>OX465089.1:90233511-90779188 GCA_949987675.1 Chymomyza fuscimana | reverse complement strand
CTGGGACAGTGACTTTGGCTTGTAGTCGTCGTCTCTATGCAGGCTATTTTTTTTTTTCTTTCTGTTATTACGTTTACAATTTTTCTGGATTTCCACCAAATGAAACCGAAATAATAAAACGTGCCCAAGACGCGCGTCGTCGTCGTCGTCTACGTCGTCGTTTATATATATTTATTTTGGCCTTTTTGGGTTTATCGATCTATTTTCTGCACGATCACTTGTTGTAGTTTTTTTTTTATTAAAAAAAAACGTTTTTTTCACTAGCTGGCCGCTGCTATTGTTAAAGTCCGGATTTTTGTTATTGTTAAGCCTTTTGGCTAATATATTTTTGCAATTTCTTTTTGATTTTTATTTTTATTGTGTAATTTTTGCTTGGATCGCGCGTTCGCGTTCTTTGGCTTTTGGGGGCTGCCCTTTTCAAATTTTCTACTTGACTGCGCTTAACAGTTTTTCAATTTTCCCTCAATTGGCGATTTTGGCGCGGCGATAAAAATTATTTCGTGGCTTTAAGCTATTTACTAGCGCAAGTATATACGTCTATGCATATATATACATAAACACTATATATAATTGCTGCACATGCCATAGGACAGAGCAGACAGCGATGCGCAGCGCTTGATAATTGCCAGCGACAAGTCCTGAACGTTCGTTCAATCGCTGGAGTGTGTCTCTCGCGCCTTTAAAGGGTCTCCACTACTATGGTCTCGAGGTCTAGACAGGGTACATGCTGTGTTGCTTTGCTTTTAGGTTTATCAATTTAATTTCTTGTCTCGCACCTTTAGTTTATTTTATTTTAGGTTTTTCAACACTTCAGTTGCAGGCCACAGCTTTGGCCTGACTCTGGCACTACTAACTCTATAGCATCGGCTTGACTTTGACCGACCGTGGTTGCCTGCTGCTGCTGCTCCAAGCATCCAAAAACACCAAAACACACATACACAACTACAGACACAGACGCAGCCACATCGATATGCCCAACAAGCACATCCAGAACTACTCCGAGCTTGCCGTCGTTGCGCGCACACCGAACGATTTGCGGAATTTTTATGGTTTTTTATATTTTTTTCGATTTTTTTTTTTTTAGACTGCTGTCTGCGCGTTTTGTCGCATTTCAGTTTTTGTCTCTTATATATTTTGTTGTTTTTGTTATTTTTAGTGCACTCCTTTGGGTTTTTACTTGTGCGAAATATGAAACCCTCGCTCTAGTACAACACTTTGACACCAACAATATGCGCACCTTATTTTGCAAATGTATCTTCTAGATACGCAAAACACTTTAAACTTTTTGCTGTTTCATAATTTTGTTTGCCACACAATTCTGTTATTTTTTTAACGCTTTCGAGCAGCACAAAATTTTGATTTAATGCGCGCAGGCGTACCGTCTTGTTCGAGTTAAGTTAGCAGACTGCCTACTGACCAGTTCTCGCCATGCTTAGTTAAACCAGCAGAGACCGCGTAAAGCAGCAAAGTGACTCAATGAGCAGCACAAGCCAGTTATGCGCACACATTCACACTCATGTTCAATACTTAACACGCTCAATGGTTTCGAGAGAGAGAATGTTTTGTGCTCTAAGCTAAAATGCCGGTTTTTGAGTGGAAATTAGTTGCCGCTCTTTGAGCCGCAATCGAGCGCTTAAGTGTAGTTTAAAAGGTTTATTCGGTAAATTTGTGCAGGAACGATACTTATATAAAAGGTTGCTGTTTTTAGATATCTTCTAAAATTTCCTTCAGTAACTTTTGTTTAAAACTTTTTATATGCAATGCTTGCTATTTCCTTCAGAGCGTTAATATATTTTGCTATTTTGGTATACGGGACTCCTTATAGGCTTAAAGATCTTGATGTTGCGCATAAGTGAAATTTTAAAGTTTGTGAAGGATTCATAGAAGATTTCCCGTTATTAATGAAATTTTCAAAAACAAATTCGCATAGTTAGGGGTAATATGTGCGACCGACTTGCGAAAAACACCTTGGAAAATGCCTTATTTGAAATTAACAAACAAATACTTTATAATTTCGCTTATAACCTGAGAATTTAAAGAAATAAAAATTTTTGCGTAATGATTTTTCTGAAAAAATGGATTTTTGGAGGTTTTAGAAATCTGTTTATTCAGACCCAAAAATTTTCTTCCAAATGAAAATGAATTTACAAAAAAATTCATTGCGTAAGTAATGAAGCGGACGTCACTTGTTTGAAGGTGGCGCGTTGCCAATAGATACAAAATAGATCATCAGATGCTCAGATCTTTATGAAATTTTATAAAATAGTCTCTAAAGTATATATTTTAGGAAAATGCAAAAAAATAGTTTGTTATAGATAGATATTTTAAGCCGTCAATATTCTAGCCCACCACAGAGCGACCTGCAGTGTTCAGTAAGTGAATCTTAGACTACTTCCAGTCCATAGTTCATCTATTTAGGTCTTTACATAGATCTTTACAGCATTGGCTTAACTTTTTCTGCCGATAAAAAAAGTTGTGGCTCTAAAAAGGCAGCAGCATCTTTCGCTAGCTACTTCGCGATGTCGTTCGCAGTGATGTTTTTACGTTACTTTTTATCTTAGGATGACACTCTAGTTTTAATTAAAAATTATAGTTTAAGCTTCTCCAGTGGTCATGCTGCCCTTTTAGCTACTAACAACCAAGTGCAAAACGACACTCCAGATACCCCTTGCCTCCCATCGTAGTCTTCATTACTGTAAACTTCACCGGCTGGTTATAAATTTGATTTTGTTCTTTTTGACTTGAAAATTTTAGGAATTTTTCTAAATGAATTTAGGATCGTGAAGGTGTCTGCTTTGTCCGGAACCACCCAAACTTGTTTCCTTTTATAACATAGATACTCAGAAAACCCCGCAAGTGGTTCCTTTAATTTCAATGTGTAATCCCAAAGATACTACTGAGCTCTCCAGCAGCAGGTTGCAAACTTCATCCCGGTTCCGAATTTCATTTCTGATCTCATGCTCAAATTTGAAAGAATTTAAATAAAATAATTTGTTTCGAAATGAGTTTGGGTTGGGGGAGATGTCTTATGTGTTAAGAAACATTTTTGTGAGTAAAATTCAAAAGTCCCTACTATTCGAAGTCATGGGTTCTGGATTATGCAGAAATGCACAATTTTCCTAGTGTAAGCAATTGTTTGAAATTTCTGCATTTCTGCTTCTCTGCATTTTTCCCCGACAAAGTGAACACTCTACTTTATATTTTCATTTGATTCGAACCAAATCAAAATAGTTTTTACAGAGTTTTACTTGCTTAAGTTTTGTAATTTTATTGTAGGTGCTAAGTTTTGGAGTGCAATAATTTTTTGCGATGGCAAAAATTTCGTACCAAGTGTGAGTTGCCAAAAACATAAGTTTATAAAAAAAGTTCTGGTATCGAATGAGTGGAACTGTGGACATGATTAATTTTATCAGCTATAATAATCTCCGCAAAAAATAATTTGAGGTATCATTATTTTAAAATATTATTATTTTTACATATTGCAACTATTATTTTAAATTGATAAATATTTAAATTTCGAGTTAAATAATGTAAAAAACTACATTTTTTATAACTAATTTTTGTAAATGCAACAATTATACCGTCTCAAAATTGGTTAAAAGAATTAACCTGATTGATTTGGTATAAAATAAGCCATATATTCGTTTTTAATTTATATGCTTCTGAGGTATTTATGAAAGTCAAGCTTGGATAGCTAAAAATTTCTGTGAAATATTTGTATTTTTTTAACCCCATATTATTTTCAAACCAAAGCTTGTTCGAAGCAGTTCTTGTGGCATGCACACTAAAATGATTTTTTGCCTGCTTATTTGCAGCATTCGGCTGAGTCTGACGCTTTCCAAAGGCCTTCCCGCAAAGGTATTACAATGTCCTGCGAATTTATTACAATCGTTAAAATTTCTATTTTTCTAGCAAATCTTTTTCAGCTCAGTGACATGTGATACGTTCAAGTCAAAGCTTTCCAAGGTTGAGTGCTGTATAAATAATCGAAAATCGTTTGACCTACACTTGACAATCAGTGAGGATACACTAAACTTAACAAGCATATCGGAACTGGAGTTAGTGCGACCGGAAGTAAATCAAAAACCTATACGCTATTCCTTCAAGTTTAATATATGCAATGCTATGGCATCCAATTCGAAACTTTCCCTATTGGGATTTTATTACAATAGCATTAAAAAGGCCGCTAATTTTCCACTGCGCTGTCCTTTTAAGGGTGTAAGTATAAACAGCAAAAAGTTTATTTAACTCTGCCGGAAATCTTCGTCTAGCCAGTAGAACTTCCCTACAAAATAAATACTTTAGCACGGGAGCACAAAATTGCTTCGTTTTGAAGCAAATTTGATCAAAAGACAATCATAGGAGCAGAAAAGGAACAAATTCTTTGTAGAATAGTTCGTTATGCCCCGATTTCTTGCACAATCACAATTTATGCGTTCTTTATTTATATTGCAGAACAAAACCTACTCCCTGCGAGAGCTAAGCTTCGATGCCAATCACTTGCCTTTATATGTTCCAAATTATCATTTTGCCTTTAAATCCAAATTTATTGCTGACGGCGTTAAGGCCATGTTGTTACATGTAAATGGTTCATACAGTGAGGAAGAGCTGACTGACAGCTAACAACATTCTTCAAAAGCACTTTATTAGAATATGTAATTTCGAAACAAAAAAAATAAATTCTAAATTAAAGTTTTCCTTTTTATTTTTTTAATAAGGATTTTTTTGTTGATTATAAAAAACTAGTTCTTAATGGAGCAACAGATCCGTGGAAGTCTTGACCATAAAAGTAATCGCTTGACAGCTTGTTTAAATTTTTATACATTTTTTAAAACTTTCTTATGATAAACTTAAAAAAACTCGGAACCACAAAAAAAAAAAAAAAAAAAGTTAGCTCATACAATATTGACTTCTTTTAGCGAACTAGCTCATTCACTATGATTCAAAGTCTCCTCTCAAAAATATAAAAGTACTTTTCGTCAAATTTTTTCTCCCATTAAGAACTAGTTTTGTATAATCAATAAACTTTTATTTAGAATATATTTTTTTGTTTAAAAATTTTCGGTTTTATATAATACATAACACATTTTCTAATGAAGTGTTTTTGAAAAATTTTGTTTGCTGACGTCAGTCGGCTCTTCCTCACTGTATGAACCATTTACGCGTAACAACATGGCCTTAATGCCGTCAGCAATAAATTTGGATTTAAACGAATAATTATAACTTGGAATATAGAAGGGCAAGTGATTGGCATCAAAGCTTAGCTCTCTCAGGGAGTAGCTTCTGTTCTGCAATATATAAATAAAGAACGGATAAATTGTGGTTTTATAGTACAATCGAACTTTCCTACAGTGAATTTTTTCAGAGATTTCCGGGAGATTTCACCTGTTAATACTTACACCCTTAAAAGGACAGTGCAGTGGAAAATTAGCGGCCCTTTTGATGCCATTGTAGAAAAATGCCAATAAGGAAAGTTTTGCACTCGATGCCATGACATTGCATATATCCAACTTGACGCCATGGCGTAAAGGTTTTTGATTTACTTCCGGTCGTACTAGTTCCAGTTCCGATACGCCTATTAAGCTTATTATATCCTCACTGGTTGTCAAGTGAAGTTCTAACGATTTTCGATTGTTTATGGAACACTCAACGTTGGAAAGCTTTGACTTGAACCTATCACATGTCACTGAGTTGAAAAAGATTTGCTAGAAAAATAGAAATTTTAAGGATTGTAATAAATACGCAGGACATAGTACATAATACCTTTGCTGGAAGGCCTTTGGAAAGCATCAGACTCAGCCGAATGCTGCAAATAAGCAGCCAAAAAAGCTTTCTAATGTGCATGCCACAAGAACTGCTCAGAACAAGCTTAGGTTTGAAAATGATATGGGGCTAAAATAATAAAAATTTGTCACAGAATACAGTATAACTGATTAAAATAAAGATAAACGACTAATAGGCCAATTTGTTTAATTTTTAGCTATCCAAGCTTGACTCTCATATATACCTCGCTAGCATAAAATGCAAATATTAGCGTTTTAAATTAAAAACAAATATATGGGTTATTTTATACCAAGTCAACCAGGTTAATTCTTTTAACCAATTTCGAGAGGTATAACATTTGCAAAATATTTTGGTTGCATTTTTTTGTACAAACTTTTATAATTGAGACGGCATAATTGTTGCATTTACAAAAATTTGTTAATAAAAATGTATTTTTTTGGGTATTAAATACCCAATATAATAATACCCAAAATAATAATACGTTATTGTAGGTAAATACCTTGAATTTTTTTTTTTCTGAGATATAATATAGCTGATAAAATTAATTATGTCTACAGTTACACTAATTCGATACAGAACTTTTTTTTATAACTTATTTTTTTTGGAAACTCACAATCGTTACGAAATTTTTCCATTAGTGTATAACAAAATTATTGCTCATTATTATTGGCACCTACAATAAAATTACAAAACCTAACCAAGTAAAACTCTGTAAAAACTATCTTCATTAGGTACAAATCAAATGAAAATTTAAAATAGAGTGTTCACTTTGTTGAAAAAATATAGAGAATTATTTACACTAGGAAAATTGTGCATTTCTGCATAAAGGCCCGTACGCAGCATGCAAAATTTACGAATGTAAATTTTTGCACATTATTACTAGCGTAAAAACCAGTGTGTGCAAACTAAGGAAAATTGGTATTTTTTATCGAATTCTGTTTTTTTTTTTTTGGCATTCATTGATATTTTTTCCTATGTGTTGGGTTGAAACAGTCACACTACAATCAGCTGTTTTTTATTAAAAAGGAAATGATATGAAAAATGATGATATATGATGCAAGTTTTCGTATGCGTCGAAAAATAATTAATTTAATACTTTGTTTGGATTGTTAAAGCGTCACTTGGCTTCTAAACAGCTCAGCTTCGCAACAATTTCTTTCTACCAGCCATTATTTACGGATGTAATAATGTGCATGCACATTAATTTTGGTTGTAGCGGCAAAAGCTTTTGTTTTTGCTGTCTACATCTAGTGAACTAGTGGGGCCATCTTACGTTAAGCATATTTAAATCATAAGGCGAAACTGTTTTGTTCTGTTATCTGCGTCCACTTGCCAAACATTTTTTTTGCTTAGGGATCTTAACTCAGTACCGTTGTCTACGAATAGTAGGGACTTTTGCCCAAAACTCTTTTGCAAAAAGCTCGAATATCTACCAGTCTGTACATATTTCCTATATTATTTAGTACTTGTAGTGTGCTAGAAAAGTAAACAACTGTTTTTAAACCCTCGCCAAAAAAGTGCAAATTTTTTTTTTTTTTTAATCATTTGAGTTATATTTCTTTGCAATGCAAGAAGAACAGCAAATATATATAGTACTGACAAATATACAAATATAAAACTTCATCTAAAAGTTGTTTAAATTTAATTTTACCCACAAACATTTTTCTTATCAAATGCACCACCTATGACAATTTTAAACAGGTGATTATAATTTGTTAGTCTGGCACTTCTGCATCGCTGTATGGTTTGCTCACTTCACCAGTCGCGCACTTTCGCACTTCTGCTCGACATGTAAGCACCTCAATAGTTTTCTATGCAATGGGTGTCGCTGTTTGCGAATTTTTGTATTTTGTAGCAAGGTATTTAAAATTTTTTCTAAGTATTAACAAAAAAAAGACATGATTAACGACCACTTAGAAAAATCCGCATTTTTTTTCCAATTTTTTGGTTCAAAATCTTCACTCCCTATTAAAACAAAAAAAAAATTATTTAAGTATCTACAATGAATTATTTCTACAAATATTAAACTGCAGAAAAAAAATGACCTAGTCGGTTTGTTATGGAATGAACCAGGAGCCGTAACTGTGAGGAACTGAGATATTTAAAAAAACACAATGATCTGATCAATTTGTGATTATTAGAAAAGCATGTTACTAAACATTTAATTGCTAATATTGTGAAGCTTTTAAATAATAAAAAAAATTATGCGCCCACAAACCGAATACAAACAAGGCTTAAGAGTAAGCTTAAGAGCGCATACTAAGCACACTCAAACTGAGCTTGGCTCAAAGTTTGAGACAATAAGAGAGAGTTAGAGAGCGTTTCGTCTGAGTGTTGAGCGTGTTCTTGCTGGCCAAAGGTAAGACATGAACTTTTTTATGCCCATTTGAAGCCTCTCAAAGCCGTTCATGTTGTTGATTTTTATGCTCACTGCAGCACATTTGCTGCGCCACATTAAGGAACTAGTATCTCCGCCTCATGTGGCAACTGTCGGAGCGAGAGCACGGAGCAGTAAGGAAAAAAGAAATAAGTAAAAAAAAATTGGAAAAAAAGTTGCAAAAAATATGATCAAGGAATGTAGACATAACTTGACAGCATGTTTAGAGAATTTTTACTCCGAGGACAGAGCTCGAATGTGCGTTGGAAACGGAATGAGTCGCTTGAGTTCCTGCTGCCGCTGCTGCTGCTGTTGCTGCTGGTGTTGGTGTTGGTGAGGCACCAGACGGAGGCTCTAAGAGATGACGACGAAGAGGCGCAACGATAACAACAAAAAACACTAAAGGCCGCTGCAAACTTGGCGCATTCTTTGTACAGGCTTCTTGGTAGACGGTGTGACCAGCAGCCGCAGAAGCAGCAGCAGCACGGTGCTGTAGTGAGTATCGGAGTATCTGTGCGTATATTTGTATCTGTATCTTTGTATCTTTGTGTATGTATGTCTGCGTGCCCGACTGTCAGCCGTTGCGTTAGTAGACCGCCACTTTTCACCAGTTTGTGTGTTTGTTTCTGTTCGTTTTATTTTTATTTTATTATTTATTTTTTTAACCGGCATTTAATTTAATAAAGTGCACATGTTGTTGCCTAATTGAATTTGCAATAATAGTTAATCGCCTACAAAACGTCGTAATGTATATTTTACGACTACACTATATATAAAATATGAATGAACCATGAATACGCGCTCATTAACTATACTATTAGAAAATTTACGACTATTCGCCTTAACACGGCAACGGTTAGTTGTTATCTAAACTATTTGTTTAGCTAAATTTTAACACAAATACATATAAAACTATGTATCTGTAAACACGTTAGCATTCGATTGGAAACTCATAAATTGTTTTTAATGTGCTCATTAATATGGAAACAAATTTGTTGCCCTTTCGTGGGGGTTAACGATATATGCATGCCCGAACTTATTGGAAAGAAACGGCTGAGCACAAATACTTGCCATTTGCAAAATATGCAAACAAATTTTAAAAGAAATATATTTTTTAGTCTTGTCAAACATGCGAGGGTTGACTAGAATGTTACGGAGTAACGCACATTTTTTATCGGAAACGTTCGTGTTTTCAAATAGTCTCCACAAAGTTCATTACACTTTTGGAACAAATTTTGCCTGAAGGTGACGCCAAAAAAAAACTTTTTAGGCACATCAGATATTTTTATATCTTGTTTCTCTATAAAATTTCGAAAAAAGCTAAAAATATTCAATAATAGTCTTTATAAAGATCGATATACCTTTGGAAAAAACTTTTGCTATGTTTAGATGGTTAGTTTAGATTAGGCTGCCCGACTTAGTTCGAGATCACTCCGACACCGTTTATTGGCTATTTAGAAATAAAAATGGAAAGGAAGGGTGGTGTAGTTGACCATCCGAGATTTACTCGCTCTCATTGCTAAAGCCGAGTCCTTAAAAACTCGTTAAATAGAAACAGGTTCGCTATGAGCAGATTTGCCAAATAATGAAGGTCTTAGAAAAAGCGCTTCCCCAGGTATTAAGAGCTTTTTCTTAGAAGTCACGTGGTCTCTGTTTGATGCCATCTATTTTCTCTTCATTTCGTACGACGAATATTATAGGAACTGTTGTGAGGAACCCCCATATGGTTAGCGACGTTCAATTTTAAAAAACTACTATTTGAGATAGTTCACCTGAATGGTTCGGACCCTTATTAGAGATAGTCCACCTGAATGGTTCGGATCCTTATTAGAGATAGTCACGCTTTCCAATTGTCGTATGCTTTAAAAAAGTCACATTGACGCCTAAATTTGAAAACAACGACTGTGCAAGTAAAGACGCCTTCTACAATTGAGGTCATCTACGACCATTGCTCGCTCCGTGACATCCTAAATGATAATAGTCTTACCGAGATGGTTTTAAAAACTTTATTTAAGCTTTCCGATAAACTCCACGTTATCTGATTGATAATGATTGTTGAAAGCGACGCACAGGGTGTGTTAATTGTGGTGAATTTCGTGAAAAGAAGTCGCCCGGAACACCCAACATATATTAGTTTCTTATAAGTCGTAAACACGTTCTGCGTGCAATTACTGCTGCCCCACAGTCAAATAAATTTGAACTACATACCAAAATTTAGTCTGGATAAGTCTTGGACTAAAGATTCGCTTAAGACTCTGCAATTTATCAAATTTGATTGAAAAATTCCGTTTATTTATCGAGCTATCGATAACTGAAAATTGGGTTTTTCATTTTTAGACTATTCTTTGACAAGCCGAATCTTTTAAACGAATAAAGATATTGATGCGATTTTTTTTCCATAATAGATAAAATATTAAATTTCCTGACCATTTTAGTATAGTCCCAAGATTTACATGTACCTTGACAGTGCAAAGTATGTCAGATCCTAAACACATTCCTTAGGCACTGTTGACGCCTTTGAACGCCATTCAACGTTGAGCCACTTCAGGAGTGTCGCGGACTCGACTCGTCTAAAGCGCTCTAATGTCAAAACAACCTAAGTATTTTTAGTTTAGAGATAGTTAGAGTTAATTTGGCTGCTTGTTTCCGAAATGTATAGGTCAACCCTCGTATTAGGCACTTTGTGTATTTGCATGTAAATTTTCATCTCCAACTGGTTACTCATTGGACATAGTAACTAACTCTAGATAAGCGTTCTTTATTTTTATATTCTCCATCAAATCCACTAAATTATCAGTCAATTAATGGTAGCGACAATTATTTTTATGCAACATGCCCCAAACATGCCACACACAAATTCCAAACTGATCTGTTTCCAATTCCTTTTGATTTTTTTGGACATATAATTTTCATTTTGTTGTATTTTTATTTTTTTTTGGTTTTTTTTTGGCTATATGCCCCGCAGTATTGTGGCTGTTGAAATCGTCAGTTTAAGCCAAATTAATTAACATTAATTTTTGTAGCTCGTTTGAGGCATGAAATGAACCGGGCGGCTGCTTAACAGCTGCGTGTGTATCTTATATCTTATATTGTCTCTTTGGAACTCTGTGTGTCTCTGTGTGTGTAAAATTAATGTCTACTTTGATGATAAATTGGAACTTGTTAACTTTACTAAGACATTCGACTTCGACTCTGACTTTGGCTGCTTCTTCAACTTGGCGTTAGAGACTTTGATTTGATTTTAACTTGGACTTCATCTGTTCGTCGCAGTAATTGTGAAAACATGCCTTATCGTTGTCTGTTGGCCTTTTATAGTCAGCCACTTGTTGGCCAATATGGTGGGAAAAAAAAAATACTTGGCATGTTTTTCAGTCATCTACAATAGTGCGTCCCGCACAGCTCCTACCCAAACCAAATCAGTTATACTTAAGACCCAGCAGCTGCTAAATCAGCTTAATCAAATTAAGCAAATACACACACTAAAAGTTAATCAAGCAAGGCTTAAAGTTTGATAAATGATTTTTGCTACCTTACTTTTTTTTTTAGTTTAATGTGAATGTCAAGTTTGTTGCCTTAGTCTTTTGTTTTGAGGGAAAGTTTGATATGTGTTTTGTTTTGGTTTTGGACTAAGAAGTTGCTTAGTGCGTTTGGAGACTTCTCTCTGGCGCATACACAAGGGAGTCTTGAGGGTTTAGAAGTGACTAGGAAATTTGGCTTATTTTGATATAACAATATGAAATACGCAATGTGAACGATGCTCTTCTGTAAATTTAATGGCGGATAACTCAGATGTTCTTAATAGATGTTTTTTAAAAATTAGCTTTTTGTAAAAATGTTTCTCAAAATTAATTGGAAAAATGGATTGTATAGGTAGAAGATAAAGGTGCTTTCTTTGATGATGAGGTTGCTCAGGCCGTCTGCGAAATGCTTTAAATTTAAAGTTATCCAAAGACACTGTTAGTATGTAAGTATTCAGAATATGATTGATAGCTTTTTAGTTGACAACTAAGATTTTCTAAAAAGCGCTAAGTTTTGAAAGCTTCAAGTTAATAAAAATTTTTAATATAATAATAAAAATTCTTTGATCGATATCCATTTGTATATGCGTTTGAAGATAGACTGCTATTTCGCGGAAAACTAAGATGTTCTACAAAGCGTTAAAATGTTTCTTGCAAGATCTTAAAAGTTCACCCATCGGGCTAGAGACGCGGATTAGTTCATATCAATTCCCTCGCTCTATTTTCTTTTCCAAATAAATTATATGTACTTTTTTATAATATAATGTCAACTGTACGTAGTTGTACCCCTCAAATAAATAAATAAATAAAAGATTAGTTTAAAAAAATTATAAATTTTTTTTTAGAAATTCCAATTATATCGATATTCAAATTTTTATTAAGTTGTAATATTGATTATGACATTTCAAATAAAGAAAGATATTTTTTGAGTATATAGGATAGATTTTTTTTTTTACATATTATTTTCCAAGCCAATTACCTTTGGTTTTTGTTTAGATATTTATTAAAAAATCAGCGAATCAAGATAAAAATGGATGATGATTTACGGAAGCTAAGAAAAAATAAAATCAAATAATCAAATAAAGAAAAATATTTTTTGAGTACATATGATAGCTTTTTTTCTTCACACATTTGCAAAGTAAATTTAACTCAGCCCAACTTGGACTTTACGAAATTCTTCGTTTTCAGAAGAGGTTCCTTTATCCTTTAGACAATAAGTAAATGTTTTTGAAATTATAAATTGACAGGAGAAATAGTTCAACACCAATGAGAAGAGTTCTTGTATCTCATAAGCGTCCTAATCTACTCCAAACAGAGTTATCCAGATACTTAGAATTAAACACAAACAGTGAACACAAACATTCCATCTCGAAAAATAAGAGCTTCACTTCATCACATTCTTAGTGATGCAGCTACGCTTTTTAAAAATAATATTTAATTAATAACAAAACAAAATTTTTTACAACTTTACCACAAAAAGTTGCTACTTAGTAAACTCGTTGCTTCAATTAGTTGTGAATCGTAAGCGTAAAAAAGCAAACTGTTTCAAATTTAGCTTGAACCGGAAGCCGTGTTAATGCACTAAGCTTTAGACAGTGTAAATTATTAGTTAACTAAAAAAAAAACGTGTTTTTTTTCGAAATTATTCATGACTAGCAGCTTCCATAGAACTTTTTTTTTTTGCAGTAGCCAGCAGTGACCACCATGTGTTTCCAACAGCTTAACTGAAATCATGAAAACGAACTTTATCTATTAAAATAATGCAATCTCGAATTAGTGAATTAGATTCGCAAAAAATCTTTTTTGTAAGCTGCGAAAATTTTTGCCGTAAACTACATTTTCAATGCCAAAAATATCTAATTAAAGTAAAATGATCCAAAACCACAATAATTAAACAGTGAAGAAATCTTTCACTGATTTCTTATTATTATAAGCAAAAGTTAGTTCAGAAATCGTATTCACCGAGGCAATAAAAAGCATTACTTAGAGATAGTCACACATTATGCGTCGTGCGCTAGAGCTTTCTGCAGAGATGAATTGCGCTATAAATATTTGGATATACTGCTCTGATCTGCGTAAAAATTTTTAAATACTCTTTTTATTTATTTACAAAATATTTTATAAAAAAATTTTTCGATTTTGTCATACATATCAGTAGGTATATAACCCACGAAGTATTACATATTTTAATTTTAAAAATTTTTGAGTAATTTTACTTCTTGTCACACGATTTTTCACATAGGATTGCCACGAATTTTGGAAAACCTGTTTTTTCCAGGGTATCCAAACTTTAAAGCTGCGAATCTTAGCAAATTATGGACAGAAAGCGATTTTCCTAGAGTATACCAAATTCGTAGTTCCGATTTAAACAGCTTTTAGCTCGTTATAATTATTGCGACGGCATTGCGATGCATTTGAGAAGCTGCGGTATAAATTTCAACGCAAAAGCGAACTTGAAATACAAGTAAATGAGTAGCACGCACACACAGATACCCACACACACACTCACACAGATACAAATAAAGGCACACGCACACAAAAGCACATTTTCGAAGTTTGTTAAGCGCAAATTCTTGAAATGTTTGCGCACTGCAACAATTTGGAACATTTTGTTGAACACAAGAGCAAACAAAAAAATAAATAAAAAAAAAGAGCACGAAATATCAACGAAGCATCGCAAAAATGGCCAAGACGCCGACGCCGATGCCGACGAAAGTGAAGGGTGAAGGACACGACGCACACACTAGTACGGCCACTCCTCCAAACTAAGCAACGTGCTACTCCTACGGTTCCTACTTAAGAGAGTCTGCCATTGTTTGCTTTGCTAGATTCCGTACCACACTTAAACCAGACTGCAATCCTTCAACAACGGCGCAGACGCTCATCACATCCAACACATCCTCAGATGCCAACAAGCACAACTTCAATGATGCCATATGCAGGGCACTTGCTGGATTTGCCTATGTGGTGCCTGTGGCAAGACTAGGCTGCTGCCGCATTGCAGTTTCAAGCACCACTCCTAGAGCGAGAGAGAGCGGCAGAGTAGTGCCAAGAGCTGTGCCAGGCCTGACCTGAGTTAAACAAATTCATTAAAAACTCGTCACTAAGCGCACATCACGCTGACTTGGCATAACTTTGTTGCTGCCACACTCAAGAGTTGCCACTTGCCAGTTGCTCCTTTTTTTTGCTACCCTGTAGGCAATGGATTAAGGGTATACTAGATATGTGGTGTGTAAATGACAGGCAAAAGGAAGCGTGGCAGAGCATAAGTTCACGGGTAGCGATTGAGCCATGTTGCGCTATCAGTCTGAACATCTAGATCTCAGGGATCTTGATAGATGGACAACAATTTGCATCAAAGGATGCATGTTTTTCGTACGCCGTAAGCAGTTGTTTGAGAGATCCAGCTAGAAGCCAAATTTTAGATAAGGAGACGCATTTTTCGTACCTAAGTGAAGTGAGTCGACTTGTGTCAATTTCTTGCCCTATGCCGACTAAGAAAAATTTCACTCCTTAAATAAATCCTTACGATAAGACGGAAACTTCTATGTACATCGGCAAATATGTATCAACCTTCTCCCAAATAAGCTGCATCAAAATTCCACTTTATTATAGTAAGACTCAAGTGAGCCTAATAAACAAGAAAATGTTGACATTTTTACAAAACATTCCCATTTAGGAAAACTGACTGCAGGGTATCGCATTGTCGGGCTGATTCATACATTTTATGATGCCTCTGAAGTGCCTGGGCACATACTGACATAGCAGGATATTTGAGGCAACTTGGCAATAGATAGATTCATTCTGTGGGCAATGTTGGTGGTAACATTTGTTTGCCTCACTATAGTCTACTACCCAAAAAAGGTAAACAGCGTCAGAACAACGGGCTCTCAATCAACCTCAAGTTGCAAAGCTAGTTGCCACAAGCACCACGACTACATGGGGCACATACTAGTTGCCACTAAGCAGGCACACACACACACACACACACATTCCTTATGCCTTCTCCTAGGCTCAAAGGCATTTCTCCTGAGAAAGCACAAATTGCTAGGCATGCATGGCGGCGGCGGCTTGATAAGCAACACAGAGTTGCCACCATTGCGTTGCATGCTTCATTGACACATTGTCGTTGAATGGTTTCTTTTTTTCTAACGGCGGCAACCATAATTGCAGCTGTATTTGTGCGAGACAAGTGCGATAAGTTTCCAAGAAGTGTGCGCTACCTAGGCTACTGATGCCGCCGCTTGATCCAGCAAAAATGCTGGCGGGGAGTGTTGTACTACAGAACTTAGTCGGAACCCAAACATCGATATGCAGACGATTATCCCGCGTGAGTCATGCTTGGGATTCAACAGGTAGGCGTGACTTTCCGACTGAAACCCCAACCTAAGCCAAACTGATAATTCATTCACAAAATCCGCAAACCGCTTTAGCCCGCATCATTTTTTTTCGACTTTCGCTTTCATTAGGCTTATTTATTTATGTCTACATATACATTTATGTGTATTTTATTTTATATTTTATTTGAGAGCTCATAAAAATTGTCAACTACTACGCCAAGTTTTTGCCTTTTATGGGTGCACTCAAAACGTGCCTTTGACCAAGGGCCTAACCGAGTTGCCAGTAAAGTTCGTCAAAAAAAAAAAAAGAATAATACATTGGTTGCCGTTCCGGCCGGCGTCGTCATCGTCGCCGCCGTCATACAAACGCGCCTGTAATTTCAAGAGGTAGCCTGAGAGAGGTACGTCCAAGTATGACGATGATGACAAACAAGGATACCAAACTCAGAATACCAACGAATTCTTTGGGATAATTAAAAGCACTTAAGTCGGAATTTTTTGGAGCGCGTAGTTTTTTGCTTCATTACATACTTTGGCTAATGCTACCCAGTGACATAGGAGCGCGCTTTGTTATATGTACATATGTCTATATATAAGGTATATATATTATATACAATATTGTGGTTTTTATGTACAGCTAAGAATCAGGTTTGAGCCCAAATCGTGTAGGATAACTTAGTTTGGGAAATTTAGTTAATGCTGTATTGTTGATTGATATGTAGGCAACAGGAAGCTGTTCAACTCTCTTCCGTGATCCGACACTGGTTTATTTATTTAATTATTATTACCGCTCTATAATTTTTTGTCCTCTTGTTTTTGAATAATAATTAAGATAATAATAATGATAATAAATTAATTTTCGCTCCACCGAGACAATGCAAAGAAACTTGGAATTTTTTACATTATCTTATTATTAACATGCGGACATTTCAAAAGAAAGTTACAATATACAAAAGAATTATTAAAAATATATTCTCAATTGTATTAGAAACATATTTAAATCTTATTTAATTAAAGAGTTTAAAGATTTCCTCACAAAGATGGCGAGAAATCTAGCTACAAAGTTTAAATTTGATATTTTGGTCAGATTTTTAAATTTCAATTTATTGTTGTTTCAAAATTTATATTTCATAAGCTTTACTAAATAATTATTAATGGAAATTTGAGACAATAAAAACAAACAAGAAAATATTTTTTAATTTAATAACTTTCAATATTAACTAAACCACGATTCGCATAAATTTGTAATTTTGTATGCCAATCGATAATATCGACTCATTGCAATGTAAATATAAAGCAAAATAACTTTTAAAAACTTAGATTTTTCCTTTTCTTTTGTCTAATTTTTTCGTACAAATGTAACGTCACGCCAAAATGGTATTGCCCGTATATATCATTTCTTTTCTTTTATTATTTTGCAGTCATTTTTTCCACCATTTTTATACCCTGTACCGTATGGTACAAAGGGTATAATAAGTTTGTGCAAGCCGAAAATGGATATAACATACAGAAGGAGACGTCGGAGACTCCCCAAAGTTACCCAAAGTATGATCGGGGTGACTAGAGAAGTCGATATACCCATGTCCGTCTGTCTGTCTGTATGAACGCCTAGATCTCAGAAGATGGTAAGAGCAATCAAATTTTCAGATTGGATGCATTATTATGTCAGGGGATGCAAGTTTATTTTATATTTTTGATATTGGGTATATATTATATAGCTCCCATGGGGGTGTTTCAGAGGACCTCGAAAAACTCCAAAAGTTTTAGATAAATAATTCGTTTGTTTATGAAGATATCGTAACCAAATTTGACACTCAAAAGTTTTTTAGAGTTCCTAAGCACTGTACCAAATTTTATCAAAATCGGTTGACTATATCATATAGCTCCAATCGGGCAAAAACACGTTTTTTGAACAATATTCGTTGTGTTTCGTTTGTTTGTGAATATATTATAACCAAATTAGGTGTTTAGGGTTAAACAACACTACACCAAATTTGATCAAAATTTGACTATATCATATAGCTCCCATAGAGTCGATCGGTCGAAAAAACGTATTTTGAACAAAATTTTTTGTTTCGTTTGTTTATGAAGATATCGTAACCAAATTCGGCAATTCGAAGTTTTTTGGAGTACCTAAGCACAGTACCAAATTTGATCAAAATCGGTTGACTATATCATATAGCTCCAATCGGGCAAAAACACGTTTTTTGAACAAAATTCGTTGTGTTTCGTTTGTTTATAAAAAT
Organism: Chymomyza fuscimana; assembly: GCA_949987675.1. Classification (NCBI taxonomy): domain Eukaryota; kingdom Metazoa; phylum Arthropoda; class Insecta; order Diptera; family Drosophilidae; genus Chymomyza; species Chymomyza fuscimana. The sequence goes on along the minus strand of OX465089.1, from coordinate 90,760,923 downwards.
GTCGTAGCCAAATTTAGCAAAAAATATCTTTTGGAGTTCATAAGCAATATATTGGACTTGATTGCAATGTGGTGGTACAGGGTATCCCAAAGTCGTCCGCGCCCGACTTTAACGTACGCCATCTTTTATATTAATTTGCTAGTGTACTTACCCTGAAAATTAAAAAAAAAAACTGATTGATTGACAAATTTTTGTTACGAAAATCACATTACTTTTAAGGAACTTGATTTTTTAAATAATTAAAACAAAAAAAATTAATAATGTATATCTAGTTTCAATTTTATGTTGCATTAAAACCACCCAAACCGAAAATTAAAATTGATTATGATATTTATTTTTTTAAGGCTTTTGGAATTTTTGAGAAGTTTTTAAGCAGATCTTGTTTTTATGTTAGTCGATTTGACTAAAATTAGCAAAAGATTTCTATGAAAAAATAAATAAAACAAAATAATTTAGTTTTTAATTTCATCAAAAAACAATCACACTCTACAAATTTCTTACTTAAAAATAATGTTAATGTCATTAAGCCTTTGCTTATTTTTTTTTAATAGAATAGACTTCTTTTATAATTTATTTCAAAATCAATTTAATTTTAGGCACACAGTAAAAGGCCCAGGACTACGACTCTATCCCTGGTTTGCTGCTTTTTTAATTAGCTCGTCGGGTGCCTAATACAAATTTTTTAATATATTTTTTTTTTTTTTTTGTACTTTATTTTTTTTTATATTTTTTTTAGGTTTTTATTTTATTCTGATATTTATTTTTAAGTTCCTAATAAATAAAGAGTGGACAATCAATAACTTTTAATTAGTACCCCTTAGCTATTTGGAGTAACACGAAATAAATTTTAATTAGTAGACCGTAGCTATTTGCAGTAACTTATTATAATTATTATAAGCTCTGAACAAAAGTTCGAGGGGTACCTACCCCGCAGACAAGATCCTGAGGCACTGCTGTTCAGTAGGTTCACAGACAAGTGATTAAAGTAGCACTTGAGCTCATCAATGCAGTGTGAGGTAAGATGGAACTCGGGCTGAGGAGATTTTGTTATAATTTATTCTAGTAGCATAGCAGGGAGCGCAACAACACTAAAATTACGATATTTAAGTTTTCAACACTTGAATGAATATCCTGAGCGTCTTGTTTTATTTTATCATTACTCGACTTTATTAGGCACCTGATGCAGTAAGGACAGTTTTAATTAATTCAATTAATTTCCATTTTTTTTTAAGAATTGGTAATGGGATTAATTTTGAAGCTCAAAAATTGGTTGCCTTATGCTTCTGAGTCACCTGGACTTATAAGCTCATGGATTTAACATATATCGGAAATTGTCTGATTTGGGTTCAATGTCATGTCGGCAATTTGTTTAATGTTTTTATATACATTATATAAGATATATTTATATATATATATATAGCTATGTAGGCATGCCTGATTTTGAGTATTGTGAAATGCTTTTAGCTGATATTTAATATTTCGCAGAAATAATGACACCAACAAAAGCCGAACTTGAACTTGGCTGGCTGGAATACTGTAGACTGTAGACTGGAGACGGCGAACAACAAGCATGACAACAACGAGCACGTACAGCCAAGCCTGAGCAGCGCATTATAAGATACATATACCCCTGTATGTAGGTGTGTGTGTGTATCTGTGTGAGTGTGTGTATTTGTATTTGTGTGAATGGGATACGTGCCTTTGATTTGTGGCTATTTCGCGCAGAGACACTTCATTTATCACGCCCGTCGCCAAGCCAAGGGGACTTCGATGGCACATTGGAACACACGGATTTTGACCTTGAACAAGTTTTAGTCGTATGCCAACTTCACAGCACAGTACCCAAGTCCAATGCCCATTAACCCAAAGCATAAGGATACAACGAAATGAGCCAAGCTATGAGCTGAGTGTGAGTAACTCTCAGTGTATCTGTGCCGTATCTGTGTAGAGTATCTTTGGGGTTTTCATTTCAGTTTATAGCTTTATTAATGATGCGCGCTCCAAGATAATGATTCATGCGTAACATTTGCATTTGGTTTGCCATATTTGGGCGCAGTTTTAGCGTTCGTTCCACATGCATAAATTGCAACGCATTGTTGTATAGCCTAAGTGCTTCCGCTCCACTATACATATACAAGTAGATGTTTGCAACTACACTAGACAGTCAGCAAGTTGCAGGCAACATTACCACAAAATGCCAAGAATGGTGTTAAACACGATTAATTCAGCGACTTGAGTGTCGATGCCGAATGCTAAATAAATAAATAAATTAATGGCCAAATGGGGCAGAACAAACCAACACACAGGGGGGGATCAAGAATAAAAAAAAAATCAATTAACTAAAATGCAAAAACGCCAAACATGCAAAAAAGAAAAAGAAATGCAACTAGCCGAAGCACACACAAACGACATGTTGTGCCACTGTTAGTTGCAACCAAGTCTCTATGCAGATTAGGGATGTGCGACAACAAGAAGCAAAAATATCGAATCGACTCACTACTCGAAAAACCTGCGATAGTAAAAAAATCGATGTCGATATAATCGGTACTGCAGCTCTGAATTTTTTTTTAAAGTATTAGATAAATTGGAGGCTAATTGAATTAAGGAGTATGCCAAAAAACTCGCTATCGATTGATTTGATACTAAAAAAAATCGATATTGATGTTATCGGTATCGTAATTCTGATTTTTTTTAAAGCAGTATCAGGCAGATTGGAGATGAATCAAAAAATCGATATCGCTGTATTGAACTTTTGATTTTTTTAAGAAGTATCAAACGAATTGAGAAAATTCTGAAATTTCAAAATATAATATTTCTTTACTCAACTCACTTTAAAAAAAATCACTAATTTTTAATTGCTTCATTGATTTTCACATTTGACTTTATTTCTTATTTTTTTGATTTTAAAATTATATATTAAAATAAAAACTAAAACATAAAAAAATTAAATATTACCTTAAATTTAAACTTAATTATTTTAAAACAATAATCATAAAATAAAAGGTATAACGTTAAAAACTATTTTGTTTATTTATATTATATTCAAATGCAAACCCTGAAAACGTCACGATTTTTGTAAGCGAGTACTTTCAAAAGTATCTAGTGTTCGCCTCAATTAGTTTGATACTGCTTGATTCCAATATAGGTTCCACTATCGATCCTGAACTACCCGATATTTAAAATATCGGATCGATATCGCACATAGCTTTAGCAGCAATAATGAAAAATTTAGCTCGATACCGATACTAGATATTTGGTAGCAGATCGGCAATATATCGTTATAAAATATGCTCTATCAACCCTGAACTGTTGGATATTCAAAATATCGGATAAATTTCGCACATCACATATGCCAAATTTAGTTCTATACCGATACAAGACAAATTGGTAGCAGATCGACACAAGATCGTGAACCAAAATAGAGTTATCGAATATTGTACGTTGTTGAAATTATCGGATCGCTAGCGCACATCGCTAATACAAATGCTTCCCCACATTGTCAGCTGCTGCAGCAACCGTGTAGTATCCACGTATTCCTGGTTGCAATATTAAATTGTTACGCTTACGCTTTGGACAATTTGAACACGCGCAGGCGCAGAAACAAGCTGCAAATGCAAACAGAGATACACCAACACACTCACACAGCGACACTTGCAATCGCAGATCGTTTGCTCGATCAATGCGGCAGATACAGATACTTCACACACACACACAGCTCCAGATACAGATACACACATAGACTAGCATACCAGGCCATGTTATGGTATTGACAGCTATGGCACTGGCACTCTAACATGTTGCACGTTGCACTGTGTGCGCGCTCGCGCTCTGCCTTTTTGCAATATAGCGCCCCGCCTCACGCCGACCCATCACGCCTCTGACTTTATAAGGTCGAGGCATGTGTTAAGCCGTCATCGCACAGTGGTAATTAACTCGTTTGCTATTGTAAATGCCTCATTGCCACACTTGTGCCGACCGACTGCCGTTTAGCTTGTGGGTGGTCCCTATCAGACGCTGTATTTGTGGTAGGATGTAGCTCAGATCGATGTTGTATCGCTAGTAGAGATGAGGTCGGGAAAGGAAAACGACCTTACGACCGATCCTTAAATTTCTTACTTCGAAATTGTAATTGTAATTTTATTCGCAAATATTTACAGACCCAGTAGCAGCTTTAAGAACCTGCAACAATTTAGGGAGCCGGTTATTAATTTTGGGATCTAGGTAAATTTTGGGACCCAAAAAAAATGCCATCCAGCCCATACATTTCCAAATTCTTGCCCATTCCACCCATACCGCATGTATTTTGGCTACTCCCGGAATTCCCACTTCCATCCCAATCCTAATTTCGCAAGTTCTTGCAATTATTATGTTTTCGGCTTGTGTGTGCTTTTATCAAATGCAAATTCCTGGAATTAGCGACACTTTGGCTTTAAACCCAAAAAACACACACAGCTACAGGCGATCACACACATAGTGATCCCCTTTATTGTGGGTGCTTGGCGCAGCGTCGGATACGCTTTGAAAAATTTAAAACCATCTAACAATGACAAATCTTTGGGGTCTGCGTCTACAAAACTACACAAACATACACAAATGCCCAGATTCCCAGACCATGATGGAGCAGCGCTCTCACGATAACTCGACGCTGCAGTTGGTCGATCGGTGTCCCATCCATTTGGGTTTTTGCGTTCGGTACACTTCGCTTCTGTGGTTTCTCTACAAGCGCAACTAATGGATTTCATTTGTGTTGCTGATTTAATTTTGTTTATTTTTTTGCAATCTTTGCCGTCATTTTTTTTTTTTTATTCTTTTTTGTGGTTTGTTTATATTAAAAAGATAGCCAGGTGCTTAATTTTGGAAGCACCGCAGTTAATACACTCTTTACAGAAGGACTATATTATAGTACTAATATTTTCTTAGCTACTATAAAAAACAAGACAGTACGTGAGCATGTAATAAAAAATTGTTTAACACTGGTTTAAGGTGTACTTAGGGTTTCTCAATTCCAAGTGTACCTGATTTTGTGAAAATAATTAATTTCACTTTGGAATTGGCCCAAGGGACTTCGGCGGAATGGGTGGCAGCAGCAAAGGATTTTCAAAGCTCCTGTGGTTCCAACGATTAAGGTGTTCTCACGAATAGACGAACAGTAGGACTTGGTCATATCGATACTCAAGTCGATGCTCACCATTTTTGCAAAGGAAAATGATGGTCGTGCCTGTTTAAAATATTAAAACACGACTTTTTTATTTAATTACTCCATATTTTTGAACAATGTATTATTGTCCAAATTTTTAATAGTGGTTTATAAAATTTTTTTACCATAGCGGTTTCTTAAAAAAATTAGAAAATTTCATTTTTTTTTTTTTTATATGTTATTTTTAAGTATGTTCCTTAAATTTGACTGAATATTTTTGAGCTTTTTATTTTTGTTTATTTTCAATAGTACGCTTTAAAAAATTTTATCTTTTTTGAACCATCACGTTTTTCTTTAAAAAACTAAGAAAATTTCATGTTTTTTCCCCACTAGAATATTTTAATTTTTTTTTATATGAATAAAAAATTTTTTTTTTAATATTGTCATATTTTTTTCGAAGAAAATTTATTTTTTTTAAGTATGTTCCTTATATCAATCGCTATTTTATTCACTGCTGTATGTTTGGTAGTGTTCTTTACAAAATTATTTGTTTTTTTTTAACCAATACGTTTTAAAAAAAAATACGAAAAATTTCATATATATTTTTCACTCGCCAAGTTTTCAAGTTTTCTTTTTTGCCCAATCACCTTTTATTTTAAATAAATAAGAAAATTTCATATTTTGTTTTATAATCAAATTTGATATATTTTAAGAATATTTAAGAATGTGTTCCTTAAATATGCAATGTAAAAACGTTTGGTACAGTAAACGAAGGCTCAAAAAAGACGTTTATTGGAAAAAAATAGTTTCGTATATATGGGTAGGGGGCGTGGCACCAAAAAAACCTACCTGTTTTGAGATATTTGCAAATTATTCGAAATTTCCAACTTTTAACTTTAAACAGGCATTGTGCTTTAACCTACAACCTTGATTTAAGTCTTGTTTGATAGATAATTTTATTTTCAACAATATCGACCCTTAAATCATGACTCTAAGATTGAAGATTACGAAAACTCGGTTTTAGACTTAGATCAAGGTACCTAACGATCCCTGAAATTTTCATACATCAAGTATTTTTTTCAAGACGATAAAACTCTTCGTTTACTGTACTAGTTTTAAATATGTTCTTATAAATTTATCAGTCATCTGGCCGAAAAATCAAAACCTTATAAAAGTTATTCAAAATCATGAATTTTTTTGGAAGTTTTCCAAGCAAAAATATATTTATAAAATTAAAAATCACAAAATTGTTTATAAGCTACCTTTAAAAACTTATATATTTTTATATTTAAAATTCCAGCAAACAAAATCAGAAATTTTTTAAAGACACTATGCCTTTAAGGATATAGTATAATATGAGTACTTGAAGCTCCTTTGAGCTCTTTGGTATTAAAAATACAATCAGTTTTATTTCCAACGGCTAGAAAATGGAAAGCCTTACATAAAAATGTTAGATTTTTATGTCTGGAAACAAGCCAAGGAAAAGTCCTCGTGCATAACTTAAGGCTTCTAACTCATAAAAAGTTAGTGGCGCTGAACCATTAAGTATTGTACCATTGTACCTCAAAGCGTGACAATTTCCAAAGTAGAGTATAATAAAAACGCATCAAGATTCTGAAGGAGTAGCTTAAACTTGAAGTCCAATGCGAAACAAAGTTTTATTGTGCCGATTCGTATTTGTCGTTCTCCACTTCATAGCTATGACTCAATTAGATGTCCAACTGGCAAAGCGAAACGTCGCGTCGTTTGTTGCTTTTGGGTGCAGTACCTCCAAATGACGGCGTCATGTTGCTGTGAGTTGTGGCATTTGGTTGTTGAAGTTTCAGTTTAAATTGGTCGTTGGCGCAAATGTTTTAGGGCTGTCGTTTGGTTTGCCATTAAAAATTGAGGGTCACGGTCGTGTTTATTAGCAAAAGGCATAGAGGCGGTAGAGGGTGCTGCAGGAATGAGCTGTGAAAGATGAGACGAAAGGCACAAAAAAAAAAAACAAAAAAAAAAAAAGGCAGTCAGGCTGCAAAACGAAAGACTTAGGCAACGAACTTTGTCGCATGGCAAAAATAAACAAACAAATGCAAAGTAGTTTGTTCAAGTGGTTTGCCGTCGGCACTCTACTGCCTATGGCCAGGATAAACAAAGAGCTCGAGAGCTCAAAGACACAGCACACAGGATGTGTCAGACATAATTTTCATAATTTTACGCCACAAATCTGCAACAGCAACTGCGAAATTACTGTCCCTGCTCTTAATAGTGTTAAGCCCGCAGTGTCCTGCTGTCCTGTCCCCAGAATGGGTTCAGCCAGCCAGGCTGTGCGGTTTGAAATTTAATATCACAACAACAAAAAACATTAGCAGCCACACCAAAGCACACAAGCAGGCCATGGAGCAGAGGCAGCTACAGCTCTACTATAGCTCTACAGTCTGCAATTTAACATGCCAAGGCCTGAGAGCCAAGCTCGGTTCGTACTGTGGCCACCGAAGGAAGGTGTGAATTTTTAACCGGATATAAGTGAAACGCATCTCTCGGCACACACACAGTAAAGGACGCTGCGACTGCGACACAATTCATTCTAAATATGAGTACCAAGTGTCTGTCTGAGAATCTGGCTAACAGCACACTGCGACTGAGTCTGAAACAGTGCCTGTCCGTCTGCGTCCTTGTGTCCCCTGCAACTGACTGACAAACGAGAGCAGCAAACCGACAAGATTGCAATGCTGCCGCACATTTAATAAATAAAATGATAGACTGACAGTACATGAAGACAGCCGGGCACATGGAACTCCAAGTGTTGGCGGTGGCAACTCACTCACTGGCACAACATGCAACACCCCCAACGCCTGCTTGGTTAGCTAAGTATATATAGCATATGATGTCCCTCCATAAGTATATCGAAACCTCTCCATTCCCCCAAGCACACTGCACCACCCCTTGGCCAATTTAATGGCATTGACCAAGTGTAGCTGCTCCTACGTTTCCTTCTGTTGATTCTACTGCTGCTGTTGCTGCTGCTACGCCTCCTACTCCCTGCTCTCCCTCTTAAAAAGTCGTTTTGGGCGACACGCTGCGTTTACGTCTCAAGTTTTCGCTGGGAAGGCGTCGCCGCACTCTGCGCTCCAATAAGCTTCACATGCCACTTTGGTTTGCTTTTGATATTTTGAATTCGTGTTTGCCTCTTTGCACATTTTTGCACTTCGATTTCGTTTTAACAAAATCTTTAAGAGCTCGTTTCCTTGTGAGCTGTGGGCTATATGCACTTTGTGGAGAGTTTTGTGTTTTGGGATTTTTAACTAAAATAGGGTGTTTTTTAAGAGTTTTAGTTTGTATTTAAAACTTCACCATTTGATAAAGTTCTTCTGCGAGATCTTTGATTCGAACAAAATAAGGCCATGGGCGAAACCAGCGGCGTATGCACGGGGGGGTTTTCAAAAAAGTTGGAAAAATGGGTCTTTTGTGAGCTGTAATATATAACACTTCGAAGTGAAGAACCCCCCTAAGACCAAATCTTGGATCCGCAAACTAAAATTGGTTACACCATTAACCGCGTTCAAATAGCTTGGCTTCAGAGAAATTCTCGACGCAGATAAAGTTGATAGTCCGCAAATCGCACTTGCTACTCGTTTTGCTTTATGGTGGTAGAGGACACAGTCTGATGCTAAAGATCTTGGAGTGTCATTTTCTTTGGACGTTTAGGCGATGCCAATTGCATTCGATAAAACAACGAACTCTACTGGTTTTACGGCGACATATACACAGCAAAGTCCAGCTTGGTTATGATATGGTATGTTCCACGAAACTCCAAGAAGAACGATGTTCAATGCAGCGCTAAAGAAAGATGGCACAGTGGTAGACTGTTCCAAGAAGCTCCAGGAAGAACGTTATCCAATAAGCTTACTAAGGAAGAGAACACCCTCTGTGGGTTGGAGTCTGAGTAGTTGGATGGAGTACTTAGCTTGTTTTTGAAAAAGGAGGCTCGACGAACTCTACTGCCTCTACAACGACATTAACATAACCAATTCTTATATAGATATAGCCATATCATAGCCAGCTTGGCGTTGAAAAGAAGCTGTAAAAAGAAATAAGACTCCTAAAGAAAGTTAGCAAAGGGTAGGCTTGGATGGGGGGCCTAGGCAAGTGGTGGAGTATTATCTTTGACGAACTCTACTAGCTTTGCCACGATATTTATATAGCCAACTCGATTATATCGGTATCATATTATGGTATTTTTCAAAAAGCTTCAGGCAGAACGATGTTTAATACGACTGGTAGAGCAAGGTGGCAAAGTGGTAGACCATGATTGGTAGGTTCAGGTATGTGGCGGGAGTGCAGAGGGTCTAAACCTGGCCACAACCCGGTAAGTGGGTGACGAATTTCCTCCAAAGAAAGGGATTGAGAAAGTTCTTATTCTTTTGTGGTAAAGATTTTTTAAAAACAATGTTCAAAAACTGAATATCATTCCAAGACCCGAAAAATCTCTACCTTAAAACGAGGTATTTTTTGCAGTTATATCAGAGCACTGACGTGATGAGGTGTTTTGATTTGAATTCAGCGACTCCAAAAAATATAATAAATATCTTCGGACTCGAAAGAAAATTATTTTTTGGCTTTTTAAGGTTATGTCCAATACCTCGTGTTGGGTTTTTTTTGGACACTGATTCACATTCGCGGCCAAAAAATGAGATAGAGGCCTAAAAGCTCTATATCAGAAGAAAGGAAAATACTCTCAGTTAAAAATCCTTTTTCCAGTAAAGACGCATATTTAGTACCACAGTAAGTGTATTGAAAATTCGTTACACCACGATATACATTTCTTATTGGTATTTTTTTTTCAATTTAGTGTTTGGCTTTGGTCAGAGCCAGGAGCCAGTCGTATGTAAACAATCGAATTACACATGCTCCTTTGGATTTAACACCAAACAGATTAGAAGTGATCGTTCTCGCTCTCTCTCTTTCTCCCGTGGGCTGTAAGCCATTTGACCTTGTACCACAGTGCAGCACAGTTCATTAATAGTTCATTTAAAATGGTTCACTTGAAGTAGTTTTTAAAAATTAAGCTTATCCTAAACGCCTACAAAGGCGTCAGCAATGGCACGACCCTTTCACACCTTTTTTTGTTCTTGCTTTGAGTACAATAACAAACAAAGGCATATGAATGCTTCAGCTTGGGAAGACATGCAAAACTCTGAGGAGAAGCAAACAAAACGCCTCAGTCTCTCAGTCATATCAATTTCACTTGCATCCGCTTTTGACAAATTTCGTTGAATTTTAGCATTTTTTGGCGGCTTTAAGCAGCGCACTGCCAAAAACTTGCTTGACAAATATGACTGGCTTAGAAATTGAAACCGAACTCGTGCAGTCGTGGATAACAAACACATAGACGCTGGACTGAGAGACCGACAATAAGATGTCGAGACAGTTGTAGAAAGCAATCGCCAAAGGTGAAATAAATGGCGCCACTTAGACGTCTTGGCTTGTAAAAGGGCAATCCATTAGCCTGGGTGGCTACTATTTTTATAGAGTTTAAGCAAAAAAAAAGCAAGAGAATGCTTTTACAACATATTCCAACACAACCATTTTTGCAATTTTAATTGCAAATGAAAGCCAAGTGTCGCCACAATAAGCCCAGCCGCAGTACAGTTAACACCTACGAGCGTCTACGGACTGGAAAATGACGCTGCTTATGGCTTTAACACCGGCGATAAACTGTCATAAATTTGAGCTAATGTCGGACTGCATGTAAATTTGTATTTGTTGGCATAATTTTTATGGCAAACGACTGTCAAATGCAATAAATGCCCAAGGTACACGGCAACAGAGCAGCACCAGAGCAGCAGCTACGGGTTTAGGCCAACTCCAACGACCATGTACGGCGGCAAGTGAGGCATTTAGTCAAACAAGAAAATTTACAAGCTGCAGACTCAGCGCAGCTTCCAAGAGTGCTGGCTGGCACAGTGCACAGTGGTTCGAGTTGTGCGAGAAAGTAAATAAAAAATTAAATAAAATAAAAAAAACTCTATCTAAGATACTACAATTTTGAAAATTGTTTTACTAAAATCAAATCTTTTTTTGAATACCTTTGTCAAATAAAAAGTTTCTTTTTGAAAAATTTGGAAAGAACTTTAATATAATTTTTTTTGTAGGAAAGGCAATTGGATAAGAGAGAGAGAGAGTTACTTCTTGGGAGTTTGTTAAAAGATGAAGGGAAGGATCTTCATGAAGCTAGTTGTGCGATTTCAAAATTTTTTTAATTAAATTTTCTTGTGCACGAATTATGGGATACTCAAACATTTCATTGGAAGGTAAAGGTAAGGTAAGAAGGTAAAACAACAAATTAAAATATTTTTTTTGGCAGTTTTTATCTTATTTCTCACCCATGCAAGTTATTATTTTATATAGGTATAAGGCAAGAATATTCATTAATAGATAGTAAGTTTATAAATGAATATACATTTTTTTTTAATTATTTTTTTTTTTATAATTTTTACCAAAATGAAAAATTTTTGTGGTTTTTGTTTCAAAAAAATTTACCAATTAAAAAATTGCAGATTTCAATTTTCAATTCTGAATATCAAGATATGCGTGGTTTTGACACAGCTAGCGCCTAATTTCGAGAACAAATAGTCAAAAAAAAAAAATAAAATTTTTCAACCCAGAATTCCCTTATAGCGAATCCGCCAGATACTGGCCGCATGGTTGAATGTTAGAGCAAATTCAGCACAAATTAACCAAAAAAATTTAGAAATGTAAATTTTTTTTAGAAACGTCTACATGAAGTTCCTTGTTGCCATAAATTTGGCCTTGGGAAAATGTTTTAAAATTCTCAAATTTTAAAATTTAAGTTTTTCACGATAGTCACACTTTGTCAAGGGGGGAACATAACGAAAAAAACGCCAAGTGATTCGAAAACTTCGTTCTCGAGTTCTGGAACTGGAAATTTATTATGTGACCAAAATTTCCAAATACAATAGTATTTATGGGATTGAAAAAATCTATGCAAAAAAGTGGTTTGTATGAAAGTACAAGCCAAAATATATAATTTTTTTTAAAGAAATGGGAAACTTCGTTATTAAGTTATGGAACTGCAACTATATTATGTGAATTTCTATAAAAATTTATATTGATTAATATATTAATTTTATAATTCAATCAAAAGGAAAACTAGTAAAAAGAATTTTTTTAAAAATTCAGAGAAGCTTTTTCTAATTAAATAACCTGTTTTAAAAGCAATACTTTTTTCCAGGGATCGCAGATAAACGTTTTGGTATTGAAAAAATCAATGCAAAAAAGTGATTTGAAAGAAAGTACAAGCTTCAACTTATAGTTGCTTTGAAAGGAACATTTTATTTTTAATTTATACAAAAAAAAAAATCAAGTTTGAACACCTTTTTTTTTAACCTAAAATAAAAATCATAAAATAATAGTTGATAAGGAATTTTAATTAAAAAATTTTTTTTTTTTTATTTCTTAATTTTCACTTTTAGCCAAAAAATTAAAATTATTATTGTAGTAGGTAAATCTTTATTTTTAAAAATTAAAATAAGAATAATTCCGCAATTTTTGTTATAAATTAAAAATTAAAGTTATTGCGAATTTTTTTTATTTAAAACTTTAATAGTTATTTAACGTGATGTATACTTCAATTCTTTTCTATGGATACCTTGAAGTATCAATATTAAGGATCACATGCCATTTGGATATCATCCTTAAAACAATAACTTACCAATTAACTGACCTTCTTGCCCATGCATTTAATATTATTATCTAGTTTTTTTATGGCATTTTTCTTTATTTCCAATAGGATGTTCTTAAAAATAAAATATGACTCTTACTGTTTAGAGAATTAATTTGTAAAAAAATTTGCTAAATAAAAATTTCGAAATATTTTGAAGGTTTAAATGCCAGATCACTTTCGATCTGACTAGAATTATTTTTGATCACTCGTACCATAAACGCGCAACCACTGTGCCGTAGACGGCTCTCTAACTAACAGTGCTGGCTTTATGGAGCTGCTCAATAAATTCAATTGGCACTGCAAAACATTCAAATGATTTACGCCAAACACAAGGGAATGAATCTTTGGACGATTGCCACGGCGTAATGGCCAACAGTAGCCGTCTATGGCGGCCGGTTATATAGACAGTGGGTTGGCTGCTGCTTACTGGTCTTTGGTATCCGAACTCAGGCACGGCTCTACAGCTCTGGAATGTGTGCTCATTTAATCAGCATAATTAATATTAATTCATATGAATGCCAAGTGCTTGGTGCACCACTTATCTCAAAAACTCAAATGGCTACTTATATTCAAATTTGCATTGAATGCAATTTATAGCCACAATTTTCATGCTATGTTCACACTCAATTACATGCTTGTATAGCATTACCTAAAGCAATTGTCACAGGCGCCTATAGACCATGTTTATAATTTATAAAAAAAAAAAAAATAGTTGTTGTTTGGGTTGTTGTGTTTTGAGTGGGCCAAAACGTTTTAATTAAAAACGGATTTTTAAGTAAACAGCGAAATGGAGCAAGTACTTCGTGAAAATTTTAAAATGTAACAAGTTTTGGTTAAAGACAAACTCTTGGCACTCTTTTCACAGCAGTGCAAAGCAGTCCAATTGTAAGACCCGACCCTCGGGTTCTGTAGAAGGGTCTCACTCAGAACTCACAAAAAAAAAAAATGTTTCGTTTCGATTCACTTTGTTGAAGTTTATTTTGTTTTTTCTTAACGAGGCGCTGCCAAGTCACTGTCAAAACATTGAAATAAAGGAATTTTCAATTTTAATTTTTTAAACGCGCTTCGTCGCATTGAGCGCCGCTGCTGCTGCCGCGGTTGACGTCGCTGCCTCTGCCGCTGCGCTGCTTTCTAAGGAAGTGACGCTGTTCTTATGTTAATGATTGTTATTCTAAGCGTTAAATGAGCGTGGGTAAATAAAAGGCATACTATATACAAACAACACACTTGCACACATACTATGTAAATAGAGAAGAAATTGGAATTATCACATAAAAATAACAAATTTACACACAAGTATCTTCGTATCTTATTTGTAAGTGCTCTGAATAGAAATATTCATTACATTTCTCAGGCAGGCAATATGTCCTCGAGTTATGTACAATGAAAGTGTTATTGTTACAGACAACAATAATTTCGAAGATCATTCAGCGAAATAGCAGAGGATCGTCAAAAACGTTCACTTTGAGTGAACAAAAAATTATTTTATTTTGTAAGCACTTAAGTTTTATTTACACTTATGGAGTTTTCAGAGTAAAAACAAGATTTTTTAATAGTTTTCTCACAGCTATAAATTTTATGTTCATTCTATAACCTCAAATATTTAGAGGCATCTTACAAATTGGCACGACTTGGTTTTCTTATTAGATTTGGTGAAAATCGAAAATCATGGGTAATCCTGTTGTTCAAGGGATTGAACTATTTGCCTTAGACCGAATTGCAATAATACTTGTTGTTATGGCACATCCAAAAATAAGTATAGTACAATATTTTTCGATTAAATATTTCCTTTAAATATTCCTCAACTTCTTTAGTTGGACGACAATGCAAACAAATTGCTCTTGAAGAACCTTGAAAAAATGAGAAAAACTTTGATTTTTTCACTGTAGCCATTGTTTCAAAAAGTTGGTTTTAGAGTACTTTTAGACCTCTTTCCTTGCTTTTTTGAGCACTACCGAATAAGTAGGTATTATGTTTTTTGCTAAACTTTTAAACTTTATAAAATTTTGGATTTAAAGATAACAAAAATTTTTAGATTCTTCTAGTTTTTCTAATATTTTGTTTTTAGATTCAAAAATAAATTAATTTTTCGATCAAGTTTCGAAAAACCAGGCTTATAACTTGAAAAATTTCAAAATTGGTTCAAATAGGTTTCAATTTAAATAAGCCGAAATCTTTAAAAATAAAATTTCCCAAAACATTTATTTTTTTCTTTTAGTCGACATGCATCGTAAGGGGTTACATACCCTTACTCCCCCACAAACTCGATATTTTAAAGAATTAAATTAATTTATCTTGGAGTATCAAATTTTTTAAGTTTAAAGATGTTTTATGAAATTTTTGAATAACAAATTTCTGAATCTGGGGGTAATACGGCCATCGTGTAAAAACATCAATCCTAGTGCTGTTCTTGAATGAAAGATTTGACGAAATAAATAATTAAACAAAAGAAATGATGATTTTTCGAAAAAATCAACTTTTTGGAGTTTTAGATATTTGCTTTTAAAGTAATAAAGAAAACACTCGCTTGAAGGTGACGCGCAGTTAATAGCTATAACTCAGGTTCTATAACTCAGATCTTTTTAAAATTTTTATAAAACAAGCTCAAGAGTATGTATGTACTTCAGATTAAGAATACGACAAGAATAATATTTCAATTTTCCATCACCATCACAAGTATAGCTAACCCCTCAAAATGAGATTGTAAAAAAAAAGAAAATTGTATTAGGGAGAGTAGATTTGGGTTTTAAGGATAAAGGAGCTCAGTAACCAGCGCTTTAAAAGTTTTTCGCTTAAATCCTTTTCAGGGATGCCCTTGCTAAAGCGCCAATTTTTAGAAACGGCTTTATTGCTGATTTATTGTGCGTTCTCATAGTAGGGGGCAGTTAAGTTGTTTCCATGGAATTCTGTGGAGCTTAGAATATGATGGCGGATTCTTGACATGATATAATGTCTAGTATTCGATATTTGTTACGAATATTATATAATATTACAGTTGCTGTAAGAAGTTCTGGTAGGAGCTTATTCCTCGATATTTTCTTTTAAGTTCGCGAATACTTTTTTGTATTAAACAGCTAGTCTTCTTACTGCTAAAAAAAATTCTAGAAATATACTTTTTTAGTTATGCGTATATAAGTCGCTTAAATATCGTTTAAATATATAATATTAAATTAATAATTGGAGCGATTAGAACAATCTATTATGGTTGATGAGATTTTCCGAGACGTAGGCATAAATAGATAAATAATTTAAATTTTGTTTTGAGGTTAAAAGACTAGCCAGCTAGTGTGCAGCCATCATATCGCATACTCTTCAATATACTAAGCATACGGTAAACATAAACCTTGACTTGAATGCGGAAACTTGTAAGTAATCATCTTTGGCTGTTCTGTTTTCTGACATGCTCTTCAAGTCTTTGACTAGTTGCTGTCTCCCTATACAGTTTGTATTTTGGCCACAACGCTTTTGGCCAAATTCTCGTTGTTTGCTGTTTGTGGCGTGGTGGCGGTTGCTCTCGTTCACTTTCATTCTCCCACAGCGAATGCAAAACGTGGAAATATTCAATCTATGGAAGCTCAAAAAAAAGTTAACCGTGCCTCGACTTGTAGCTGCCACTGCTGCACGGTATTGTGCTGCAGCAATGTTGCTTCTTTGCGACTGCTTGCAGCATAATTTGTGCAGTTAACGCGATCAAATATTATGATAATATTTCTTTTTGGCCATGCAACTTGCTAGCCGTTTTTTTCGCTGCTCTTGCTATACTTTAAATCCGTTTGGAGAGTTGCTTGGGCCAAGTGTTTGAAGTTGTTTTGGGCTTAGCCGCGCATCTTTTGCTTTTTCATTTATGCAAATTTCACTCAATATGCTAAACATAATAATTTTGTTATAAGTAAAACGCTCAGACGTAAGAAACCGATATAAGCCGCCTCTGCCTGCCAAAATGCGCGCTAGGCCTATGCCGGGGCATAGAACGAACGCACCATTGCCAAAGAGATATCCTGCCACAAGATGTTGCTATAGTTTTCAAACACGCCCCATTTGCGCTGCCGCTGCGGCTGCTGGCTGCCTATACGTTCGTCCGTCCGTCCGTCCGTCCTTGTGCCAGAGCCAACTGACTGTCCACCCGCCTGCCTGCCTGCATGACTGTCAGTCGCCATAGTGAGCCAGCTCAGCGCAATAAAGCAACCAACTAAATAACTCAAACTATCACGATGCACATATGTGTGTGTGCATCTGTAACTGTGTGTATCTGTGTGCATGCATACTCAGGGCGGAGGACGATCAATCGTTTAAAAATTTAAATAATATATATGTTTCCAAGTCGCGGCAGCAGCAGCAGAACTTTAGGCAGCGGCAGAGCGCTACAACAGCAGCAGCAAAAGGACAGACAAATAGTTTCAGTTAAAAGTAGCCAAAGTCCAAATGCTCTATAAGTTACAATTCTAAGCAATGACAATCTCGAATCCAAAATCTTATTTAAAAGTCTAAGATAAGGGTTTTTCCATAGCGTACACCCAAACTCTATATTGAGTACCTTGCAAGCTTGCTCTATTTGTTGCACATAACTTGAAAATTCGCTATGTTGCCACTGGCGTCATATAAAATATAGTGTAGGTGTCATTTATATGCCCCTAATTTTTTGTCTCATAATACATTATTTTCACACAAGATATGCCCTTACTTATGACGAAATTTTATGAATATTTTAACTGGCATTTTGTTTTAGCATTTTGTCAAATTTGTTTGCCATATTGACATATTGGACATATTCCCCAGAGTTTAGGCTCCAAACTTATTTAGGATTCTTTTTGTAATATATACTTGACACTTGCCATATGCCACATATCTTATGTCATATTATATTATCACCTGATATATGCTTCCGTCACTTATGACTAAATTTGGTGAAAATGATCACTGCATTTTCGGGAGCATATAATTATATTTTGCCATATTTTTTCGTCATTTTTAGATACTCTTCATGTGAAACCCATATGACTCAGCTATACCGAAACATCACAATTTTACGAATTCTTGGCTTTCTTTCGTGTTTTGTTTATTCCCAGTTTTATTTAGAATTATTATGATAGTTTTTAATATTGACTTCATTTATATGTTGCTTAATTTATGTCATACAATATTATCACATAAGATATGCTCTTTATTTAGTATTATGTTTGGTGGAAAATTTTGGTAGATTTGTGGTAGTACATTATTTGGACACATTTTTGCGCCGTATGAAAGGTTCATATGTCATATTTATGCTTCCTCTGTGCTCGCTCCATTCTTATTTCGAAAAATTATCTTAAATTATTGGCATATTTTTTGTCACATAGGATAGATTTTATTTATGACAACGAATGAGAGCATATTATTTGGTAACAATGCGTCATATGAAGAACGCTATACTATCGTTGGGAGCAGTTTTAGGTACCTTGTCAGCTAGACCCTTTAATAATCTTACTTTTAAATGATTTTACATTTTCTTTAGGGTTATTTATTTCATATTTATTTTGAAATAATGACGTCATTTATATGCCGCTTATCTCTCCACAATGGAGCAATAGGAACACATATATAGTATATGTGACTATTTATCTTTTTACACATTGTATTGTCAGGAAAGAAATTTTGTCATTTATGACAAAGTTTGTTGAATCCTTCTCTGCCATTTTCTGATATATGCCATCGTTATATAAAAGACTCAACATGCCAAATCTAAAATTTTATGGTTTTTTTTCACTCCAGCTTTTTTTTTTGCAAAATGTTGATGTCATTTATTTGGTTTATATTTTTGGTCATATAATATGGCGTCGTTTGCTGGATACGTGCGTTTTCGTTATGTGTAGTAGTCCTGAAGTGTACATACTTTGTCACATTTTTCCCGTCATTTTTTTATATGTCATAATTTTTACTACTACAACAAAATTGCGAACTTATATAAAGCTGAAAATATGGAAAAGTGTTGCATAGGCCTCATAAGTGCTGTCAAATAGTCATAATACATAATACAGCCATCCCTGTCAAGATATTAGATGAGTCTTACCTGTCCGCAAAAAATAAAAATATTACGCCATATGGCAAAAGTAGTTAGAACCACTTTTTTTTTTTGGCATTTTCATATGAAGCCTGCAGAAATCTATTATAGGCTACAAGAAAGGTTCCTCCAAAAAACAATTGGAACTACCGTCTTTCACTTTGTAAAGACTGTTTTTATAAATATTCAAAAAACTGTAGCTCCTAACAGTACATTTAATTACTCTACCTACTTTATGGCATAACTCCTAAAATGCATGACGAACTTCTTAACAAAATAATGTTACCCTTCACCATTCAAAGAGCACAACACAAAAAACTGTAACAGTCGGTGTTGACGCCGCCGCCACCGCCGCCGCTGTAGCTACAGTTGGAGTTAAAGGAGGTGGAGCAGAGCACATCTTTGCGGATAGTCAGGTCTGAGAGTGAGAGGCTGAGAGACTGGAGACCCAAGAGCCAAGCCAAGACCGAGGGAGTCGCAAGTTCAGTGAGTTGAGCGCGTATCGGCGCATGCGCAAGTCCCCGGGCGTTTTATGCTTAAACGGTGTAGATTTTTATGTGGTGCCGGCTTCAACAACCAAACACTGCAACGTGCAACAACCACATCCACATCTACATCCACAAGAAGCACAGACAGCTAGGCTGCTTATTAAACGATCTAGTGATTTAAGCCGCGCAACAGCAAAAAGGTTAAGGAACTTTTTTGGCATGGCACGTGAATATGAACGTGAACGCTGAACCAGCTCAGCCTGAATTGCTAATATGGTTTAGCATTCTTTAACATGTTTTTGTTGTCATTGTTTTTTGTTGTCGTTATTGTTGTTGTTATTGGTTACGACCAACCTTGACAACGCGCAACGTTAGCAAGCGGTTCAACTTGTTTTTCACACATTGCTGGCCCCAAAAAAATTAACTGGCAATTTGAAATCTCTAAAACGATTCCCATGTGTCCATGTCGCCTTTTTGTAAGTTTTGCACGCTAGCTTTGAGTAAACACTTGCTGGGTTCTAGATTCTCGATTTGCATTTCGAAACCCACAAAGTGTCGCTCCTAAAAGACTCCAAACGTTGCACTTTGCATGTGTTAAGTTCCATGTGTGCAGCAACAAATTAACATGCAAACATTGCGCCTTGTAAATTGTACTAACACATTTTGGTGAAAAAAAAAAAAAATGGATACGTGAAGTGAGATACATTTAGAATCGATCTCGAGATTGACTTATTCCATAGAGATTGGTACAATTTTTTTTTGTAATCTGCCTATTATTATTAATGTTGATCACGACTTTTTTTAACCAAGTTATAAATTGTGATTTTTATACCCTGTACCTATAGGTACAAAGGGTATACTAGATTTGTGCAATGTATGTAACGGACAGAAGGAGGCGTGGCAGACCCCAAGTCCTTTATACCAAAATGCTTATCATAACCTCGGGTAGCGATTGAGCCATGTCCGTCCCTCCGTCCGTCCGTCCGTCCGTCCGTCCGTCTGTCCGTCCGTATGAACGCCTAGATCTCAGAGACTATAAGAGCTAGAGACACGAAACTTTACCAGCTGGTGCGCATATTTCCGAAGCAGATGAAGTTTGTTGAATCATGTCAATATCTTCCCCCGTTCCCCCACAGTAGAGTTTCGCGGTTTTTAGCCACACCGTTTAGTATTTTCATCTGAAATTTAACAGACCGATGCGTTGTAGTTACATGCATCTATGTGTAAAAAATGAACAAAATCGGACAAATACAACAGAAGTTATAGTCAAAAATGTGCAAATTTCCCCTCCCCTTGCCGTTAAACTGCGTCAATATTTGACTCTACGCAATTATGGCTACAAGTGACCTAGAATCACAATTTTTGGTAAGCTCATTCATGTGGCTCAAATGAACAAATCCACATCCAAATTTTATCGATGCGGTCCCCCCGACCCCCGCAATCCATTTACCGTGTTTTCTCCCACACCCCTCAACATACCAACTTGAAACTTACCCCGTATACTTTAAATAAGTTCTTTGTTGTAACATTCGAGTTTCATCAAAATGGGTAAAATTTTAGGGAACTTTTAGGTATAAATATCGATTTTCACCAAAAAAAAATAAATTCCAATTGGAAAGTTCTTAGATGGAATATGCAGGAAAAATTTTTTTGACACAAAAGGTACAGGGTATTCCACTGTCGGGCACCGCCTCGACTGTACCACATTTTTTAATAATATTTTCTAAACTTAAAAATCATGTCCTTTCAAATCATCAATTTTTTCAAACCCTCCAACTTCCATTTAAATTAACCCAACATTAATTAAAACATTTAGAAATTTTAAAAAGGTTGAAGAGCAACTTTCGTTCACGGTGGGAGGAAATTCAAAGTAAATAAAAATTTTTCGCAACACTTCATTGACGTGACGATTTTTTTTATCATTTGACTCTAACTACAAAACGCATTTGGAAACTTCTTAAAAAAAATATAAAATAATAACTTAAATATTCACGAGTTATCGATAAGCTTGACTTTTTTTTAGCAAATCATAAGCCAATTTATATTAATGAAAAATTATTATTAAATTAAAAAATTGTTTTTGTTTTTTTTTATTAATCTACTTTTAACGATTTGTTTAACTTTCAAATTAATATATATATAAATATATATATTCAATATATATTATTGAAAAATTATTATTAAATTAAAAAATTGTTTTTGTTTTTTTTTATTAATCTACTTTTAACGATTTGTTTAAATTTCAAATTAAAATATAGCAATCTATTTATGCTTAAAATTTAGACAAGTATTTATTCATTTCGTTACGTGACGATTTTCCTAAAAATCCTAAAATAGATGCAGATTTTGAGCTGAGGACTTTAATTTTCTAGGAGTCAGTATCAATAAGCTGAAATTGGCTAAAAATGCTCTTTTGGTTAATAAGAATTTTCAAAAGAAATAATCGCATCTCAAAAAAGTTTTAGAGCGTAAAGTATTCGTCAAGGAATACAAATTTTTTGAATATTTTTTTTTTTTTTATTTACAATCTATCCGTGGATAATAAGTAAGTGATTTGACATAATTAAATTACATAACAGGATTCAGGATTGACTGAGATTCAGCAAAATCAGCCAATATAAAAACGTATTACATTAGTTACAACAAGAAATAATAATCAAATAAAAAGATAAAAATTAACATATTATAATATATCTAAAATCTGCCGAGAAGGTCTAAAACATGATGTCGCTTTAATAATATTTTTATACCCTGTAACGTATGGTACAAAGGGTATATTGTGTTTGTGCAAGCCGAAAATGTATGTAACGTACAGAAGGAAGAGTCGGAGACCCCCCAAAGTTACCTAAAGTATGATCAGGGTGACTAGAGAAGTCGATATACCCATGTCCGTCTGTCCGTATGAACGCCTAGATCTCAGAGATGGTAAGAGCTAGAGCAACCAAACTTTCAGATAAGATCCCTTATTAATCCATAGGAGACAAGTTTATTTCATTTTTTTGATATCGGGACTACATTATATAGCTCCCATAGGGGTGTTTCAGAGGACCTCGAAAAAAAGCAAAAGTTTTAGATGGATAATTCGTTTGTTTATGAAGATATCGTAACCAAATTTAGCACACAATAGTTTTTTAGAGTTCCCAGGCACTGTACCAAATTTTATCAAAATCGGTTGACTATATCATATAGCTCCCATAGGACCAATCGGTCAAAAAATCGTGTTTTGTACAAAATTCGTTGTGTTTCGTTTATTTGTGAACATACCGTAACCACATTTGGCATTAAGAAGTTTTTAGAGTTCCCAAGCACTATACCAAATTTGATCAAAATCGGTTGACTATATCATATAGCTCCCATAGGATCGATCGGTCGAAAATTTGTTTTTTGTACAAAATTCGTTGTGAAGATATTGTAACCAAATTTGGCATTAAGGAGTTTTTTAGAGTTCCCAAGCACTGTACCAAATTTTATCAAAATCGGTTGACTATATCATATAGCTCCCATAGGACCAATCGGTCAAAAAATCGTGTTTTGTACAAAATTCGTTGTGTTTCGTTTATTTGTGACCATACCGTAACCACATTTGGCTTTAAGAAGTTTTTTAGAGTTCCCAAGCACTATACCAAATTTGATCAAAATCGGTTGACTATATCATATAGCTCCCATAGGATCGATCGGTCGAAAATTAGTTTTTTGTACAAAATTCGTTGTGAATCGTTTGTTTGTGAAGATATTGTAACCAAATTTGGCATTAAGAAGTTTTTTAGAGTTCCCAAGCACTATTCCAAATTTGATTAAAATCGGTTGACTATATCATATAGCTCCCATAGGGCCAATCGGTGAAAAAAACGTTTTTTGCACAAAATTCGTTGTGTTTTGTTTGTTTGTGAAGATATTGTAACCAAATTTGGCATTCAGAAATTTTTTAGAGATCTTCAAAACTGTACCAAATTTTATCAAAATTGGTTGACTATATCATATAGCTCCCATAGGGCCAATCGGTCAAAAAAACATATTTTGAACAAAATTCGTTGAGTTTCGTTTATTTGGCAAAGAAATATCTTTTGAAGTTTGTAAGCAATATATCGGACTTGATTGCAATTTGGTGGTACAGGGTATCCCAAAGTCGTCCGCGCCCGACTTTAACGTACGCCATCTTTAAACATGGAATTTAAAAATTGCATTTCTTGTTTTGTTTAATTTAGTGAGTCAAAGTTAAACCTATACATTTTTTTTGAGATACACACACCACTTAAGGCAAATAATTACAAAAAAATACTTTGTTGTAAATAATTTAATAATTGCAATTAAAATTTTTTTTTTTAACGTATCAACACTATACAATAATTTTATAATTTTTAATGTAAAATAAAATTGTTTTTTATATAATTAAAAATAAAAATGTTTTTATAAATTAAAAATTTTTTTTTATAAATAATAGTAATTTTTTTTATACATTATTATTTAAAAAAAAATGTTTTTTCACTTTGTAAAAAATGGGGAAAATAATTGTTTCACAAATAATCATATCAAGTATTTATTCTATAATTTTTAATGTATTTAAAAAAAAATTAAAATTTTCGCATAATGAAAAATTCAATTTTTAATTTTTTTTTTTAATTTTTTTTTTGTTAATGAAGGAAAAAACAAACGGTTCACAATTAATGCTAGAGTCTTCTAAGATAGTCCAAAAAGAACCAGCAACGTAACCTAAAACTTTAAATTAAAAAAAAAAAAAACAAATTATTGAAAAGTAAAATTCAGTATAAGGCCGCATCTTAGGACGTCTTAGCTCAAAGGTCTCGAAAATTTTATTTATTTATTTATTAAAATGAAGGTTAAACAAATAAATTCTTAACCTACTACAAATTTAGGAGCACTATCTGCAAGGCTTTCAGCTCGCTTTGAGGATTAACCGTTATTTATATCCTGTTAGTATATCCTGTATTTTTGATGAAGTTTCTTATGGTGGTAATATTTGCTGTCGTGGGGGGTCTCGAAAAGATTTATTTATTAGAACATTTTTTCTTGTGCTCAAATATTCAGTGCTGAAATTATTATATTATTTATAATTTATTTACTTGCTATAAATTTTACTTAAGGACTATTTTGTCTTTGTGAGACCCCCACAGGGTCTTCCGTTACAACCTATAAATTTTACTTTTTCATTAGAAATACGGCTGCGTTTTGAGATATTTTAGCTTAAAGGTCACGAAAATAGTTTTATGTCAGGCAAATTTTGTTGTGCGTTTTAACATTTTATGTCTTCAAAGGAACCCAAGAATTTAAAGTTCTCCAGATCAATCCGCTTTATGCTACGATTCGAAAATTGGCTAGATAATCTATAGAATAAGTATAAATACCACACGCTGCACGTATATTTACCCAAATGCCAGTTTTTGTTTTTGTCGTACGCGTATTCCAAAGCGTCTTAAAGATTTTCCCAAGATCTCGAAGCACTCGCACACACCTACTGCCCAGCGGCTTATAAGAAGTTTAATTGATTCAAATCGAATTCATTGGAAATCTCAAGGCGCTAATCCCTTAAAATAATAAAGCGCAACGCTGTTCAACACTCATTGAAACAAATTAATGGAAAGAAATATGTTCAAGTCCCGCAGGAATGAACACAGCAATCCCAAATCCGTAAAGATGCTGATGACTCACACGCAAGCCGGAAAACTTGTACGTAGTGTAAGCTTTGCGATGATGTGTAGTTTTTATTGTTTGACCAAATCCTAGAGTGCTAAGCTTTCTGCTGACGAAGGTCTGACAGTTATGATCTCTCTCGGGGGCTTGGCACGGCTTAGCTGGGTTGTTACCGAAGAGATACCACAGCTTCACAATTTTTGCTTTAATTTTACTCAATTAATTGTAACGTCAATTCCGGTAGCTGCTTAAAAAAAAGTTTTTTATTTATTTTTTGTTTGCCTAAGTTTGATTGATTCTCTGGGATTGAAGTTGTGGTTGAAATTGTGATTGAGCTTGTGATTGGGTTTGGCATGAACAACTGTTGCGCGCATTGTCACCGAGCTGTCAGTTGGAACAACAAAGAGGCGACATCAAAGCCATGCCTCTCAATAACAAACTGAATGAATATTTTAGTCAGGTCTCTCTCTCTGCCTCTCTTATGTAGTTATTTTCAAAGTGTTGCGAATTTCCGGTGCTTAAAATAAACCACAACAACAAATGGCATAACTGAACGCAGCAAACTTACAATTATAGGTTGCGCCTTCGCCCAAGTTATTCCCGAGAACGTTGCTATCTTGCAACCGCATGTTGGCTGCCACATTTTGTCGCCTTCAATGTTGCTTTTTTGTTAATGAAATTTAAATATTTTCATATTCTATGACAAAAGACTGCGACGCTATCTTGCAGATTGCCAAGTTGCTACAAAAGGTGTGGCCGCGGCTGCGGTTTGCGGCAACGTATCTGTCTTATCTTGAAAAGAGGATGCCTCTGCTGGCTTGCCAAAAAAGCCAAATACAATTTATTACCGCGCAAAACCAAAGTTAAAGTTCATTATTTAGTATTTTGTAGAATTTCAATCTTCAATTGCAAATCAATCAATTGTTTATTTGACCTAAGGCAAACCACTTAATTAAAAAACTAAGACTTGCTGCAACTTTGTGGCACGTTGCGAACGAGGGTGTTGCTGCGAGGCTTGTCTAGACACAATCATTCGCAAATGTCATAATTATGCACATACTCGTTTATATATTTTTTATATTGAATTATTCGTTTTGGAAAAGTGAATGTCATTCACAAATCAAATGTCAGCATTTTTTTTGGTGACACCATTCACAATATTCATATGAGTTGATTGGTATGTAGGTTGCACTTGCAACGTTGCGTTAATCAATGGAATCCAATTGGTGTACCTCGAAACAGCTGTCTACTATTTGACTATATTGTCATACAATTAAGGAAATAGTGTGTGAAATAAGTCTTAGACTTGAAAATTAATTACTTACATTTTTTCTAAAGCATGCCCAACCTTGTTGCTTTTTCTAATGTATTCAAATGTAGAAGATAAATTACTTCGCAACTTGATTAAATTATTATTAAATTTACTAAACATTTAATTTGAAGTTTGTTTTTTTTTCAATTCTCACTTATTTGCATAAAACTAATTATATTTGCAAATATAATTGCAATAATTTGCGTAATAAAGCGTATATGGCTACAAGTATATAAACTTAATTTAACTTTGAGTTTTGGACTTGCCTTATACAGTAGGGAGCAGGAATTGTAGCTCTTGTACTCTCTTTTTAAAATGCATAAAATTATGACTGTTCCTAAGGGTATGGGGTATAACAAACCAAGGTGATGCCAAAAATTTGCTTCTTCGGCTTTCTTGTTTCAACGGGCTTGCTTGGTATTATTTTTAAAGACCTTTCCATAATATTTTTATAATCTCTCTATATTTAAAAAGTCTATCAATCACATCTTTTTTTTTTTGAAAGTTGAAGTGTTTTCAATTTTTTTTGTAATGCATCTCTGACCAAGGTGGGAGATCCAAAATTTAAAGCGAAGTGCAAAAACTGTACTATCAGTTAAAAGGAAAAGAAACTTGGTATTATTAGCAATTTTTTTTTGTGTTTTGATAGCTGAGCAAGAAGGGAGGTCAAAAATTCAATTAAAGGAAAAGGAAACCAAAAAGGGAAGAAAACGAAAGTAAATTTCCGATTTGATAAAACTAAAAAGAAAAGAAAAATCTACCGTCAGAAAAAAAATTTAAAAGGAAATTTGACGTGATCAATCCAATTTTTTTGAAGTTTCTCAAGAGCTGAGCAAGAAGGGAGATCAAAATTCAAAACGAAGATATGAAAATTTACCATCAGATGGAAATTAAAAGGAAAGGAAACCGAAAAGGTATTGAAACGAAAGCGGGTCTAATAAAACTAAAAGGGAAAGGAAGAAAATCTCCCCATTTATTCGGTCAACAGCTGAGCAAGAAGGATGATCAAAAATTAAAAACGAAGAGTAGAAAATTGACCGCACAAAGGCAACAGAAAAAAATAAAAATTTGGATACCTAACAAATTGATAAAAACTAGAGCGGAGAAAGAGAATATAGTATCGACACTGTCAGTAAAAACAAGTAACGAGTAACGAAATACCCTAGTTTCTCAAAATTAAAATAATTGTTCTGGAACTTTTTTTTTTTTTTTCTTTTGTTATCAATTTTTCTTTACTGTTTTCCAAATTATTTTTTACGTACAAGGAGCGAGGGTTAGGAAAAGTAGCGTGCAGCGGGCGAGGCAACTTAGTTTTTAAACCTAAATTATTTTCCAATTTTTTCTTTTTTTTTTCTTTGGTGACCAAATTTTTCTGTATTTCTTCTTCTCCCACACCCTTGTTTACCTCTTTTCGGATTCACTTATGCTCCTCCTGAGGTGTGGGTATGCGATCTCAGCGTTTGTCTGCAGGCATTCCGATCCTGGATCATGTCGTCGCTGAGACCCATTCGTTGGTGATGTTAAAAGGTGATGTTTTTGGCTCTTGTGTATGGATATTCGTTAGTTATGGACTTTCCTTTTACACCGGCGGTTGTCTCCAGACCCGGTAACCAATCGCATACACTGATCTTTGGAAGATCTTTAAGATGTTAAAAATGTGCCTCAGGCTCAATGTGATGGTAAGTATGCCTGCATCTGACTAGTTCTCTTTTAGGGACCTCTTACGCCAGGCAGAGAATACCGTGGTGATAAATTATATTACAGGAATTTTTAATTTTGCAATTTTGACAGAAATTTCCAATTTTTCTGTATTTCATTCTAAATTATTTTTTTATTTTCTTTTTTTCTAAATTTTCGTTTATATTTTTTGGAAATTGTTCGATTTTCTTTATTTTTTATTTTCAAAACAAATATCTAATGAGCAAGAAATGCTCGGAAAAGAATCTTGTTTGTAGGGCCGATATAAAAGTAGTAATCGGGTGAGGACTTTTGAACAGCCCTAAGCGTAGTCCTTTTTTTCGAAGAATATTTTAATTAATTTTTTAATTTAATTACAATATTAATCATTGAGAAAAATACGTAATTGAAATCATTTAGTCATATATTGCTTCGACTTCGAAGTTATGAAATAATAAAAATCGAATAAACGAAAAAATTTCTGTGGAATCCCCTTAGAACATCCCAGGGTCGTGGGAAGTCCATCCCTTACGACACGCTTTTTTCAAGCCAGCTTTTTGAGGTGCACAAAAAAGATCGGTTGAAATACCAAAAATATTTGAATATATGGATGAAAAGCTGGCTTGCAGCCCTAAAATTACATAAATCGTGACTAACATGATCGATTAGGTAGATTTTATGAAATAAACCTTATTTACTTAAGTTTTTAGGTCATATTGTTAGGAGCATCGTCTGGCCGTATAGAGTATACAATATTCGACAAAAATTATTAGAGTTCACTTACTAGATCTCTTGTGTCATTGATTAAAGTATTATAATGCTGCTGTTTTGACTAATATCTATTTATTTAGGCATACAAACATATGACATTACTTAGAGAACATATCTGCGGTTTTCGATTAATATGCCAAAAAACAACAACAACAACTTCAGATTTATCCCCACATACAACATGTAGCTGTCAATCACAAGAATTTGAATTTTGATGCAAATTTTTTATGTTTGGTAGTGACATTTTGTCACTTAGACATACTGCTAGATTGCACGCCTGTGACATGCTACACATTATACCAAGTTGTAGATACATTTGTCAAGGTAACTATATACTCGTACTTAAGTGTAATGGAACGGGTTAATGTACATACATATGTCGCCATTCGCTTTTGTGAGATATTAGCTACTGCCAGGGACGGATTCGAAAAAAATGTAGGCGGGCTCAAAATTGTTTTCTTCGAGTGATTTCGAAATAAATAAGAAAGTGCTTTGTAAACAGACCTAAATTATTTTAAGATAACTTGATTTTTTGGGAGTTCCGGAGTGTTCTTTCCATGCATTGCCCGTATTTATAAGAAGCTTCACGTATTTCAAACAGTGATATATATCAGCAGGACAAAAGAAATTGATCTAAAAATGTTCGTCTGTCTGTCCGTCCGTCTGTCTGCGTGCTAGGACAACCAATTTGGTTACCGGTCTTTATATAACCAGCCAGGTAAAGATTATTTTTATTCTTCTGCCACGACGATTGCGCTACTCAACGTCTCAATGCGAAACTTGGGACATATATTAATTTTTTTGGGACAAGTGGTTGCAGTGTATTCAACTATTTGGAAGTTTGATATACTGAGGCCTATGTAACAGAATTCATATGGAGCATGTAATGTCTTCAGACATCTCATAGCAGCCACTTCTTAAGCTGTACCTCAATTTCCAACTTCATTTTGAGTAGAGTTAGGCAGCTGACCGACCACCAACGTGCCAAATTGATCAAGCTTATGTTGTATCTGCCAGATACTTCTCTGGCATATGCAAACGGAAGTACGGGCGTCGTACATTGTTTTTGTCAGCAAGTTTACATGGCTCGTTACAAGCAACATGGCAAAGAGATGTTGCCAAAGTCGCCGCTATAGTCACCGATGTCTAGGCAGCCGCATTTCCGGGAAGAGTTCTCTGATCGGGTCTGGCTGACTAGCATGCAAAGCAAGCTGCACAGACAGACTGAGAGCCAGACAGACAACGGCATAGACATCGGGACAGACGAGTAGACAGCGACATGAGCAACAAGTCAAATGCAAAGTCGACAACAAGAACAAATTGATGCCGCCTTAGTGCCACTAAGCCATTTCTGCCCCGCACTGCTCCGGCAGCAGCAGTGTGCAGCAGTGTTGCATCAAGCTCTACGACATCTTGGCAGCGGCAACGGCAGCTCAGTCATAACTCAGTCGATTGGCTTGTTAAGCGATTTCTATGTGAGGAGCGCGGGTTCGACCATATCTCGGCAAGACTTTTGCTTCAGTTTTGTAATTATGGTTGGTTCTGGTGCCGCTGCAGCAGGCGGCATGCGTGCAGAGCAGCCGGCGCTTGTCCAGAGACTCGCTTACGTTCCTGCTATATGGATATTTATTTTTGCGTATTTCGGCCTTTGGCGCTTTTGACTATAAATACCGCAGCAGCAGCAGCGCCGAGAAACCCTTGCCAGCTGTGTTCGTTCTTAAGATGCATTCGCAACCCATAGATACAATATTAAGCTATTTTCCTTGCAGCACATGTCCGCTTATCAAATAAGCAGACGCTAACGCATGCAAATACACGTGTATATACATTCATGTTTGGAGTGCACGCACTTGGTCCAAGATTGGCAATCGGTGAAGATCGTTGATCGGTTGTGATCAGTGATCGGTGAATTGGCGGGCAATCGGGCATGGACTCGCTGGATCTGTGATCAGGGCTGGCACTGATGGTGGCAGTGCCACTGACACTGCACAGTGTCTGCCTGCGTTCCATAAATGATTTATAGAAACATTTTATTATTTATAGTCGCCTCAGCAGCACTGTCAAATAAGTTGAGGTAATTAATTAAGGTCCTACACACACACACACACATATGCCATACCCAGCTGGCAATTTAATTTGAAAATGCAGCTGACGCAGCGAAGAGGTTCCTAGTGCCGAAAGGTAATATTGCAGAATACACGAGTTGATAGAACAAAGCTGCAAACTTGGGATACTTGGCAGGATTTGGTTTAAGCTGCTGGCTTTTTACGATTTCTTATAACGACGGCATTCAGGTGTAATAGATCTTTCGTGCTGTCCTTTAGCATAATGTCGGGAAAAGATCTCATCAAGCAGTAGTTACAACATTCTTTGTCGTTAAAGGATAGCGCAATGTCATGTGTCGTTCAAAGATCATCGTCAACTTCGACACAAATATGTAACTATCTAACAAGTATGTACAGGACTCTTAACCTTAATCCGTCCCTGATAAGAAACATACAACTCGAGTGCTTCTTGTTTCATGGGTTGGTTCATCTGGCAAAATTTCAATAACCCCAAAAAAAACGAGGAAAATGGAAGGAAGCCTGAAGTAATGGGATATTTTGGACCTTGGATTCGTATTCAGCGACACCAAAAACGTGTAGTAAGCCTTGGTTCTACCCGACCATTTTCCGGTTCGGAGGTCACACCTTGGGGTCGCTGAATCCGAATCCGAATCTACAAAATTTCAATAACCACAAAAAACGAGGAAAATGGAAGGAAGGTGAGTGATGGTATTTTTTGGACCTGCGATTAAGACTCAGCGACCCATGGTCTGACCTCCGAAACCGAAAATAAGCTTTTTTTGTATGGCTAATCTAATTTAGGCTCTATGCTGCAGCAGTCAAGAATATAAGTAGTAGTAATCTAATTTAGACAGAACAATCTACAATGAACCTTTTCCTCAAGCTATATAGCCTTCAGAAATAACCAAAAATCCACGACTTTTCTCCGGTAACAGCATATTCTACAAAACTTGGATTATACCGAACTTACATAAGAAGTTCCCGAAACTTCCTTAAGACCCACAAACGTTCAAACAAACTCTTCCAAGACTTCTACTACTTTGCTTGCCCAGCAGCACGAGTCTCAAAATGTTGCTCTTCAACAAGTCGATCCTGCAGCACAACTCCCTACTGTGGCTGGTGAAGCAATTGAAACTAATGCTGCGATAAGAGCGTTAGGTGCAACTTTGTCGATAAACTGAAATCATGTTTGGCTGGGTTTTTTTTCTGGGCATGTCTTTGGGTTGGGTATGTGGATGGATATTGAAATACTTGCGAATACTACTGCGATGCGCATTGCGTGCGGCTAATTGAAGTAACACGGCTGCTCTAAGTGGCCTTCATCATCATCATTTCCATCGATAAAGAAGCAATTAATTTGAGATATTGTAAAATTATTGAAACGCCTCAATGGCGCCAATTGGCAAGATCGCCAGCTACATTGCTCAGACATTTGGTAGACTTCGTAGTAAGTCCCAAGTGTGTGTGTGCGCCGGTTGTCCGGTTTTATTGACATGGAGGGCGCTGCCCGAACATTAAGTGCCCCACCAGATCCAAACACGCGCCAACAAACGGCAAACCACTCGAAACACTTAAGCGAATTGGCACGGAAACGTGAAATCAGCATCCGAATAATAAGCCCGAAAAAAAAGAGGAAAAACAGAAACAGCTCCTGGCTTGTGTGTGTCATTAAATGGCGCTACAGTCGCGAGGACGTGATGTGAACCCGGTAGGTAGCTGCGTCTCGGAATGGAACTGTAGTAAGTGGTGTTTGTGTGCTGATCATTGGTGGTGGTCAGTGATTGTTTGTGAATGAGGCGGCAATAAAATACACACAAAATTAGGGGTTCCCTCATTGATTTGTGGCCAGAGACACAGACGGCGCAAGAAACAAATAAAAGTAGGGGGCGTGTTGTGCGCCAATTGAGCTCGTTTTATGGCCGGCGAGTTGGCCAACTATTTTAATGTAATTTGCTGAGCCAGGTGTTAATTAGTGGGCGTGACCAAGTTATAACCCAGTTCTGTGAATTTAATGCCACAATTTTGCATAAAGCGCCGTTTGGTATGCATTTAATGCGCAGGCGTTGCCACAAATTGTTGAAGGCCAAGACATTAATTCAACTGCAATTGACAGCGGAAGCGAGCGGGGCCAAGAACTGGCCTTAGCTGATCCCCAACACGGACTACACAGATTCAATGTCAGTTGACAATGCCTGGAATGTGGCAAGATGATTTAGCACGCGCCATTAGCAGCTTGTGGCACAGCTTCAAGTTGCACTAAATAGCCAAAGGAATGCCTAGTTTCGATTGCAACTTCAATTCAAACTCCAGCTACGTTGGCCATAAACAAATTGGTGGCACCACAATATGGCAAAATAATGACAGTTGGCATTGCGTGTATCGCCTTGATTCGCATCGAAAAGCACTTAAGGCAGCCAAAACCTGGCCACATAAATATACATAAACTGTAAGCATATATCGTATAACTACCACATATGTACAATATATGTATATACTTATATAACGAATGGTCTGCAGCTTTTGGGCTTTTCATTAATTGAAATAAATCGCTTTCGTGTTGTTGTTGTGTCTGTTCTGTGGCAGCTAAATACCCCCATTTAGCGACACTAATGATGAAAACCGAATCCATTTACAATTATCGTGTTTGAATCATTTTACCCTCTCTGGTTCAATGTGATCACGACGATGATAGACAAAATAATTGTTGCCACATGGTTTTTTTTCTTTAGTTTGCCTCAAGACAGCAAAACAAACAACAACAAACACAACGGTAAATTAATATTTCATACTTTTTTTTTTTGGGTTGTTCAATGTAAGT
This sequence comes from Chymomyza fuscimana, assembly GCA_949987675.1. Classification (NCBI taxonomy): domain Eukaryota; kingdom Metazoa; phylum Arthropoda; class Insecta; order Diptera; family Drosophilidae; genus Chymomyza; species Chymomyza fuscimana. The sequence goes on along the minus strand of OX465089.1, from coordinate 90,727,242 downwards.
TTAATTCCTAATTCCTTTGTAAGCATCATGACTTTTGATTTCAAAGTCGATTCTTCTGCTCGTACATGTCGTAATAGATAAGGTGGCCCACTTCCTGTGTACACCTTCGCCTCTTTTCTAAAACAGTTAGATCGCCTGGATGTTTACCCGCTTGGCTAGGTCTATGTCTTCATAGAGCTTCTACAGTTCATCCTACTGTTGAATTTGAATTCGGTAATCGCCAAAAGTTACTCTTATACAACCCTAGTTTAGTTTTTATATATCTTAAAAGTAAAATTTTTAGGTACTATTTATAAGTTTTTTCAATTTAAAGTATGAAAAAACAGCGTTGAAAAATCAGTATCGAAAAAAAACTTTTGTTTTTTTTTTTTAGGCTACGATGGAACTAAGACCCTTTGTGCCAATTCTGTTCGCTCTCGTAACTTTAATTTGTCAAATCAATATCTGCATCTAAAGTTCAGTGCCAAAAACAACAAAATCTAAAAACTATAATAAGGCGGCTTTATTATCTTCATTTTTTTAAAACGATAAATAAATAAAAACGTTGAAGAACTGCGAAAAAACAAAAAAAAACAAAATATAATAAATAATTCAACTCATTAAGAAATTTAGCATTTGTTAATTTTGAGTCAGGAGTTAAAAATTTATACTCTAGTAAAGGTGGGATACTATTGATGGCACTATCGATAGTATCGATAGTTTCATTTTACGGATACTATCGATGTTTTTGTTTGATATATCGATAGTAAGTATACATAAAAACTTTTTTGACAAATCAACGGACAAAAAATTGACAAAGTGCCGACCACGTCAAAAAGAATACAAAACGTCGAATTTTCTGACCATCCGACGCTTTTAGAGTCACCAAACCCGATGGGGACCATCAAATATTTTTTAAGTAAGTCAAATTTTTATAATTAAAAACCAAAAATCGATGCCGCATTAGCCTTAATGATTGCCACAGATGCCAGCATTTCCGGATAGTTGACGACTTTGGCTTCCTAAATTTCGAATTTCATAAAATTCTTGTTGCAAAAACAGAAAAAAGATCGTAGCACCAATATTTGACATTCACATTATTTGGCCAGTAAAAATTTAAGCCAAGATGCAAATCCATTGAGCTTTTGGAAGGTTAGTATAAACAATTAAAAAATGTAACTAAAAATTATTCTACTTTCAGGGATCCGACTGTGTTGGACTACAAAACTTAGTCAACAAATATTAATGCACTCCTGCCACTTCTACTGAAAGCGAGAGCATGGATGCTCAGTAGAAGTGGCCTTATAGTTAGGACATATGGACCCGACTGAAACCTAGAAATGTCGACATGTTGGTCTTCTGCCACAAAAACAAGCTACTTGAAAGATAATTTTTTTATGATTGTTAATTGTTGAATGGACAGTTTTTGGTTTTTTAAGATGTAATTTTAAAAGGATCTCTTTTTACAATGTCATGAATATAACGTTTCTGTTAAAAATTTTGAAAAACTTTTTTATAGGTATTAGAATTTTCCCCACTTGCTCTATGGTACTTATTCAAAGAATGTGCCCCTTTTTTGGGTGCCATATTTCACTTTGTACGATAGAACTATCGATAGTTTCAACTATCGAAGTGTAAAATGGTGGCACTATAGATAGTATGCCACCTCTACTCTATAGTCTATGAAATATTTTTTTGGTTTTATTATCTTTAATATTTCAAATAATTAGAAATTTTGGTAAACTTTTCAAAAATTTCGAAAGGAAAAAAGAATGTAATCATTCAAAAAATTTATATATATTGTATATATCTATCATATATATATTTTTTTTAATTTCTAAAAAAATGTGAAAATATTAAATCTAATTTAATTTTCCAAAATACAAAATTCGATTAACTGATTAGAGTTTTTGAGTGGAATTTAATTTCGTAAATATTCGGAAAGTTCCGAAGGCATCTAGTTAGATAGCACTTGAAATATTTTTTTTTTTTTTTAATTGTGAAGGACTTTATAAGGAATTGATATCATATCGAAAAACACAACAAGATCGCAACAAGATCCACCTCAGTCTCTATGGTTCCAGAAGGCAATTTAGCAGTACTTAGGATTACTCTTGCCAAGCGAACTATAGAAGAACTAAAGAAGACGGTCAGCATTATTAAAACATCTTCATCCTTTGCCTTTCGACAAAAATTGAGAAGAGGTTTTTGTAGCAAATCAGTTTAGTAGAGAAAGATCTATGCAGCTAAAGGTATATCTTTTTGAGGACTTGGTTGTGTCTACAGCAGAATTCCAGCCAAAGTTCCTAAACGCAAAGCTTTACTTGCATAAGTTATTCCATAATATTTCGCTGGTCATAAATAGGTAAAATTCGTCTAAACCACCGCAATCACACACACAAACAGTGAGTCTGAAGGCAATGAGTTTTGTTGCTCGTTTGTCTGTCCAAGATCAATTGAATTTCCTTTAAGCTTATTGAACGCGCGCGCCAAAAACAAAACAAAACTAACGATATAGATCTCGACTAGCTTTCATTACTTTCACAAATAGCTGGGCACGATTGAGTTGAAAGAACATTTAGTGACCTCTTTGTTAGAAATCATTGAGTCATGCTGTGCCTCATGGTCAGGGAGAGGGCTATGGGCCGATGTGATGGGCCTAACGATTTGTTTGATGGCAGCTTTTTTTTTTCGTTTGCACCTGCTTTGTCTAGTAGTTAACTATCTGGCTATCTGGCTACCTCGTTACCTGGTATCAAATTAATAAATGATTATTATGCTGCACAGCCAAACACTAAGTATGTAATGCGATTATGACATAACGAGCAAAATACACCAGCAAACACACACACACACACTCACACAACAACAATTGTTGTTAGGGGCAGATACAACTATCTTAAAGCTACCAACTGCCATGAGGTAAAGGAAAAGTAGGAGGCGCATGCGCAGTGACGTCACATGATAGAGTGCGTGCGCTCTGCTTTGGTATGTAAGTGTTTGTTTTAACAAAAATTAAATTGGCAATAAAATCGTTCAGTAACCGAAATCACACGGGAGTTAAATGTTGGATAGTTTTATAGAAAATTCGACATGATTTTTTATTTTATTAATTCTTAGAAATGATACTCCAAAGTAACTCGTAAGTCTCGCGCTTTAGTAGATCCAGCTTGGCTTTGAATGAGCCTTTTGGAACCTTATTTTCTAACTATATTAATTTTTATAATTTTCCATATTTCTTTCGCTTTTCCAACTTTGAGTTGCCTTGACTTGTCTATTCGAGCATCTTTAATCAATTATGGAATATGATATGGTCAACAAGGTTGTTTTTGCTTTTCCCATTATTTTTATTTGATTTTGCTTTTTTCAACTTGATTTTATTAAATACTTATTTTTACCAACTCTTCAAAATCCTCTAAAACGTTAGGGTCCCAATTGGATTTTTTTGAAAAAGGCTTAGAAAACTCGCTATATAATTCGTTATAATAAGATTAAAATCTTTTAAAACGTTTAGCGATCCTGCAGTGTTCGTGAAAAAAATTCGTAATAGGGAGAATTCGCTATAAAGAGAGAAGTTAGTTATTGGTTGGGAAGTTGGACTAGTTGTATTAGAATTCATTATTTAAAAGTGCAAATTCATGGGCGCTAAAATTTCGCTCCAGTGACGTCACTCTCATGTACAAGACAAGAGTTGCGGACGGGAAAGCGCCACCTCGTTTTCTTTACTACATGCCTACAACTGTGGGATGGATGGATGGATGCGTGGCCAACGGTTTGTTGGTTAATAATTTTTCCATTAAGATTGCACGCGCCTGATTGTGTGGTACGTGGTGGCTGCTGGTTTAGTGGTTAGTGGTTAACTGTGTCTTGGCCAGTTACGGCAAGTTACCACCGCAACTTTGTTGGAACTACTAGCTAGCACTGGCACTGGCGGATCCCACAGTTGATTTAATGCACCAAATTATAAAATTGTTGTTGATTTAATTTTATTAGTGTAAAAGCGTCGGCATTTTGTGTGCACCGACTGCCGTAGTGGACTGGGCTCCTCGTGGCAACTCATGGTAGCATACTGTTGTACCAATCTTCCGATCACTCACAGTGGCACAGGCACAACAATGCAACAGCTATACAACAGCTACTCGTCTTCCACCTGGGGACGGAGACGGACTGCATGTATCTTTTGTTTTTAGTGTGCTGCAGTTTATCGCAATCTCAGTCAGTCGGCCAAAAACAGAGCGCTCTGACGCGGTGAACGTGACATGTGAATTAGGCGACTCAGAAGACTGACTATAAACGTGTTTGTTGGAGCACTGCTCATGCTGCACAGGTGTTTCCCGCACGTTGTCTGTCTTAGCTATACCCAATACCATTTTATCGCATTTTCTTAATAAATTAAATGCCGCAAATGCGGCACATTAACCATGGAGCAAAAAGTCTGTTTAGTATATAATTGAAATTGGGCGTTTGATTGGCAGCCACGAGCTATATAAGAACTTCTTCTTCTACCACTGGCAATATCATCATTTGCAGCCGTGTTGTGCCACCCGTTGCTCATGGCACTCAATAATCGAAATACTAAACCCGCTCTTAAAGCGCGGGCACCCGCAGTCCAAGATGTGCGCATTTTGGCGCCCTACTTTAAGAGGCTCCTACGCAAGCGCATCGTCATACGAAATGTTAATAAAAGAACATAAAAGGTTATGCAGCTGGGGCATCCAGGGAATTTGTTTCAAACTGTTTTTATATTATTTTTACAACTTCGTTTTGGACGCACTCACTCGAAACACACATATTTTTACCTCTCTTATATTATTTTACAAATTAGCCTATATTAATCACAAACGAAAGTAACGCCACATGCAGCACTTAAGCCCAAGATAAATGACCCAGCACAGGATGGTGCCCCGAATTGCATTAACATTTAGTTGAGAGATAAGTACTACTGCTTTTAGTTGATTGTTTTGGAAACAAATGCGTAAATGTTGAAAATATTTACTTCTAGAACTGAGTGCTTCAAAAACTTTAAAAACTCAGCTCTATTTAAGTATTCCCAAAGACGTGGATTTAAGTTTAAATCTCTTTGGTTTGCGGACAATGACCTGTTGAATCCCCAGACTAGCATAGAACGTTGCAGGCTGAAATCCTGAAAAAATTTCTGGAGACATACAAATTTCAATCTCAATGTTACTTCTAACTCAATTTGATTGATTTGTTAGAAACTCACAGATTTCCAGGACAGTATCCTGGGATCTTATACTCAACATTTTCGTTTCGACATTTCGTGGGAAGAGTCCTAGGTAGTGGTGGATCCACGAGGTGATTGTTTCGTGTGCGGATCCCCCCAAAAGTGCTAAAAATGTGTTGACAGTTTTCTGCGACCTCTGATATATATACACTTCGAAGTGAAAACCCCCCCCATGACGAGTTTCCCCGTAGGAAGATTTCCCTTTTTTAGCCACGCTGTTAAATATTTTGACTTAAAACTTGACAGAGATATGCGCTGTAGTTTGTTTAATCTATGTCTTCTTCTTAAGGAATATAATTTTATCGGGAAACATGGATCAGTGTATCCCCGTATTGACCATAGCCTTGACTAGATTAAGCTTTGGCGTCTGCCAGGTTCCTCTTCTACTTGCACGGTTTCTTGACTGCTCTCTACCAAAGTTATATAACGTCTTTCCTGAGAGGCATCTCTCCACAGAGATGATCTATTACTATTTCTCCTCCGTTCTTGAAAGTACAAACCGATTTTCCAGTATCTCGCAAAAGATGCAAGGCTTCGTCTTTCTAGGTTAGGGTGGGTTGATATGGTTGATCACAAGGCAGAAATTTCACGAAGACCAAGGATAAAACAATAACATAGTCAAGCAAAGAATTGTAAAGCGAAGGAGAGGAAAGAGTGAAGCAACATTCAAACATACACACATGCCCGAAGCGGGTATTTGAACCCAAAACTGTTTGGTGAGAGTGCCACACCAGCCATCTAGGGCTGGAATTATGCACTACCGAGAACTCTTAGCTTGGCCTACTTCATTGATATGGAGACCGCTTCAAACTGTCGCATTGAGATACAGCTACGTGCCTTGGTTAAGTGATGCCTCTCAGCTGGTGTGGCATCTTATTAAGGCGAATGCAGTTGCAAACAATTTGCAAGCTTTCAATCAAGCGCTGCTGCCTTCTGCCACTCTGCCACAACGATCTTTGGGCTCTAATCGATCAAGAATCGTATGGCAGCGCATGTTGTGGCAAGACATTCGATTCCATCATTCATGCGATCAACATTATCTGCCGTTGGGCATCGTTGCCGCATTTGCAAGCCAACAGCTTTGGCAGGCAAGTAGCCAACCAGGGGTTTGGCCAAGACCCAAAAACCAGACCGAGACCGAGTCCCAGAGCCACGTTGTCGGAACGAACCGTGCGTAAAACGTTCTCAAAAGCGTAATTACTGTGCGCATATTTTGCTGTCGGATTATCGCTGGAGTGTTCATCAGCGACAAAAGCTTCCTGTGTAAATTGGACTAATAATCGCGCTTGTAACTGTAAAAGCTGCCTGCTCATCGGAAAGTCACTTCGGTGTTAATGGCTTGAAAAAAAAAACGAAAAAAAATGTCAATAAAGAAATGGCTAAAACGGGCACTGCAACTTCATCAAATCTTCAGCGATTTACTAATAATACTTTCCCGCAATTAATATACCAAACGCATGACAATTTCATGTGTTGGTGGTCTTTAATCGTTTAAAAGCAAATGCTTGGGTTTTTTTTCTATGATAATTTTTTCCCAGTAATGTCAACAGCTGTTTGCCGCCTTTTCAAGCGTAAGAGTTCAGGCTTTGTGCGTTTTCCTGGCTAACAAAAATATTGAGCCGAGTTCTATTTGTAAAATGATACGAACATTTTTATTGTCAAATTCCCTAGCGTGTAGGTTGCTAATGCCTCTAGGGCAATTTCTCAAACGCTAATCCTTGTGCCAGTTGCTCCATGCGTGCTTATCTCCCACTCCGACGCTAATTTGATGAGTCATATATGCCGCCAAGTAACCGAGATAGTCATCAGCGTATCGTTGACCTGGAGCAGGTATGGGCAACCCTGTTCGCTCTGGGTATACGAAAGGCAGTCTATAGTTCGTAGACATAGTCTATGAGCCGTTTGTTACCTGTTAATCATCGTCGTAAATTGAATGTTTGTCATTGAATGGGAGTGTAGGCATCGTCTAGGGATGATATGTTTGTATTGAGTCTTCGTAGGAAATGTCACAGAAAAGGAATGTCAACACAAGGTCTAAAGAGACAGCTAGGAAGTAACGTCGATTGGAACATACCCTTTAAGTTAAAAATTATGTTTCTTAAAATTTGCAAATAACGTGATAATAGAGCTCAAAAGTTTTCGAAAAAGTAAATATTTGAATTAAACCATTTCGATTATGGAAAGAAGTCCTTCTACCTATAGCAACCAAAGCTATTTCATCTTTGAACATATGTAAATGGTTTTAAGCTGAATCTGTCTTAACCTTTTTTTTTCGGAAACTCACATAATAGGCATGTAATAATACAATGGCCATCGGTAGCGTAGTAGTAGTTCGAATTCGGCTATAAACTTTAGGTCCCCGTTCTCTTCGAACAGTTATTAATAGAGATTCCCAAGCTCCGTTGGGGCGACTGACAAAATAGTCAGTCAAGGAAATTATATATATAATACAATGCTCAACCTTTCCTAGCAACCGAAGATTTTTCGTCTTTGGACTCTACAAGAGGTTATTCACAAATGAATACCCTAGCAACAGAAATTCATATCTCTACTTGTGACTGTTATGTAGCTTCCCACGTAATCCATGTACTCAGATCCTAGCTGACAAAAGTGTATATATACAAACTAAGTGTGCCTCCGGCAAGGTAGATATTTAGATGACAATCGGACTGGGTTTCTATCTCTTTTCTACATAAAAATTGTAACAATGGAAAATGTCGAATGTCTTTTATGTTTTTCCAACAGCGCAACCCATCAGCCGAGACCCATCAGAGACCCATTACCTTAATATACGAGCCGAAAGGAATGCAAGTTATCAGCATATACGAGTACACCATCTTGTAGACACTTGTTAAGTCAGCTATGTAGCCAAAAAGTATAACTTACACTGATGCAGTTATTGAAATCAAATGATGCAGTGCTTCAGAAGCATTACAGATTTTTGGCACATTTTTGGATTACAAAGGAGCTCAAATTGTTGCTACTTCGGCTCACAGCAGTATGCTACCTGAGTTAGGCAAATTAAAACGGTTCCACTATACCAGGGCACTCCGGTGTACCTGGTAACGAAGACGAGTGTGCCAGGAACGGATCAGCACTGCCAGTTAGCTTTGCGATTACGGATATAGCCGATATCGTAGCGGAAATTAGTGAGACGATCAGAGCGAATGGGACACATTCGGCTGTAACATTTTCTGAGCACTCTGGCCAAGGTATAATCCCAAGCAAATATCTGAACTCCTGCGTTTTCGCAAGAACAGGACCAGGAAGGTGGCCGGAGTTGTACTGTACCCTACTCCGAACGGCTGAGTGGATCCATGTGCCCAATAACGACTTCTATCTCAGAGATGAGGAGCAGATGGAAATTATCAAACATCTGCTATTTGATTGCCCTGCACTTCTTAGGAAACGCACTTCTGGGTGAAGGGTTTGAGCTCTCGACAGTTTGGCAAATCTGCCCATAGCGGATCTGGCCCCTTTCGTTGAATCCTCAAAATGGTTCAGTAAGGAGAGAGATTTAGTAGATTTGGAATGCCGGCTTAGCCACCCAACGTTTCTCGTCATGCTTTTTTTTCCAATAATATAATTAGGCAACACAGTAGACCGCATGGTTTTTGGGTGATCTCGGTACAGGTATAGGCTTTTAGTTTTAAGTCAATAGGATGATAAGCGTACAAATGATACATGTGTCCCCGCAATTCCCACTTTTGGTGACTGAGTCATCCAAAACTACGAAAAGTCTCTTGTCTAATCCCTGAATTGATAATTGTGAAAAAATGTCTCCCCATACAAACTTTAACCCGCCATTTCCTCTACAAATTCTCTTCGAAGATTGCCATTAGCTGATTTTCGGGGGGTTTTCAGGTTTGTGGAAAAATTCTGGATGAAGTTTTCTAAAATTCTACTACAAAATTTTCCTGTTGCTTTAAGTTAAGTTATTGGAAAAGTATTGCGCTTCAAATTGTTATTAAACTCAAGTTCGTTGCCTAAGTCTTTTGCCTGCATAAAATTGTTTTGAGATGTTCCAATGTTGACGTCACAGCACTTCCGTTCCTACTAAACAACCGCCAACGCTCTTTAGCAGCCCATGCGCTCTCTTTTGAGCATGTTTCCATTACATTTGCGTGATTTGAGCTAAAAGTGTCTCAGTCTCAGTGTACTCATATCACTGAGTGTGTGAGTATGTGCAAGAAAGTTATCCTTGTACCCGTTTCGTTGCGCTCTTGCGCTCAATTTCGGCCACAATACATACACACACAAACAAACATATGTACAATATATAAAGTGACCAGAGCGCTCTGTGTGCGTGTCGCATGTCTGAGACTTTTGTGTGTCGCCTTGTTTGACTGTAGTGCGGCGATAAGGTTTTAAGTTATGACCTTTTAAAATGTCCAAATGTTTCGATAACACGTGATTACTACAAATGTATTCGAGTGTAGAGCGCAGCAAACAAAAAAAATATAAAAAGAGGGAAACCTTATTGCAGTCAATTTACCAGCTATATGGCAGAGATTGACCGACCACAAATTGTACAAGCCCTCAACAAAAAAAATTAAATCTTGCAACTGTAACACGCCTCTTTCAAGTTCTGCTCAGCTTCTGTCTAAGATGCATCTCGATTGCGCTCTTAAGCACTGCAGGACATTTCTGCGGAAGATAGCTAAGTTCACAAAAAAAAAAACAAGGCACACAACTACGTCATATGCAGCAACAATAAATATCGATCAATACGTCAGCTTTTATCTATTCCACAAATCGATCGCGCGCTGCACAGTGTGACCAGCTGCTTGATAGTACTTAAGCTTGGTAGCAGTGTTGCCAACATTTCAGCAGTAAATGAAAATTAACTTAAAAGTCCAAAAATATTTTCGAACTAAGCTATAATAATATTTTATTTTTAAATTTGTATCGCTTAATACTGTTTATTAAATTCTACTTAGCATAAACATTTTTAAATAATAATATTTGTAACTCATAAGCTTTAAAAACGATGTCAAAATATCCATTTTCGTCAATCACTGTAGCGAAGCCTGTACAAACTTTTTAAGCTATAAAAAAATGTAATAAAAATAAATGTACCACAATATCATGAAGCGACCATAGAAACGATCGGTTCGGAAACTAGTTTTAATTTACGGTAGATACAGTCAAATCTGTATAACGATTGCATTTATGAAATCTAAATATCAAATAAATCTTAATATGCCTGAGCAAACTCAGCCAAATGAATATATATTTGAAAATTTTCTTGGTAATAGGCTTAAGTTATCAATATATTTTATATATATATTTTTTATAAATTTTGTGAGAATATTAACCCAAATTCAAAGCATCTTTTGAATCAGTAGACTCAAATTTTCACTTGAATTTTTGGGATCATATGCGACGCAAATTTCAATTAGAAATTAAGAAATTAATTTTAAAAAATGAAGCAATTTTTTTTGATAAGCTAAGGGTAGAAAATTATGTAGGGTCCAAGGGTTATTATTATTATTAATATTTATTTTTAAAATTATCTAATGTTTTGTTTCAGTAAAATATCTCGTCAGCCGATTTTCTATTTATTTTTTTAAAGTAAAATATATTAAAAGATAAAAATGCCACAAAAGCTAGTACTCTTAAAAAAGCTTGAGTTTCCGCTAGATCTGGCGGGAAAAAAATGTAGTTGACAACCCTGATTGACAGACATCAATCTGCTGGCGTGCTCTTTGTTTAAAAATCTGACACAATGTGCGCACATTTTGTAAAAATTTTTACCGTGCATAATTTTAGCATAATTCTTATTTTATTATATACGCCATTGCCATGCGTGTTTATGTGTTGGACAGGGCCGCATTCAAACATGTGTGGGCCCAAGCGTCTAGGAACGCTCGTCACGTTTATCCACAGACTCAATTTAAAGCGGTTTCTTTATTTATTCGTGTAAAATTCAAATCTAGTGCATTAGGTCATAAACTCACCCTTTTTTTTATCTGTGATAATTTTTAGAGGCCACCAAATTTCCTCAGATCGTTTCCATATATTTTGGACATTATATTTAGATAAACTATTGTAGCGCTAATTTGATCAATAAAGAAAATAAATTTGAAATTATATACAATTTAATTTAATTTAAAATAAACTTAAATTTTTTAATATTTTTATTAAATTTCCCACGATTGGCTTCAAAGTCAGGCAACTAATTTAGCAACAGTTTAATAAAAAAGAAACGAGTTTTTAAAGTTTATGCAAAACAATTAATTTAAAAGGAGAAATTCAAAAAATGTGAACTTAGACCAAGAGGGGGGGTCGAATCTTATCTTAGATCTAAAAATTGCATATTACTTTAGATATATTGTGTTACGATTATTAATTTTTTTAAATTTAAAGAAGAAATTAATTCTAATTTTTGGCTTTCAAGCTATTATTTAATTATTTTTTATTCTTATTTGAGAGGTACAACTAAGTTCAGTTGACCTTATCTTATAAAAAAAAGTATAATTTATTTAGAAAAGAAAATAGAGCGAGTGTATAAATATGAACTAATCCGCGAATCTAGCACGATGGGTGAACTTTTTAATGATATGCACCAACTCACATCAAGAACTGGCCAGACACTTGGATTTACAATATAAAAGTTGAAATTATAGCTATAATTATTATTTTACGTAATACAGTCGTTTTTCTTCCAATTACAACATTTTAAAACTGTCCAGATCCAAAGAGAGAGAAGTAGCATCCCGACCTTTTTTTTTAAAGAATTTAAATGCCTAACGTTTTTTTTTTTCAAATCTACGAGCCCCTTTCTAAATTAAAACGATTTTTGCGTATTTTCGAATTAAAATCGATATTGCGAAATTTTCAATACTAAGAAGAATTCGATAGACTTTCTATTAATTTAAATTCTACTAATTTTTTTGTTATACGGAGGTTCACTACATGTGGAAGCCCCTGGGCCGCTTTAGTCCGGACCTGTTGCTGTCTGTTGCTGGAATTTTTGCATATGTCGATTGTAGCTGATATCCAGGGACGGCACTAAATTAAATGCTGCAAGGGATTCTGCGCTGTGCCTTTTGTTGCTTATTATGTGTAAGTGCCTCTTACAGAGCACACACACACACACACACACATACTCGGGTACATACTTATATTGCTAATAATAACAATAATAATACGCATACGCTTATCAAAATTGACGTCAGATCTTATTGATATGCATCTCTGCAAGCGCAGTTCGAGAGAGTCGAGAGTTATATCGTATATGTGGCAGCAGCATAACTTATAAGCAACTGTTGCAACTGTGGCAACTTGCAACAAAGAGTCGTTGTGTCAATTCTGTGTGCCCCCTGTGCGCTTGGTAACAGAGGCTTAATTGAAGCGTCATTATGTGAGTGTCACATATGCAAAATAAGTATTTTAAAAATATTTGAGTCAGTCAGTCTCGTCGACTGGTGGGTCCCACACTATAAACCAAGATTGTGGTCAGGAAAGCTATTGCCTGCAAAACGGAACGGGGTGGCACCAAGCTGCGTGATGCATACCAAACGTGCACCTTGGCTCAGTTTGACAGATGCTTCAGAATTTGAGCACCGCGGGCTATCAAACGCTGCTACGGCAGCCGTCTTTTATTAATCAGCAGACCGACGCAACGCTGACGATGGAGGATGACGTTGAGCTTGGCTGGTAGGCTGAGGCAGTAGGCACGTCAAGGCGGAAAATATTATTTATATCGAATTTAATAATAATTCTTGAGCCGCTGCTGCTGTGGCAGCTACATACTTGCAGCCAGTTTGATCAACGCAAAATTTGCATTGATCGACGTTGAAGATATGGCGGCTGACAAGCAACGAACAACTGCCAAGCGCTGCTTCCGATCAAGACCCAGGATCTCTGGGGCACTATCATCATCATTTTGTTGTTGTTGCTGCTGCTGCTGCTGCTGCTCCCTTTTGTGCCTTTATGATGAATGATTGCGGGCGTCGGCAACAACATCAGCGTCGGCGTCGTGGCTAAATTTTGTGGCATGCAACAGCAGCAAAAGCAGCCTTCGCAGCGCATTCAACTTTGGCTACTTTCGCCCGGGTGAAAAGTTGCGCCGCCCTTATTAGCATTCGCGCAACGTGCATCGATTTTCGTATGGCTACATCGGAGCGTCCATCCATCCATCCATACGTCCATGCGTCGTCCACTCACTCCACGGGCGGCACTCGCACTCTGAAAGTGGGTTAGCCTTAATGTGCCGTTTTGTTAAATTGCAGCGTTAAGAATTGCTCACATAAAGAATTTTGTTGTCAAACTGATTTTTGATCATACATAATTTTAATCTTGATCCAAATAAGGCTCTTTTTTTTTTGCTCTTGTGCTTTGGCGTGCAGCCTAGGGCTTTGCAAACCAGCTTGCTACAAACCATATTATCTACCCAAAATCGTTAAATTTTTATGATCATATATTTGAATATGGGCTGCTCTTTTGTAATATTCACTGAGCAGGCAAAATGTTTTTGGACATATTTTTCAGGCGTTACCAATTGCTGGGGCTTATTTGTCGCTTTGTCTGGCATAATTTGCAAAAAAAAAAATCGAAACGCATAACTCAAGACAAACTACATATAATCAGTGGAGATAATACCTGAAATACATATTTTGATTTGCAACCTGCCAAAAGTTAAAAAACAAAACTAAAAAATAAACTGCTCCCGACAAACAGACGTCATGTAAGATTACAAATGCACAATATAAACAGGGTTACCATGAAATTTAAAATACACTCAAAAAAAGAAACGTTCTATTTCGCGATTGAACTGGCAGAGTTCTGCCCATGGCACCAGCCTAACTTAAAGTACTTTATTTTTGATTTAACTTGGTATTTAATCACTCGAAAAATCGTTTAAAACTCTTATATCTCTATAATATATAGGCGCGACAAAGTTATCTTATATGTTTTTGCATCGGTTTGATTCCAAATGGCTCGAATAAGTGCATAGGTGACACACAATTTTGAGATATTTTATTTTTCGAACACTTGCTTTCAAAGAGAATGGCAACAAGCAGTTGCTACTGTTCAAAAATAATTTTAGTACATACATTAAGTGTATTCAAGTAAATATTTTTCAACACTGATCTAAGAAAGTTAATTCATTATTAGGCGTTAATTTTGCAACTTTTCGACTGGAATTTATGCAAAAGAAATTTTAAATATTTGTCCTGCCCATTAAATCAGTTTGTTTGACAAAATCAGTTTGTTTGTGAATGACAAAATGCAGTTGTTTACATTTTAAAATGAGTTAATATGACAACCCTGCAGGGTTTTAGCTTTGTGAATGGCAAAATTCATTTATTTAAATTTTAAAATCGTACGAAAGTAAAAAATAGTTCTGAAATTCCCTATCGGATGCATATTAGATATAGAAAAAATAAGTTAAGGAAGAAAAAGTGTAACTCAAGAAACTTAGCACTTACTGATGACGTCACGAATGTATGCAATTTCTCATCTTTTCGTTTGGCACAGCTTTCGCTATAACTATCGTGTTGATAAGGACACACTTATAATGATAAACGATCTGATCAAGTAGGACATGCCATCATCATCCATTTTACCAACATTGAAACTAGCACCCGTGCTATGTTTATCGGGAGTTGACTCTTTTTAGAGTAATGACAAGGATTTAGGTAGTCTGTGTGGAAGCTGCTCTCGTTTCATAAAATTTGATAATATGGGGATTCGAATTTTTAAGTCCAAGGCAGATTTCTTTGAAAATTTCGGTATTAAAGAGATGATAGGGTGCATGCGAGGGATTTTAAATACAATCGAATGCTGTGTCTGTATCACTGAGAATTGGAGTTCAGATGAACTGAAAAAAATCTTTTTCGTCATCGTCATCATTTTAAATTAGCAGCTATGAGCCATGGATAACAAAAGTATGATATTTTAGACGAATATTTGTTGGTTTTCAGCGGGATTCTAGGTCCCTTATTTCCGCCTTTTCAACCGAGAACTTATTCATTGTGAAAATATAAAATATTTGCTTAATTTATGCTAATTGTTTTTAAATGTTCGGGCGATTTCAGTTGTTTTGGTGATTTTGTAAGTTTTATTTTGTATTCATACAAAAACAAATTTTTTTTCAACATTCGTACGCTAATAATATTTTGTTTGCTGAATAAGCTATCCAAAAATATTAGCTTAAAGTGTGAAAATTAGTTCTAAATCTAGGAACGATTACAGTAAAATTCCATTTTTGGGCAATATTCTAAATTCAAGCAACAAAATAAATTTGTTCAAGTGTATACATAATAAAGTCAGCTGAAAAAGCAATTTTAATTTCAAAAGCAATTTTTATATATTTATGCCTTGACCCAGTTAAGGCAAAACTTAGGTATGCCCAAATTCAAATCCCATCCTTGCAACATGTTGCAGCATCAATTCGAAAACCCACTCCAACGGCACATTTGTGTTGCACGCATAAATTGCTTGCCAATATCCACAAAACGACAGTAAATGGTCATTTTTATCGAAATAATTACTTTTTTTTGTTGCTTTTGCAGTGGCAGCGAAAGTTTCGATTGCGCTACGCTGGCGTTAGCCCTTGTACATAAGCGGCAGACATACATACATATAAGGATTTGTACATATGTATAGGGGGGACTGTGTGCACCACTTTTCATTACATAGTGCCTGGGGCCGGGCAGAATGCGCTTACTAACCAAACCAAATCAAAAGTTGCAGCTGAAGCCAAACATAAGGCAATTGTGGCCAAGGATGACACCGTAACCAATGTCGTGGTTGCTTTTTATACACTGCAAGTTCAAAAGGCTGATAGATTCTTGAAATGTTTGTTACAACCAGATGGGAGCGAGCAGATCAACATTTTCGTCCATCTGTTCGTTCCTCAGTCCAATCGTCTGTATGAACAATTAGATCTTAGAGATCCCAATAGCTAGGGATACCAAAATTTACCAATAGCTGTGTGTAGTGCTGGAGCTTGGTAAGCTTTATAAACTAAGCCAATAGCTATCCACGATTCACCCTATCCTTAAACAAAATCGCTTTAAGAAGCCCTGTGAAAAATTAATTTTGTTTAAAAGAGGGAATACAGGGTATTCCGTTGTCGAGCACCATCTCGACGGAATCACTTTTTTTTATGGTTGCTGTTTCCATATGTGCTGATTGTGAATACGCACGAAATCAATAAATAAAGGCAACAAGAACAAGAAATTGCCAGCAATGGAGCCCACGCCACCCTGCCCCATGGCCAATCCTCTGATGCTGCTGCTCCTGCTGCTGCTGACTGTTGCTGCCACTGATGTGCGTCCATAATTCATTTCATTATTGTTTTGACATTTTATTTATTGAATGCGAACAGGCGTGCGTTGCCACAACGTGCTCCAAACTCTGTAAGCCAAAACAAAGTTGAGCTCTGGACTCCAAGTCCAATTGCTGCTCCACACTGCTGGCTGCTGCTATACCCATCTTTTGCTGGGCTTTATTTATTTAAGTAGGTTGAAACTTGGCTAAATGTTTTGTACAAATTGTTAACGGGCTTGTTTCATTTTTGCCAAATAAGTGAAATCAATGCTGCAAATTATACCTCTCCACACACTAAATGGCCCAGATTGAGTTCCTGGGAGGGTTGGTGAATGCGTGTGGTCGCGATAATTGGCTTAAGTAATTAAATAATACAAAAAAAATAAAAAATTTGTTGATCCCACACGGCTTTAGAGAGTTTAGCCTAAGATTTCAAAAAAAAAATTTTAATGTGCTTGGATCCATAGATTTTAGTAATTCCCATCTATCTTAGACGTATGGTTTCCCAAAAAAGCTTGCTCAAATATTAAATATGTCTAATTAAAAATTCAGTTTAATAAAATAAATTTGAAATTGCGAACCGGTTCAAACCCGAACCAAAACTTTTTCCTAAACTGAATCCATTTTTCAAAGATATAAATTTTATAATTTTTAAAGTATATTAAAATTTTTATTTTAAAACTTGAAAAAATTGAAAAAAAAATTTATTTTACACAATTTTTAAAGCATACAGAAAGTGTAAGATTTAAAAAAAAAGTTAAATTTTTTTTTTATTTTAATTATGTTTATTCTTTTTAAAAGTTTTTTTAATTTTGTCAAATTTTTTTATGTGTAACATTTAGCCACTGCAAATTATCAAAAGACTTAGGCAACAAACTTGAATATTTTCATTAGTACAAAAAACAAAAGACTTAAGCGACAAACTTGAATAAAGTAAACTAGTAGAAAACTTTTACCATATTCATATAAAATGGCTCCAAAGAACCAGCGTAAAATCTGGTAAGTGCCAATGCACACACATACACGCCCACAGTTAACGCCCACGCCCATATATGAGTCCATGTGCAGCACATTTCAGTCCAATAGATACGCTTGCCATATACCAAATGACTTGGGATTAATCCACACCTTTGGTACTACGTCAGTAGTTCAGGCAACCAGGATTGCTATGGCATGGACCACATGGCCGGTTGCATGATAAATGAGCGCACTCTGATGCAGCAGCAGCCAAAGATCAATGGCACATAATTTGGAGCAAAAGTTATGGAAATTAGTTATAGAATAGAGCCCCTAGTAGAGGCTGCTACTCTGGACCCTAACATTGGTTGGGGGCTTGGTTTTGTGTGAGTTAATGGAATCAAAACGATGATAAAAATTTGCAAGCAAAGAAGAACAACAACAATGAGGCAGGCGACAAGGAAATATGACAATATCGTTGGGAATTAATCTTCCATAGCTAAGCGACAGCAAAGGTTGCGTCTGTACTGGGTCTAGGAGCACAGGATGTGCCTGCCATTGTACTGTGTTCGAGTGCCTATATATATGTATGTGTATGTGTATAGATAGGCTTGCGTGTGTGGTGAATGTGAACTTGATTATGTTTTATGAGACATTTGCGGCATGCAAAACAGCAACAACAACAACAACAACTGTGGAGGCAGCAAAAATCCCCCTACTCTGTATGTGAAGTGAACGCCATTAGATGTCGCCCATAAATTGTGGTATCATTTTTTATATGCTAAGTGCAACCGGCCAGGTTCACATGCATCCAGGCCATAGCTGTGCAGCTGTGAATAGGACTTAACCTAGACCGCAGCGAGCCAAATGACCCGAACAAGACGCGTCAAGAGCCGCACTAGAAAGGACCGCCAAATAGACGACATCAACGATAACAACGAACTCATACAATGGCGTCAAAGTGAACGACGAGCCAAGAGAGCCAGAGCTGTAGGTCTAGAATCGTACACTCTGAAAAATTTTTGGAAAATTTGTAGTCTGAATAAATTCGCTTTTTAAATAAAAAAAATGAAATACTTAAAAAAAAATGAAAACAGAAGTTTCATGTCCAGAGAATATTTAACCATGTTGGTCAGGGTGTTATAGAGTCGGACAGGTACGACTGTTGCATGCTCAACTAGTTCAATTCGGGATATCCCGAAATAAAATGAAAAGAATGAATGCGTTTTTTATTATTTCAAATTTTATTTTATAAAACTTTAACTTGAATTATGTTTAAATTATTGTAAATATGCGAAAACTAGCTTGCGCCATCTAGCGACAACCATTTTCTGGCGCCATCTAGCGGCCACATTAAACAGAAAAATAAATAAAAACATGGATAACGACGTCAGAAAGCTTTTGTATGTTGTAGAGAGAAAATTAAGTGAATTTTATTTTTTTTTCTCATTTTAAATTTATTTTTTTTTCTTAAAAATGTATTAAAAATTTATTATATCAACTTTTTTTTTTTGGTTGCATAAACTGTCAATCTACAAAAATTATACTGTTTTTTAAATCGATCATAATTATTTAAGTTTGTTTAGTCTTAAGGGCGTTATTAACATCTGTTATAAGAAAATCAAAAACGCCTTTTTTTTATTAAGTTTAGGGATTCCATGAATTTTTGTATTCTGTTTATTAAATATTTAAACCCTGTAAGTACAGCATGATTTTTTTTTAGGAACAAAGAATGTATAAAAAGTCCTAAGATTTTGTTTTTAAAAAGATGAGTTTGTTTATACAAAAATCTATGCTATAAGTGCCAGAAACTGTCCAGCTGCAATACTTGTGGGTTCGGAGTTTAAAAAGAGGACATCTTTTTTGTTGAGTGTAGCTGCGCCTTGTCAACTTGGAGCCATTTCCAAGTCGAGTTTTGTGGGCGATAATCGCTTTACTGGGAACAAAATCAGTGCGTATGAGTGCGGGGGGGGGGGAATGTCTTGGTAAGTGCACGATTGGCTTTGATTATATTGTGGGATATTTAAAGCATTGTCTGGTTCATTAGCGCTTCATCAGGCAATCGGCAATGTCGTCATATTATGCACATAACAGATTATTCGCTTTGAAGCAAAATGTAATAAAAGTTCCACTGTGCAGCCGGCACCGGTGACATCTACTCCTACGCAAACAACTAGTACTTATGCCTAGAGTGTTGCCTGATGTGCTCGACAGTGTTTGCCGCTCCTCATCCTCCTGCTCGTCATTGTTGACGACATTTATGTCTTAATATTTTTACACTATGCAAATGCAGTGGCACTCAGGAATGTACCGTTATGCCACATTTCCATGGTCCCCAAGCCGGGCTAGAGAAGCCTAACATATGGCAGAGCTTACATTCATATTTAAACCATTAATTTCCATTTATGGATTAAGCACACCAAGACACATACACATGCAACAGAAAACGAGGCAAGGAAATGACTCGAGTGAGCGGAAGAGGCACAACCAACAAACCACTTTGGACCGCACGCACAAAAGCCTTTAATAAATGCAACGCCATTACGTGCAGCACATGCTTAGAGACCACAGCCACCAAAATGCCAAGGAGCTGGCCAATACGAACATGCCCGTACCCGTAGTAGCAGCACCAGCAGCAGTTCTTTTGGTAAACCCAACACACACAGACTGTTGGTTTGCTGACCGCACGCTCCCATTTGGCAAGCCAACAACTCAATTCGTTGTTGCATGCCACAAAATGTTGCCGTTTGTGCCGGTGACAATGGTGTTGCAGCAGCTTCAACAGCGCTTCAACGCTTTTCTCTTACCATTTCCAGTAAACAGCTGCAGCAACTTGGCGCGGGTTCCAAATGAATTTCTGTTGGTTTTCCAACTGTCAGTCTCCGACTGCGCAGCGGCCCCAACTCTTTAAATGTTGCACACATGTGATTTTTCTTGTTGAGCCATGCAAATGGACTCGAGGATTAGTGCGCGTGAGTAATGATCTGATGGGTTTGTAGCGACTCCAACTGGTATGGCAATTGCAACTGGCCAGTTGCTATGTGGTGGCTAGCTGGAACAGCATAGTAGTGGCAGCCATGTGCCAATGTTGCCATTAGTTCGATGGATTATAAACCTAATGGAGCTGTTTTGGTAGTCCATTATATTAGTCTCTCTTACTGCTGGTGGATAAAAAGAATTAAGTTTAGGAAGTTGCATCTGGTACAAATAAATTTTGTACCAAACGCCAAAGTTTTTATTCCATGATTATGCTAATGGAAGTGAAAATGATAACTTTAGTGTATTTTTTTGATGAAATTAGTGACCAATTCTACCAACATTTTCCTTGGCAAATAATAAAGTTGCTACTTCATGGAATATATCAGGCTTACGCACATTCTCGGTGCCATATGCTTTCTATCTCTTAAATTGGAATTTTTGAGATTTTTCACTGCATCATGATTTGTGTGGGCATACTCGAAAAGCGGTTATTGTTCTTGCATGCCCGAGTCCGTTTCGGTAGTATTTCCAAATATCGTTAATGGGATTCAAATCCTTTGACTTATATTAAGTTTAATTTCTGTATGTCACTGGGTTATAATAATAATATAATTAGCAGGGCCGTAGAGAGAAAATCCGTGCCCGGGGGGAAAATGTATTACAACTTTAGGGCCATACGCAGCATGCAAAAATTCCGCACGAAATGTCAAAACTTCATATATATATATATATATGGCCCTTTTAGCTTGAATCACGATAGTATAACAGTAATTGCACCGGGCTCCTGAGAAATCTCCGGGTCCGAGGGGAATCCCCCTCCCCTTCCCCTCTCGTCGGGCCTGAGTATAAGTCTTCAGCTACGTGGTCGGCATCTAAAAAACATACGCAACCTTACAATGATATAGCTCCTGACTGCTGTTTTTTACGTTCCTGTTTTCATAGAACGAATTCTCTCTCTAATCACATCAAGCGTAATACTTCAATCCGTCTATATATTTTGGAAGCATGGACACAATAATCTGAAAAAAGCTAAGGGCAGAATTGAGAGAAGGGTTCTATAATAGGACACTTCTAGAAAGCTTGGTGTGAATTTCGCATTTTACAAATAATTCTGTACTTTGGTGGTATCGGGACATTAATTTGTTGTGGTCCACCTGGACTTTCAAATAAACCCACAGAAAGAAGCTACTATCGGCCCAACCAAAATCGCCAATTTGGTACATTCGAGTCCGAAAGCACAACGTGTTTTGGAAAGTGTGACACCAATCCAAAGGCAAACAAGGCTTGAAAACGCTCTTCGATGAGAGCTCCGTCTTGGTCAACACACCATCTAAGTCCTCTAGAGGGTGTCATATTCAATTTGATATGACGTTAGGTAGTCTATAACCAGCAGACGATCAAGACGCTTCCAACGATACCGAATTTGTCAAATTATTATATTGGGTCTAGAAGGTAGGAAAGAACAGACAAACAGTCATTCACACATACATACAGGTCTAACACATAACAATCATTTTTGGCTTCGACTTTGTCGAGTAAAAATAAACTAAAACTGTTTGTTTGGAAATATTTTATATATATATATAGCCTAAAGCTTTCCAACACTCACAGTAAACGAGCTCCAAAGATCTTTGGATTTTTCATACAGGCTCGAGGGCAAGAAATGGTATAACCAACAACGGTATACCTAGTACAGCAAAAACCGCCTGAGCATACATATATGATATTTTCGCACAAACACACACACACACACACACAGATTTGGCGCTGATGAAATGTTTTGAATTCCTGGGTGTTCGTTCCACAAAGCGCACACATCACAATTGTAACGCCCCAAAACCAGCGTAGCCACTGTGCCCCGACAAATGCTGAAAACCAAAGTCAAGCGTAAGTCCACGATTAAGAAGACTTTGACTGCAACAAACACAACCAGATGATATGGTTGATGATGTGGCTAGGCATGAAGGCGCACCATGGCATCGTGGCTGATGAGCAGCGCACTTGGTTAAGGCCATTTGGGGTCTGTGGGTTCAACAGCTGCTGCGGCTGCCATCGCCATTGCCGTCGCCGCCGCTGTTGATATTAATGTAGCGCTGTCGGAATGGCAAATGAAAGTCATCAATCAGTGTGCACAGTAAGGCAAAGGACACACAAAGATCTACACGCAGGTGGGGATTGGGGGCAGACAAATACAAATATGAATATGCTGCGCATGAACAGTACACAGTACCTTATGGCACCGCCAAGAGGCTGACTGGCTGTCTGGCTGGCTGGCAAGCCCACTCATAACACACTCGGTGTGCAACAAGTTTTCAAGTGCATTGTGGCATCCACTAAAGGGCGCATCCTCTGCCGCCACTTGACAAATGCGCGAGTGCAAAAAGCGTAGATTGGGGCGCCATTTATTGTTTTTTTGCCAGTTCACACGCGACGCAACCAAATGACTGCACCAACTGACGCACTCACTGTAAGACTGACTGACGACGCCGCTGCCGCCATTTTGTCAACATGCCGTAAACAAACATGTCTACCCGCTCTCAATGCGAACACGTGCCTCTCAAACCAATCATACTGATGTCTTCATTTTTTATGCCAAAAGTAGCGCCGTTGTCGTTCTGGGGCGTTAAAAAATTAAATTTATGTTTCTATGCAATTTATTATATCAAATTGTATCACGACGCGGCCAATACGCCAATTCACATGAGACTCCGCCGGCGCAGCCCGCGCTTCATTAAACACGCTCCTTGCCACATTTAGAGGCCTGGCAGTGCTGATAGTTCGGCTACGCCCATTTTGTCGGCTTCTTGATGCCAACAACAACTCGATTTTTTTTCAATTTTTTTTTTTTTTCGCTCTTATGAAGTTTATTTTATTATCTAGCTAGATATGAGACATGGCCATGCGTCAAAGCAGGCTTCACTAACCGACTATTGATGCCGTCGATCTTGCAGCTGCGATAAGCTTAAAGTTGTTGCTTTTGAGCTTCCTACTCAGCTGTTGACTTTATTAAACACAGCCACGTTATCTGAGATTTTTTTTTTGTAAAGCACTCTCTCACATGCAGTTGCAAGTTGGTTTTGTTGCATTGAGGCCTGGGACCTCCTCTAGGGTCAACGGCAGTTCAACAAATGTCCCAAATTTGTTTGCTTTTTTTTTTTGCCTACAATTGCTCAACAAATTGCAAGCGTTGTCAATTTTTTCCTAGCCTTTAGAAGAAACAATGAGAAATCACAAATTATCATTTACCATGCAAAAAAAATACAAAAATTTTTACTTTAACGTGGGCAGTTCGAAAAGTAATCAATTTTGTATTTACCAGGGCTTGTGATTTGCTTTGAAAGTGCCACTCGTGATGACTCATGGGTGCTTGATAAGAGTATATTAGCTTTTTTGGGAGGTTTGTTAAAAAAATGTTTGTAGTTAAACATAATTTCCCAACTTGATAAACTGGGTTTTGCTACAGATAAAACTAACGCTCCTTAAAAAAAGTATTAAAATACTAGAAATTTAGGCTATTGGGCTAAATTTTCATTTTTTTATTTCCAGCAAAATTATTTAAAATTTCAAATTCTTTCTACATCAACTTCTTTTTTTTCAAATTTATTAATTTTGTACTGCTGTAGTTTCTTTGTTTTCTGGCTGGACTTCTACTAGTAATACCAATGCAATTTTTTTAAATTCTTATTTTAATTTATCCCCAGGGCTGTTGAGAGTAAAATAGGTGCCGCTGGTGACTATCTTCGGACCCTAAGCGCATGAATTTCAGTTTTTAAATTCATAAGTTTAAAATTTTGTGATAAAATTCATTACTAAATCATTTCAAAATTATATAAGATCTACCGATTTTTTTCAATTTTCGAAAGAACTTTACAAAAAAAACAGGTTTTTTTTTCAAATCTCCCTTCAATCCGTGGAATCAACATGCCATCTGCAACTTTTTTTTATAATTTTCGCCGTAAAACGTCTTACTAAAACAAAAAATGTTTCGAAAAAGACATTTTGAAGAACTTTATCGCAATTATTTATTAATATTTCGATCATTTTATTTCCATATCTAAACGATTATTCTATCACATTTTTTCGACACATTGACGGTTTATTCGCTATTCATACATTTAATTCAAATTATTCCTAATTTGTTGCAAATACTTCTAATTTTAAATTTCTCAGAGAGAAAAAATCTACTGAAGGTACCAAATTTTTAATTTATCTTAACTTGTATTATTTTGGAATGAAGCACTTATTCAAATTATAACCCATCGATAATTCCCTCCGACAGCTTAATCGCTATTTATAGATTAATATCAAATTTTCGTTATTATTATTTTTTGGAAAAAAAAATTTAATTTGGCTGTACATTTCTCATGGCAAAAAAAAAACAATCTTCTTGTTACACAGTTAATTACTGCTTGCTATATCGATATACGGCTGCGAAACTTGGCTGACGACCGAAGACATAAGCAATAAGCTTCAATCCTTCGTATACAGGTGCCTCCGAAACATCCTAAAAATATGGTGGCCCAATATGATATCAAATGCCGATCTCTACAGAAGATGCGAGCTGCGACCGATTCCAACAGAAATCAAAGCCCGACAATGGGGTTGGATCGGTCACACGCTGCGCAAAGACTCTAGCGAAACATGCAGTCAAGCTCTTGAGTGGAACCCTCAAGGCCGTAGAAAGCAAGGACGGCCCAAAACAACATGGAAACGAAGCCTGCAAAAAGAAATTGAAGAATCAGGGAAACCATGGGGCGAAATCAAATTAATTGCAAGAAACAGAACGAGATGGAAATGTTTTGTGGATGCCCTATGCTGCAACAGGAGTTAAAGGAACCTCATCATCATATCGATATCACGATATACAGCACGATAATTGAGTGATATCGATGTGCAAACATAGCAGTTTTGTGACTCGCCTTGAAACAACTTGGAAATTCATATCGTATATGCACATTTTGCTAAATTAAGCATTTTTCATTTATTCATACTAATTACTTTAAAATATATTATTAATATATTGAGAATCACAACCTTTATTTATTAAAAAAAATCTTTTTAATTCTCTAGAAAAAATCAACGTCTAAAAGGGTTTACTGACATTCCCGACGTCACGACGATAAAAGTAATTTCTTTGGAATTAAAGTTTTGCTAAAATCAAATAATGGCGCTACTTTTTCAAAACAATTGCCAAGTATGACTTCAGAATTTTACGCTCGGAAAAACAAATCGATCATAATTTCAGTTCGAACTTGCTCTATTTTCCTTAAATTAAGTACAAAATAGTCTCAATCTCAGACTAAACACTCTTACATGAAACGCACTTGAAGAGCAGTTCTTTCTAATATGATTCTAAGCATTCTCAAATTAAGAATTTCTGTCTTGAAATTATTCCCAACCAAGCGCTATATATTTCTAAACAAAAACAATTTCTCTATACAAAAAAAAAGGTTCTTGAAATAAGAACCTACTACAAAAATCGCCTTGGCCAGGGCAAAACGCTCTTGTCTTTTTTCTCAGTGTATAAAATTTTTTCACGATTTCGAGTGAGACATTTTTTTATAGACATATTATTTTTGTTGCAAAACAATTTTTTTTAGATTTTTGTCAGAGAGAGGATTATAATCCAACTCGTTAAAAAAACTGATCGATTGGAATAGTAGATCCGGAGATATGGAATAGGGTGTTGATCTTAATTTGGGAAAAGTAAAGTTTACGCCAACAAGACAAAGATCATAGAAGAGCGCAGAGACAACATTCGAGCTGAGAAGGCAGCGGCTTCCCCCGAGACGCTGAGTTATATGATGGAGCATGGAGAATCTTGCTACAGTCATTTGATTGATGTTGTATTCAGACTAGTTTAAATTAATTATAGAAGAAGAATTTAATTTCTTAATTTTTCACCATTATTAAAAACTTAAAAATAATTAATAATAAATAAATCCGAAATCTTAAAACATTAAACTAAATAATAAAAAATTTCATACAATTTTTAAAAATTTGGAAATAATAACCTAATAATAATAATAATAATTTATATATGTGTGCTTTTTGTTCGCAATGATCGAAATTTTAACTTTGCGGTCAGATATCAGGCATAATATATATAATACGTATAACTTCGTTTTCTTGATCACGAGATCACGCTTCTATCAGAGTTTTTTGGTATCATTGTAACAGAGTATTTAGAATTCGGCATTTCTCAGTAAACTTTGCTTGCTCGTTTTTATTGCTTGCCCATTGTTATAGCTCAAAAGTACATTTTATTATTATAATTTTTATCGCTTTTTGTGCATCTTGGCTACTCTTATTTCTCGTGCTGAACATGCCAAAATAAAACCTAAAAAATAATAAAAAAAAATTACAACAAAAGTCGAAACAAAACTAAATAAAACACAAGCATTTTGTCAGCGGGAGATTTTTCACTTTTAACCTTTTGCTTGACTTTTGAAAAACAGCAACAACAAATAAAATACTATATAGTATACATATATATGTATGTAAAGCATTTAATAATATGAATATGTATTCAATTAAAGTCATTGCAACTACTAAATTGCAACGTGCATGTGAGCTGCTCATCTTGTGTGATTTATAGTTGCAACACTTGGCGCGCCCATGAATAATGAATGCAAGATTTATAACATCAGCCTAATTGAATGTTTGATCCTGCGCATAAATAACCAAATTAATGAAAATGATTTTAAATAAATTTCTCAATTGCAGTGGAGTGCAGCTCCTACCCCACTGTGAGTTGGCCGCACAAAGACAGCAGCAAATCCAAATGGACAGCCAGGGCTGCCGCACGTACCAAGGCTGCACTACGCCATAACGATGTCCTGCTGAGTATGAGTAATGTTGGTCTATTAGGAGTCAACATGAGCGCGCGCTGCTAATACTTGGGCTTGGATGCCGCTTTGGTTCTTTTTTTACTGTGCAGCTGCCATGCCATTCCAACGCTAGAAAAAGTATCTTTTTTAGCTTAATTATCCAGAAATGTAACCCTTTTGCGACAATTAATGGCGCCATTGCCCAGCCAAATATGTCGTATCAGACAACATTGTTGCTAAAGCTTCAGTTCAATTCACAGATAATTGGGCACTGCTCCGTACAACGATCGGCTTTTGATTTCCCGCGAAATTGTCAGCCCAAAATGTTTTGACAACTTCAATTAACAAGTGCTTGTAATTAACGCATTTTTATCTTACCGAAAATGAAACGAAATACATGCTCCGCACAATTTTGGCATACTTTTTCCAAGACCTTTTAGGGTAGCCGCGGTCCGCCAGTCGCCAGGGCCAATCCGTCGCTGTCTCTCACAAGGAAGTGTCTGTCAGCCATTGTTACGTTGAGTTAGTGCGTGTGGGGCACTTCCTAAATACCAAAGTGCTTCAAAAGTTATGAAATTGTTTGCCTAGTCAAGCAGTGTGCCTGGAATTAATAAGTTACCCCCTCGCGTCTTGACCAAAAATTGGTCAAGAAACCCACAAACATTTGTCATACTTTCATGTATTATGTCGGCGGGACAGTCACATAAATCTTGTTATAGAATAAAAACAATGAGACATCCGAAATGTCTTATGGCACACCTGTAGAGGTTTCCAATTGTTCAAGTTGCCTGAGCAGCATATCTCGCAACATGCTCGCAACATATCATTTGTAATGCAAGGCGCAACTGCCGGGCATGACGACAATTTGTCTATGGTTTTCACTCATACCAGACGACGACCCCCATCATCAATACCCATCAATGTTCAAGATAGCTAGAGATAGAGAGAGATTGGCTCAAGGCTGGCAAATATTGTTGAAATCTTTATGATGGCCGAAAGTAAAAGTAAGCAAATCAGTTATTATCGCTTAATCCAACAGTTTCGAAGCATTTTTTTGTTTGTGATACTCTTTGAAAGGGTATGCTTGTGAAGATTGTGAGCCGGGGTTGTGTCTTAGTAGTACCAGGGTCGACTTATTGGATTTCAAGAAGGTTACGCAGCTATACGAAAAATATTGTAGAGAGAAGCAAATTTGTTTCATCTTTATTCTTCTTTATTATTCAATTCTGATTGGAAGTCCACATTCTTTTCCAGGCTTTCTCCAAATCCCTCACTGAGCAAAGTCTTTTCAGTGAGCCGGGGTTGTGCCTTAGTAGTACCAGGGTCGACTAATTGGATTTCAAGAAGGTTACGCAGCTATACGAAAAATCTTGTAGAGAGAAGCAAATTTGTTTCATCTTTGTTCTTCTTTATTATTCAATTCTGATTGGAAGTCCACATTCTTTTCCAGGCTTTCTCCAAATCCCTCACTGAGCAAAGTCTTATCAATAGAGCGTTTTAAGCTTAATGTTCAATACTGTTTAGAGTACAATGAAAGGTTCAATCAGATTTACACTAAACTTCGAGCACAACATTCTTCTTATGGCAATAACAACTCGATACCGCGTTTTATTCATCTTCGCAATAAAGATGAAGGTACTTTACTGGGACCAGTATTTCTTGTGGTTCTCGCTATAGGGAATAGATAGATAATTGATGTGATCTGACACCAGTTCTTGACTAACAGCGCCAGAACGGGTAACATAACTTTTGGGCTTTGCCTAAATACTTTCCTAAGAAAAGTTCTCGTGTCAACACTATCGGATAATTGTATCAAATAATCGCTTGGAAAAACTTTTGAACTTTTGGACTTACTTAAGACAAAAAAAAACGAGCTCCCAAGGGTTTGGAGATAAATAAGCAACTGAGAAAAACATTTTGGACTTAAAACAAATGGAAAAAAATTAAAGATAAAATGGTTAAAAAAACGAAAATTTTTCAAATTATTTATTTATTTTTTGAAAATCTGTACATAGCTAATGAAGACTTTTAAAAAAAATATTTGTCTGTATTAGTCCAGGCCTAGTCAATTGGTTAGTTAGTCTTCGAGCGGATGTTATCAGAAGATGGTTGAAGCTTCTCCTCTTAGTATTACTAAGTACTAAGATCCTCTCCATAAGTCTCCTTGCGAATCTGTTGTGATGGGCAATCAGCCTTTTATTGTACCAACTAAAGCATCCAAAAATAAGGCGGTGTACCTTATTCTATGTGGCTTGGCCTAGCCCATCTATTTCGATTTTTTTTTTTGGATATATAGCCTTTTAGTTAAAATTAATTTTAATTTTTTATATTTAACTTTAGTGTAATGCCGCTTTTTGCATGATTTTTACTATTTTTGGTTCAATTTTTCTGATTAAATAATATTTTTCACTTACTTTTTCTTTGGTTAAGAATTTCTTCACTTATTTTCGGGTTTTTCGAACTCATTTTAAGATTTTCCATAACCATTTCAAACTTTTTTACTCTAGGTACATCTTTCCTTAATTTTGGATTTTATCACATATTTTTAGTTTACTTTTTGCTAATTTAAAAATTTTTCACTTATTTTCGCGTGATTCGAAGTCATTTTAAGTTTTTTCAAACTTATTTTAATTTTTTGTTACTCTAGGTAGTTCTTTTCTAAATTTTAGAATTTATTGCGTATTTGCAGTTCACTTTTAATTTATTTAAGAATTTTTAAAGGCCCATATCCCATTTGGGATTTTTTTTTTATATGCAGGTTTGTCATTCCGTGCCTTATGGGCTTTAACTATTTAAAAAAATAATTTTTTACTTATTTTTAGTGCACTTTTTCATAGTTAATCAATTCTATGATTATTTATTCTCAGTTCAGTTTTCTTAATGAAAGATTTATTTCACTTATTTTTAGTTATTTTACCTTAAATTACATATTTTTTTAACTATTTTCTGAAGACTTTTTCTTAATTTGAGAATTTCTTACTTATTTTCAGATTATTCGAAGTCATCAGAAAATTCTTATTTTAAGAATAATGATACCGTTTTTTTAATTTTCATTTTAAGCTGACATTTTTCTCTCAGTGAACTTTAAAAAAAAATTCACAATGAACTTTTAAAATATTTGAAAGGGTCTAGCTGGATAAGCTACCGGAAACTGCCCCTATCGATTTTTGATAACTAATGATGCAGTTCGATGCATCCCAAAATTGCAGTTTTTAAACTTAACGCGTTACGGCTTAAATTAAAAAAACGTGTTTTTAATTTTAATTTAATTGTGACTAAAATACGGAATATTTTTGAACCAATTTTTTATTAATCTAAGTTGGCAACCGGGCTGTTTAAAAAAAAATATTAACATTTTTTTAAGCAAAAAATTTTTATTAAAAAAAATATGAAATTTTCTTATTTTTTTTTAAGTATGTTCCTTAAATATATCAATCACCATTTTTTTTTTAAAAACACTTGTTTTTATACGTGTGAATATCAATCAAATCGATTTGGTGGAACAATGTTAAAAAAAAATAAAACAAAAATTAATTAATCGGCCGTGCTCCGGAAACCGAATCCACATGTTTCATTCGGATTCGTTTTGAAACCGAATGTTTGGTGCTCCCATTTCCACCAAACCGAATGTTTCATGTGCTTTGAAGCCGACTGCTTTGTTGCAAGTGGAATTAAAATGAATCGTCAAAATAGTATTAAAAAACCACAAATTTTATATTGAAGTCATTTTTTATATATGCCTTGATATTCTTAGATTCTATTTATGCTAACTTTAATTTGCATATTATCTGCTAACTATTTTTAATAATTTTTTTCCTGACACAACCTAAAAATAGCATATACAAGCCAAACCGAATTTTCGTTTTGTTGGTGCATGTGTGTGTATCAAACATGCAAAAATTTCCCTTGTAACAAAAATAGTTAAATCGTGTTTAAATTTAATAAACATTGTTGCTAAATTAATATTTTTGTGTAATTTTATTTAAAAAAAATGAAATAATAAAGAACTAGCAAAATATTAATGAAAATTAAATCTAAACAACATGTACTAATAAAAAGGTGCAAGACTGCGGCAGCCTTGTCAGCTGTTTTGTATCAAACAAAAAACATTTCGCGCCAAGAAACACAATGTAGGTGCATATTTAACCAAAAGAATTTAATGCTAAAAAATATACAAATAAACATTACAATATATAGGACATGATTCTTTCATTTTTTTACGCCTTCTTTTAGCTTTAAAACAAGCCATTGAGGAAATAAATTACATTTTTGCAATGTTTACAAATTCTTAACAAACGGCAGTCAGCTGGTTACACCACAACATATGTGAATTTATCGATAAAAACGAGGGAAATTTACAAATGTATCGAAAATAAAAAAAGGAAATTATCTACAAAACATTCGGATTCCAGAGCATGCAAAACCGAATCCGAACAAAATTGTTCGGTTTGGATTGATTAAAAAAAAAAGTCCTCAATAAACTGAAAAAATATTGTAAATTTGTTTTAAATTTCAAAACAATGTCAAATTGAAAACTGCAATTTCACAAAATTCTTTGCTGAAACCTCTTATGGCTAGCAAGCAAAGTTCGGGCAGGAAAACTTCCGCCGCTTCATCAAGTAAGATATAAAAATCTTGCCTTGATTTCGACTGATCTAAATAAGTAGGTAAAACAAACGAAATTGAAATACCTAAACAATTTGTAACTCTACACCTAAAATTATAAAAGCAAAGTGTATACAAACTACGGCGCTCCAAAGAAAGACCAAATCTTTTCTCTATAGGGTTCGTACATGATTCCCCCATCCAGCAAGTTTCCATACAAGAATGGCAAGGTAAGGCACGATAACTGCCGCTGGCGATTTTCAGCAAGTCAGAGCTCAAGATATTCCAGCACTGGTAAATTTTCACACCAATAAACTGTAAATAATCGCCGTATTGCCGCCGTAACTATTTACAGCACTCGGATTCGCTCCCACCAAAAACCATTGTGCTCCTAGAGAAAACAAAGCAAGCAGTTGACTTTGCAATTCGATGCGATTATGCAATTTATTAAATTTCACTTTTATTAATAAACTTTTGTAATTGCTGTAAGATTCGAAAAAACGCATTAACATTTGGTTTTGGCCAGATATGCGAGATAGAGCCCAGACTAGCTTTAGCGGATTGTGACGCAAAAACGGCAGAGTGAGGCGAAGGCGGTGAAGTTGGTTTCATGTCTGCCAGGAGCAATAATTGAGATGCTTTTGATGCGATAAAAAATAATGAAGGCAAAAATGAAAACGAAATAATTGGTGGGTGCTACAAGAAAAGAGAGAGAAAAAAAGAGCGTTGTACCAAAAAAAAAAAAAAAAAAAAAAAAAATACGCTCTTTAAAAGCCGTTGGTTTTGTAGCCAATGGAGTTGACTGACTTAGCAGACGATTAGGCCATGGATTAGGCCTGTCTGGACAGCAGCAGCTCAGCTAACGGTAAATCACTGTATACCAATACTAAAGCAAAAAAAAAAAGTGTAATTTTTTATGCCAAGAGCATTGAACCCGAAAGGATCAGGAGTTGTTGGCAATGCTTTAAATTTAAAATGTTAATTTCAAGTGGATTTTGTAACTTTTGCCTAAAAACATTGCGCAATGAATGAATGAATGATTGTCAGCCTAGCGAAAATAATTGAGAACTGTCATGCAATCTGATATTGTTTATATGGGAATTAAATATTGTACATTTTTTTTTCAAGCCTCGGGGTTGGCTACTATGGGGAGACAGAAGGAAAGACTGTTTAGGAGGAATTCTTTTCAAAAGTATACTGGAGACATGAAGTGATTCTGACATAGCAAGGATCGATTAATTAAATTACAGTGGAACCTCCTTATAACTAACAGAGATAGAGATCTATAATGAACTTTTCCCAAAAATTCATTTTTTTCAAGCACACTGCTTTTCATGCAAGATGGAAAGTTTCGAGTACCCAATTGTTTGAGAAGATTTTTTTGAAAAAAAAACTTTAAAAACCTATGTAGTCTATGCCCAAATTTTCGTAATCGGGGATTTGTGGTTAAAGCGGATTTTGCATCATTTTCTTTTTGCTACCACATAGAATAATAACACTAGTTTACACGAAATATGAACCTACCTAAGAAAGTGTTTTTTTGGCTAATTTGGGGTCGAGAAACA
This sequence comes from Chymomyza fuscimana, assembly GCA_949987675.1. NCBI lineage: Eukaryota > Metazoa > Arthropoda > Insecta > Diptera > Drosophilidae > Chymomyza > Chymomyza fuscimana. Next base: position 90,693,799 of record OX465089.1, on the reverse strand, counting down.
CGAAAATGGCAACATTTTTTTTTCTTAAACACCGTTTTCGAGATATTCTCGAAAAACACGTTTTTGGACAATTTTTTCAGTTATTCCTCAATATCTCTTGAAAAAGTGTTTTTTATGGTAATTTGGGGTCGAGAAACACGAAAATGGCAATTTTTATTTTTTTTCTTATGCCCCGTTTTCGAGATATTTTCGAAAAACATGTTTTTTGGCGAATTTTTTTTTAATTATTCCTCAACATCTCGTGTCCATGTACGGAAGTTCCAATATTCACTCAATCACACTTTTGTATGAAAAAAAAATTTTTCACTCAAAGTTTTTCAATTGCGTTCAGTTACGTCACGAACTTGTATGCAGCTGTAATCGTGATTTTTCGTTCATGGTTCCATAACAACTACAATTCTTACCCGATTTTAATGATCTTGGACTCAAAATGTTCGTAAAAGAAGTCTCTCTCAGCTTAAAACTTAAAATAATTAAAAAAAATTAATAATTTTTGGTTAATAAAAAGCATACCGAAAATGTTTACTTTTGAAAAATGGTCAACATTTTTTTTTCGACTTTGGTTGCCTGTAACTCCGATATTTTTTACTTAATCTGTACATATTATATATCACTGGAAAGAGCACATCAATAGCTTTCGATCTAATTTTCTTTCATGCCGATTTTGTTCACGAGATATTGAGGAATTACTGAAAAAAGTGTCAAAAAACATGTTTTTTCGAAAATATCTTGAAAACGGGGCTTAAGAAATAAAAAAGGTTGCATTTTTGTGTTTCTCGACCCCAAATTACCCTAAAAAACACTTTTTCACAAGATATTGAGGAATAACTGAAAAAATTGTCCAAAAACTTGTTTTTCGAAAATATCTCGAAAGCGGTGTTTAAGAAAAAAAAATGTTGCCATTTTCGTGTTACTCGACCCCAAATTACCCTAAAAAACACTTTTTTAGGAAGGTTCACTCGATGACCCTTAAATTTGTAAACTAGTGTCATCGGCTTTATACTTAGAAAGGGGTCCAAGTCAAGCTTCTTTCTAGAGTATTTGTCTAGTAACATAGCCCTATTTTCTAATTAATTATAGAAGAGTCTCTCTCATTTTCAGGTAGGCTTTCAATGAGACGTTTTGCCGCTGATCCATCATGTCTTGAAGTTCAAGTTATGCAAAGATTTCCGCCTCCATTGTACTGCTTCCTGTTTGGCTGATCGATCTAAGGCCTAGAAAATCTCGCAATATTAAATATTTTTCGTAAGACAGTGTCAAATCCATTAACAACGTCAAAGAATTTTCAGCGCTTCACTGCATTGGTGGTGAATTCACCATGGATATGTCATTAGTACGCCTATGATATGACCTATAGACGCTTTCACTTAAAAAATCAAGAACCATAAAATATCGTAATATCTCATATTTAGAAAGTTTTAAAATCTTGCTTTTTTTTATTATTTCTTTGCACAATACCTTTGAAATCTCTTTTTTTATTGATTTTTAGTCTTTTTTTAATACAAGATAGTAGCGTTATTAGCTTTAAGCAGTTTATTTTTAGAACGAGGTACTTACGCTTAATTACGTAGAATAGATTTTTCGGGAACTGTATTAGAGATATTTCCCTGAAGCTATGTTCTAGTGAAAAAAAACGTTGCCACCCACAGCTGCAGTCTTCAAGGCGGAAACTCCTTTTTTTATGGCTTGAAGAAAATTGCAGCTTTAAAATATTCGGAGACACCTTTAGGTAAAGTGTGCTGTACGGCCAATCGTTAGAGCGCAATTAATATTTCGTTTTAGGAGTGGAAATAGTTATATATGTACGTTTCCTAGTTTTTATGATGCGAATTTTGGGTTATACTAGTTAGTGTTAGCACCAACAAGCCCCAGGGAAATACTTTTAAAGAAAACGATTTTTTTAAAGCAAGCTGTTGTACAGAAATTGAAATTCCAAAGCCCAGCCAAGAGATCAATAGGCCAAATGTGCCTAGAAAGTCAAAGCAGCCCAAAGCGTGACTCATAAAATTCAACAACTTTGCACTCGAAAAAATGAAGAAACATTAAATCTAAAGTGTAAATAACTTTTGGTCAAAACAGAAGATCGATTTGCAGCGTGAGTTGTAGCGCCTGCACAAAAGCGAGAAATTTATGCGACCCACACGCAGCGCCACTCACACGACCAAGACGAACCGATACCGATACCGAACCAAACTGCAATTCCAACCAAGAGCAAATGGCATCTGGAACTCAGAAAACAGCTATACCTAGTAGTAACCCAGCCAAGTTTTATTTCTTGCAATAAATCCATGACTGATTTATGTACTTCGCAATCGTTACAAATCACAAACGTTTACTGAATGAATGTCTCTCTGTTCTACAGTGAGACGAAGATGCAGCAAAAAAAAAACACAAAAAGTGACAGTGTTGTTGGTAACTGTCTGAGACCGGGACTCACGTGCTGATTTTCAAATTCAATCATTGGAGCGTCACTCAGACTGTGTGCGCGCAGCTCTGACATAAGGTTGAATTGCATTTGAATTAATTAAATCCAAAGTTTACTCCAGTTGTTGTAGCTGTAGCTGTCTGGCCTGGGCGTACTAGGCTGAAGATCACGATGCTGGCAATAGCCAAACAAAAATTTCAGCTCAATAAAATTGCAAATCAATTTCGAAAGATTTGTCAAATAAACGTGGCCAATATTTGCACAAGAGCCCACATCAGAGACTGGGTTGCCCAAAGAGACTTGGTTACGTCGTGCAAGTTCAAGAGTAATAAAAATGCAGAAACACTCACTACACAGAGTTCCACACAATAAAACTGGCTGACTTGGCTGTAGCTGCATCTGTCGAGGGCTCTAAAAGCGCACAGTGGATGGAAGCTGCCGTTTGGTTAAGTCCCTAAAATGTCATCTCCTCGTCGGCTTCGATATAATTTATTTTTCTGTTTAGTGTGACCGCTAGATGGCGCATGCAAATTCTCGCTAGATGGCGCAATATATTCAAGCATAGCTAATTAAAGTTAATTATTTAGGCTGCTCGGCTCAGGCCGAGATCATCCAAAGACCGTGTGGTCTATTGTGATATCTGTTGAAGAAGAAAAATGAAGTAAAAAGAATGGTGGAAATGGGAGGAGGAGCTTGGTGTACAGGAATGGCAGAAAGAGATCCGCAGTCCTAGTTAAATCTTTTTAAAGATAAAAAGAGCCTGGTCCGCTATGGGAAGATTTTTTAGATAACTCAGAACTTTGAAGAATGGGACAACGGTCTAGGAAGTGTTGGGTAATCAAATAGCAGATATTGGATGCTTTCTAGTTCCTTCTCATATCCGTAGTTACCACACAAATTGCCCCTTAACAACTAGTGTCACCATTCCAATATAACTTTTTGCGAAATTTGCATAAAATTCCGCCCACTGTGCATGCGCCTGCCATAAGCCAATGTATCTGTATCTGCATCTATAGCTACGACTGTGACTGTATCTGTGGCTGCTGCGTCTGCGCCTCTGTAAACATTGGACATGCTCGCGCATGCACATGAATGTCTCCATTATGTCGGCGCTGCAGCAATGCGAGCAAAACACTGGCAGACTGGACGACAGTCAGTCAGCAGATGGAAATCTTTATGCTTACACATGTATCTTTTGTGTATGGGTTTTGGCCCGTACAAACAATGGAAAACCGAGTAAAAAAAACTAAAATAAAATAAAAATCAAACTGACAAAGACAAAATCGATCACAACACAACAGCGACAAGAGCAGCCAAAGGAAAGTCAGCAGAGCGCCCTAAAGATTTACATACTCCGTCAGTTAGTCAGTCTCTCTGTCTGTCTCTGTTCGTCCAGACAGTCTGCCACATAGCTGTGTCCACAACTTGCCACTTAGGTTGACGGGTTGCCCGACGACCTGTAACTGAAAGGACGCCTAAATGCATGCAAGTTATTTAAATGAGACATTTAAGTGCGGAGCAGGGCAAAGTCTAGAACTCAAGCTCCATGGAATTGCGAATGGGTTTGCTCCGGTGCATCGTCTGCTGCGTATATAAAGCTGTTATTGAATGCGGGGTTAAGAATAATTTGAACTATTTATGTACGTTTTAGTGGCATGTGTCTGTGTGTGTGTGTTATATGTAGCATGTTGCCTGTTGTCTGTGCGTGGTGTCACTTTTGGGTGGCACTCGCAGTCCAAGTCATAAATTTCGTTACAGAAATAAACTGTCGCAGCGACTTCATTGTATCGATGAAGTTCTTTTAGAGCTTTATCAAATGTTAATATAGTGTATATAGCTTCATTTTCTTAAGTATCAAATTATAATTCAATTTTAAGGCATACTACTTTCTATAGAAACTAACAGACCACCTATATAGCTGATAGAAGACGATTGAAGCCGCTAGCTGCCTCTGTATGTGTCAATTCGTAGATTGGCCCATAAATTGTCCAAATTAATTCATTGTGGCACCTCCGGCGACACCTACTCGTTGTCACCGTTACACCTAGCCACACGGTTGCAGATACGAGGGCAGGCTGAAAAGTAATCGGACTGCCTTTTTCAACAAAATCAAACATTTGTTTTCCTCAACACAATCTTCTTTTAGGGCAACTCACTTTATGCAGCGCTACCTTAGTTTCTGTAGACCCTCTGCATTCATTGCAAATATGAAGGAAGTCTCTTAACATTTAATCATTCAAGTTTGGGCAAAGATAAAAGTCACTGGATGTCGATTCTGGAGAGTTTGGGTAATAGGATACCAATATATTAAAGCATCAAATCCCTGCAACACCTCCCCTCCCAATATTAATAACAGATCAACTTGAATTTTCTCGCAGCCATTTACTTACAATAATTTCACTGTTGACAGACCAACCGGGGACTTCTTCGATGTCAATTCCTTATGAGAAATTCGCTGCTTCGACTGTTTCTGGGACTCCTATATGTACTCGCTTCATAGTTCCGAGTACCATTGTTCGGGTATTGTAGTAAATTTTGGGGTGGGATTCAGAATTCCTCTAAATACCATTTTCCGGTTATCGCACTGCTCTTAATAGAAGATATGCATTTTTTTAACGCCATCCCAAGCATACCTTACCATCACCTTTATGGCTGACATACCAACCTGGCACTTCGATATCGATTCCTTACAAGAAATCCACTGCTGCGACTGTTACTGGGATTCCAAATTCTCTTAATAAAAGTTATGAATACCAACGCCATCCCAAATATGCGTTACAATCTCCTTGTTGGCTGACAGACCAACATGGTACTTCTTCAAGTTTTTTGTTAAATCTGCGCAATCTCAACACTTCTCCATTGGACAGCCCTATCATACCAAAAGAATGGGTTAATAATTGTTTTCATTTGCTGGAGTTGTCTCCGGTCACTGTAATCATGCGTCTAACGCCTATGTTTGTAGGTTTGTATTGCAAGTTTTGCAAGTATAGGAAACTATCCAAATTCTCCAGAATTAATAAGAACCTCCAGAGAGTCCAAAAATTAGATTACTTTAACTGAAATAAAACGCCAAAAGTAAGAAAATAGTTCGTAAGTCTACTTTCTCGGCTAGACCAAATACCTTTCAGCCTACCCTCGTGCACACCAGCGCATCTTATTACTTGTGCGTAGTGTCTGTAGGAAACCAGTATAAGCCTGGGAATGTCCACTTGCTTCGTTAGTCATAAATTTATGTTCTTTATTGAAACATCAATTTGAACACCAGAACACTAACACCAAAACCAACACCATCACCGTCACCGTCACCAACACAGTTCAAAGTTATCCGATCCAATTGTATTTCAAGAGCCGATCTTCGAGGTGGTCGACCAACAGCGTCGCGGGTTTTGTCTTCAGAATTTTAAGCTTCTTTTTTGCCGTTTCTACGTTTTAGAACAAGTTTTTTTATGGCATATTTTGTTCTTATTCGCTTGCGGTTTTAGCCAATCGCGGTCTTATAAATTTACAATATTCTTTTTGGCCTTTTTGTTATTTATGTAAATTTGCTTACAAATCGATAAATTTATTGGGTATTTGTTTTGGAGGCGTTTGGTCAGTGTTAAAAGTAGTTGAATGCTAAATAGAGCGCATTTAATGGCCTTGCTTAATTATAATAATTTATAATAAAAGTAGTTGTGGGTAGTTTAATTTATTTATTAATGTCAAATACTTGCACGCAAGCAAAATTTCGATTATAAGATTAAATGCACTAAAGCATGCAGCCTTAGAACATGTTAATATTTCAAAAATGTGATTTAAGTTTTTATGAATCTTTTATAGAAATTTTAGTGTAGCTACATTTAGATGTAACTTCAAAGATAGTTATATTTCTTCTAAATTTTCAATTAGAGATAAAATTTTAAAAATAAACTTTGTTATTATAAAAGTAAAATTTTAAATTAAAGTTTAGAGCGGGATTGCCACTGTCGTAGTTTTTGAGTTAAAACATAATTGAATTTGTTTAAACTTTTTTACACATTTAACAAAAAAAACAATTAGTTCGACGGCATCGGATTCGATATTAAATTTGCATGTAAGGAAAGGTTCGGTTTGTCGTCCGTTTTAAATCTCAAAAATAATCAAACTTTCTGGATCGAACCAGCTTGCAGCCTTGACACTTTAGCAAATCAAATGCACGAAAATTATTATTTAAATTCTGGAGATGATTAATTGCGAGCAACCTCTTGACTTCACTCCAGGTTTTGTTGGATCTGAGCACTTTAGCTTCCAGATTCCTCCTGCAGGTCAGGGCTGGTCTGCCTCTGTGACGGCTGAGGGTTCTAGTCGATGGCGCTGCGGGTGATGTCGATTGGGTCTCTTCTTAAAACGTGCCCAAGCCAGCCCCATTTCCTTTTCAGGATTTCAATGCGCATCGGTATCTGGTTGCCGACAGTCCACAGGTCACCATTTGAGATAGTATTAGGCCAGAAAATTCTCAAGATTTTTCGGAGACATCGATTGATGAAAACTTGCAGCGTTTGGAGGTGAGAGGCTGCTAGGTTCCAGGTTTCGTTGAATATTTTTACTTTGGTGCGTCGTGTGATAATCGTGGAGTTCCAGACAGCATTTAGCGCACCGAATGCTTGCTTCGCTTTTTTTGTCTGGTTTTCGATGTCTTCTCTTGAGCCACCATTACCAGATATAATACTCCCCAAATAGCAAAAGGAGTCCACGTCTTCAAGCTCTACGTTGCTGATTTGTAATTTTAGCGTGCAGTTGGTGTTGACACGCATCACCTTTGTCTTGCCAATGTTTATTTTCAGGCCTACTTTTGCGGCAATTTGTGCCACTAATGTCAATTTTTTTGACATGTCTGCAAAAGTGTGAGCCATGAGACAAATATCGTCAGCGTAATCGAGAATTCGATCCATCCATTTAGTCCATTGATAGCACGCAGCCTTGGCGAACTCCCGTAGTGATTGGTAGACGGTTTATTACAACCAAGAAAATTGATTAAACAACTTTCAACCTTCAGACTGCCAAAAGCTACTTCAAGTATACCCCAATTCTCCATACTGGCTTATTTTTCATACACTGTTAAAGTATTGTATTACCACCTCTAAACCCACCCTTGTCGCATAATCGTTCTTCCCACATCCATTCCCTTCAATTCTTACTCATCACAAACATACGTTTTTTTTTATTAGTTAGCCTCATGTCCTGCCAGCCATTTCTTACTAACGTAAGTATGTTCTCAGAATTGGAATTACAAACTAACTTCATAAAAATAAATTAAAACCAATAGAATGGAAGTATTTAAAATAGTCGAGCAGCTTCTTTTGTATCTGCAAACAGTAACAATTTTGAATTAAGAATAAACAGTAAAATATGGCAAAAAGCTGCTTGCTATGGTTGCGTATTAATCGGTCATAGCAGCTAGCTTTAAGCTGCAACTGTTTCACACACTAAAAAGCAGTGCATAATGAAAAGCAGTGTAGGACAAGCAGTGGTTTGAGCAACCGCTTGTGAATACAGTGCGTATTAGCAACCTTGTAGGATGCAATTTCAACAAGCATTAAAGAAAATATAAAAAAAACATGCTAAAGCCTTAGAAACTTACATATTAATTAAAAAATAAAAATTATTAAAAATTAGCAAACTTGCACAAATTCTTAAATACAAATTTGATTTTTATACACTATTTTGCAGCTGTACACTTTACTGTGTATTGACTGTCTGTCACATTTTTTGTCAACAACAAGCTAACGGCTAGCACTGCTCCTGTTCCTGACCGAGGAATGTGGGTGGCTGGGTGGTGCCCAACATAGGACGTTATAGATGTGCTATAAACGGACAAAACTCAACAGGTTTAGGTTCAGTCGCCGTTGTGCGTTCCTCGAGTGAATTCCAAAATTGTCAAACGAACAACAAAGCGCGCGTCACAGCAACGGTATTCAATCTGTTTTGAAAATTTGTAATTGAATTTTTTTTTTTGTTATTTGTTGTGTGTGAATTTTATGTTTTGTCTGCTGAAATTTGATAATAAAAAGCGTCATTGTGTCGCGTGAGCGTGTGCTGCGGAAGCTTAAATTAATAGATCTTGAGCGCTTTAAAACGTATATTATTGGCACATACAAAATTAAATGTTACAAAATTCTAAATTTATGTGCATGGCAAAATGATGACACATTAAGTGACAAAGTTATATATATGTATATGTAATATATGGCACTAAATGCTAATGTGAAAAGCTTTATGCATATGTTATAAATGCAAAAATGCATAAAAGCATTATGCAATAAAATAAAATTTGGTCATACAATATATTTGTGTTTACCAAGTTGGTTTCAATAACGCATTTATTTCACACCCTTTTGTTGTCATTTGTCACTTCAATTAAAACTTTAATCAATAATAAAAACACATAGTATACTTATAAAATAATAATAAAAATAATAGCACACACACAAAATGTTTGCTTACTTTGGGCAATACGCGCGCTACGATACACTGGCAAAAAAATACTTGTTACTTTCGTTTATGCAATTATTGCAAGTTTTGACACACTGTCTAAACGTCAAGTGAGCAATCAAATATCCTTTCAATTAAACGCAAAGTGCGACATACATACACACACACACACACACATGCGGACACACATAGATTACGCGCTGACTAAACATCGCTCATCCATCAAATTTGTTGTGCTGCCCCTACAGCTACTGCAGCCCCTGCGCACACTTATGCTAAGTTTACACTGCAACGCACTGTGGCAAAAAGTTTGTCACAATAAGTGTGAGCATTGGCGTTTTAAAAGTAGCTTTAAATATGTGGCACAATTTGTTGAAGCAGCAAATGATTATATTTAGTGCAAAAAAATATTTAAAAAAGATGGCGTACGTTAAAGTCGGGCGCAGACGACTTTCGGATACCCTGTACCACTGCTTGCAATAAAATCCAGTAAATTGCTTAAGAACACCAAAAGACATTCGATTGCCAAATTAGATTACGATACCTTCATTAACAACCAAAAACAGACGATTTTTTAACCAAAAATGTTTTTTTTTGACCGATCGTTCCTATGGGAGGTATATGGTATAGTCAACCGATTTTGATCAAATTTGCTGCAGTGCTTGCGTACTCTAAAAATCTTCTGAATGCCAAATTTGGTTATAATATATTCACAAACAAACGAAACACAACGAATTTTGCACAAAAAACGATTTTTTGACCGGTTGGTCCTATGGGAGCTATATGATATAGTCAACCGATTTTGATCAAATTTGGTACAGTATTGAAGATCTCTAAAAAACTTCCGAATGCCAAATTTGGTTACAATATCTTCACAAACAAACGAAACACAACGAATTTTGTAGAAAAAAGGTTTTTTTGACCGATTGGTCCTATGGGAGCTATATGATATAGTCAACCGATTTTAATAATTTGGTACAGGGCTTGGGAACTCTAAAAAACGATGGAGTGCCAAATTTGGTTACGATATCTTCATAAACAAACGAATTATCCATCTAAAACTTTTGGTTTTTTTCGAGGTCCTCTGAAACACCCCTATGGGAGCTATATAATATAACCCCGATATCAAAAAAATAAAATAAACTTGTCTCCTATGGATTAATAAGGGATCTTATCTGAAAGTTTGGTTGCTCTAGCTCTTACCATCTCTGAGATCTAGGCGTTCATACGGACAGACGGACAAACGGACATGGGTATATCGACTTCTCTACTCACTCTGATCATACTTTAGGTAACTTTGGGGGGTCTCCGACTTCTCCTTCTGTACGTTACATACATTTTCGGCTTGCACAAACACAATATACCCTTTGTACCTACCATACGGTACAGGGTATAAAAACAAAGATTTTCGAAAAAATGTTTTTAGCTTAACTATTAAGAAACTTGTGTTATAGAATGCTTCTAAGAATTATTTGAGGCCAGAGTTCGTCATAGCATGAATATAAATAGATGCGCTGTGAGGTTAATTGAAGAGAGAACGCTAATTTACCCAAAGCATTGACATGCTTAGTACAGTGTACTACCTTGCGGAACCAAAAGAATAAAAGAAAAAAAATATTTTCTTTTAGTTTGAAAAAAATTCTGAAAATTTAGCATATTACCTGTTAAATATTATTATATTATAGTGAAATATAATGAATAAAAATCGATATATCGATATTGACTTTAATTGTGCTGAAAAAAAATTGTTTGCGTATCGCTACTTATTGAAAAACCTGTGCTGGGTTTCATAAACCAAATAATAATATTTCATCATTGCAAAGATTTATTCTAACTCTCTAAAATTTAGTTGCTAACTTAAAGTACTTTAAAGTAAACTTTTTTATCTAAGAGAAATCTAGCAATTTTGAAATGTTCAAATATGCTAAAAACTTGATTTCTACGCGTTTCGTATGATGAAACACACTTATTTAGAAAAACATTTTTCTTTACCAAATTTCTTAACATTACGTATACGACAAACTAAACTCAACTACTTTATCCGAAACAAAACAGTTTTTGTAAAAAATACAACCCAACTACTGCCACAATGTGTTTACATCAAAAAACTATTGACAACTGTGTCGTCTAAAGCTACATTGTTCCATTGTTTCGTTGTGCAGTGTGAACCTAGCATAAGTGTATCTATCCTTCAGATGGTGGGTGTGATGACAATGGAACTTTCGCGGGTGTATTTGTATGTGTGTATGTGTGTGAGTGTGGCGCTGTGCCCATATGTGTTTATTTATCCTTTTGCAATTATTTTACGCGCCTTTTCTCATTATTGCATGTACCCCGCCCCACCTTATGCTCATAGAAACTTAACAAGTGTTCTAGCGCTGCTGCTACACAACCAACCCAGTCCAGTGTTTTTCTGCTGGAATTTCTAAAGTATCCTTAAACCAATCGATACAATGAGATACCGAGGAGCAGGCAACAATTATACAATGTTTTTATGGCCGCAAAACTAAAAAGCAGCCATAAATGTTTATGTTTATGCGACATACTCGATACTAGTACTACATGCCGCTTGATGCCCCCGGCACGCAGCAAACAGATACTCAATACTAATGCCCCAGCACAATATGCTAAATGGAAAAACTCACATAATGAGCGGCAACAATACTGCAATAGTCACAACAAACACAGCCAGTGGAAACGCCGCAAGTGGCAGCAAACGCGGCGGCAACTGTGTAAAGATCAATTTGGAGGCACCTTTGCCGGATGCAGCGACAGGCGGTGGTGGTTTGGTAGTGCATACACACCATAATCTACAGCTCGATAAAATTTCAGTGCGCTCCATTAGTTCCGAGGATGTATCGAATGATGGCAGCGGCCGATGCTGTAATGCAGCAGCGCGAAATCCAGCCATAAAGACAGGACGTCGCTTGCAGCTACTGCAGGTGAGTGAGTAAGTTTAGTAAAGGTGTTGCTAGTTTGCGTTGCCAGTGCGTCAAGTCTGGAGCATAAATTAGCAATTCGTCGTACGTATACTACGTCTTAATTAGCACGTCGCGTTCGGACCAAGAACACAGCGGCTAGGGTCACGTGCGTACGCTTAATGAAGTGTCAGTGTCGCCGAGCTGGATGCCCACAGCGATTAGTGATACGATAAAGACTAATCGCGTTTTTATAGTCGAAATGACGCCAACCACAGAAACAAAGACAATCGAGTCAAGTGTGCGACACTTCCTTAATTGCAGCCAGGCACAAAAGCTAAAAGTTTTCCACTGACCCACGCCGACGCTGCGCTTCTTGGAGTTTAATACTAGTGTGTTCAAACAAAGTTGGCAAATAAATTAATATAGATTGTTTTGCTCATTGAAATGCGTATACATTTTCCAGATGATAATTTTACCATTTATACCAATATTGGCATTGATTGTACAAACATCGCTAACACTGCAAGAGATACTCGAGTATCGAGCCGATGTGGCTGACATAGAGACGCAGGTAAGTGCAGATGGTATGCTCAAATAACTACAACAGTGGCGCGGACAGGATTTGGTTTTTGGGGGCTAGGTATTAAAATGCGCATGTTTTTCTAGGAATGTTTCTATGGAAAGGATTATGGGTATTAAAGTTTTGTGCAGTCGAAAGAAGTCACACATACCAAAACTTTTTTATACCAAAATGCTCACCTCGCGTTTCGATCATAAGATCGCAATCGCTTGGACCACCATCCATCGGAGACAACAAGGAACTCTAACTTACTGGTAGCTCAAGAATACTTTGGCTGATTATTAGAAACCCCATAATTCTTTAAAAAACATGTTCACAAATTTTTAAGAAACTAATATAAATCGATATTGTTAGCTAACGAAGCACCCTCCAAGGAATTAATAGAGTCACTTTGGCCATAAAGTCACATCAGTCGACTTTTTGTCTGAGTTTTTTTTTGTGGTGCCAATATGGCCTTAGAAAACTGCTTGCACTGCTTGGCAAGACTTGCAATTTACTCTCACAAATACTAGCTAGGTACATATAGGTGTCCCATAGAATACGGGGATATTGTTGGGTAGACGGCATTTAGGGTGTAGTACAATTAGTTCGGGCTCTGGCAGCAATCAGTGTCTCTATAAGCCGGATGCAGTACCAGGCCTGGATCAGTCTATGTAGTGCAAAATGTTAGCCGTTTTGAGTCAATCTGAGACGAATAGTGAAGCGTGTGGAGTTACAGAATAAATGGAGCAAGAGAGGCTTGGAAGATCGTCATAGTACGAACCGTAACCGAAGCGTCCGTTTCTCCGTACTTATATAAGCAGAGGGTGGACTAACGCCAACAGGTGCTGGTTCTCGCCATAATTGTATGAGCGTATTAGTAAGCGTGCGGTTCCTGAATTAGGTGTGGTGTGAAAAGACCGTGAGAGTCGGAATATGTTTATTTAAAACTAAAATCCAGTATTCAATTTATAAATTCCTTGTGAGATTTTCGCTGGAAAACGCTGAGCTATTCCAGCTGTTGTTCTGGCCAAACTAGAGACTCCTAATACGTTGCAATTAACGACTTTTGCGTCTCCAAAACAGATTCGTGTCTCATCAGCGGCAATCCCATAAGAAAATTAAAATGAATGTCGCTTAGAGACATTTTCCCTCAGGTTCGGGGCAGAATCTACTTTGCCTCTTATATACTCCTTGCTGACTAGGGGAAAAAAATGAAACTACCAGTTTTTGTTTTTTTGGTTTGTAGCTTATTTTATCAGATGAAGTGAGCTCGTAAAAATTGTCATAGCTCAATACCTAAAGCCCCCCATAATCTAAGCCACTAGTCGCCTCATGCACATAGATCTAAACATAGACAGCAGCGAGGCTGTAAAGTTGCTTTTCCTTAGAAACGTAATTAAAATTTATTGCTGAAATTCAATCATACGCCAAGTATGCCACGTGTGTGTGAGTTCGTATATTATATATCGCTGTGTGTGAGTCAATGTTCATTTGACCATCAAACAGCAAACCTTGGTCAGGAGGTAAACTTTGAAATTGTGCAAATATTTGTTTGCTCAAGTGGAGACAAGTTGCTGTCCAGGTAACCTTTTTGTAACTACAATCGCCGCCTGCAAGGGCACGGACTTGTAAACAGCAATGTACACATAACTTGTGCATCAGGAAAGCTTCATCTAACCATACTAAGTGCTTTTCTCTTTTATGCAAATGCAACAAACTGTATGTGGGTGCATGGAAGCTGAAAGCAGCAGGGTAAAGAATAAAAATATGAATCTAAAGTGAATTGATAAGCTTCAAATGGGATATTATGCAAGTTAGGTAAGGAGCATGCAAGAAACTGGGTTACAACGCATATGAATAGGGTCACGTAGTTGCCAAGCAAAAAATAGCTGAGCAAAGTTAAGTGCCACCCGAACGTAAATAAATTTCCGTACACAGGTAACCATTGCAACGGACTTGGGCAAGGTCGTGACGCGTCTGCAGCTGGAACGCTCCGAAGTGGCATTCTATATTTTTACCAATGGCAGCAAGGAGCGGTGAGTGGTTGTGTCTTGATGTGGGTTGAAAATCCTACAGCTTAATAAGATGGACAACCTTTGCAGTGCCAATTTGACACAACGCTTTACCATTACGGACCATGCACTCAACAACATGACCACCTGGAGTGAGGTAAGCGTTCCGACTGCACCGGATGAGGATGAGGATGACATGGAGGTCATGTTGAATCGCAGTGAATTTCAGAGTCGTCTTAATGACTTCCGGTAAGTCTTCAGTTACAGCTGCGCGTACAAGTTGACGCAATAAATTGTGTTTATAGAGACCGTGTGCGTGCCGAACCGGAAGACAGCTCTATAACGGAGGTCATGAACTGGTATACATCTATTAATCGTGGCTTGCTGCATCACTTGAATGAGCAGATTAAGGAAACGGACAACAGCGGCGTTTGGCGGTAACAAACACTTAAGTTAGACCAAACTAAGCTGCTAACTTTAAATTGCCAAACTTGCAGCTATCTGGTGGGCTTCAAGAATCTGCTGAAGAGCATTGAGTGCCAGAACATAGCCACCTCGTTTGGCATACGTTATTATGGACGCGGTTCGCTTACAGCTGAAAATTTTGTCTCCTATGTGCGCTATGAGTTTATGGCTCGTGAGCTTATCAACTCCTCGCTTAACTATGCGCCCATGCTGAAGCCCATGTATACCAACATAACCAGCACCAAGAAATTTCATCGGGTCAAGCTTATGTCTGCAAAAGTTTAGACAATTTTTATTAAACTTGAACTTAATAAAGTTTTTCATTTCAGGAGCAATATTGTGCTCAAGAACAAGCCAAATGTTTCGGATGAACGTAGTGCCATTGAATACTATGAATTTATGCATAATTATACAGATGATTTAAGAATTCTACAAAAGGCGCTGCGAAGACTAATCAAGTAAGTAGTTACTCGAAATATGATTTGTTTTATTAATCATGGATTCAAGCAACCCATAAATATTGTTTGTATTTGATGATGAATGAGTTTCCAAGCTAAATTTAGTAATATAAATTAGGAGAGTAATATTGACTTCTTCTGATTTCTTCAACAGAGAGTACGTGGATAAGACCCTAATCGAAGCAGATCGCAAAGAGGCCATAGGCATAGCCATACTCGTAGTTGTGCTGCTGGTATCCCCCATTATAATAATACTGGTCAAGAATGCAGCGGCAACCATACAAGTAATTAGCACTACACCCAACATACTTAACCTCTTATTACAAGACATAAACACTTTCAGTTGTATGCTGCCAATCTAGGACAAAAAGCCAAGGAGCTGAAACGTGAGAAGCGTAAAAGCGATTCCCTGCTCTTTCAAATGCTGCCACCCAGCGTGGCTGTTCAGTTAAAGCAAACGCAACAGGTAAGCGTAAACCATGGCGTATACTTAATGCGCGACATTGACAGCGGCCATTAGTAAAAATCATGGGCGCATACAGAAAAAAAAATTAGGGGAACTAAATTACATTATCAATGTGATGTCTAAGTGAGTAGTAACACACTATAAATGTTGAACCCCCCCTGGACCCGTTTCTCGCACATTTGTCAGCCATCAATGTTAGTAGCTAAGAATTAACGTTAAAACAATGTGTTTGTTGTTTTTGATGTGCCACCTTTTTATTGACAGGTGCCCGCCGAGCTGTACGAGGCCGTGACAATTTATTTTAGTGACATTGTGGGATTCACTGAAATAGCCGCAGAGTGCACGCCGCTGGAGGTAAGCCGCATGTAAAAGATACATTAAAGTAACTCAGTTTCAGATTCAGATTCACATACTCCACAGGTGGTCACTTTTCTGAATTCGATTTATCGTGTGTTTGACGAGCGCATTGAATGTTACGACGTTTACAAAGTGGAAACAATTGGGGATTCATATATGGTAGCATCTGGGCTGCCCGTAAAGAATGGTAAGGGTGGCTTCTATCTGTAATTGTATGCAAATCAGCTTTGGAAAGCGTTGACCTTTTTTTTTTTGTACTTGTTGGCCACCCCGCAGATTTGCGCTAATTTGACTTTTGTGCACATGCGCCTTAATTTATGCTGTGCCCCTTGGCTAGCTTTTACACATGACTGGAACTCTACATATGCTAACCCATATACATTTTCAGGCAACCAACACATCAGCGAGATCGCAACAATGGCACTTGATTTGCTGGACGCATCGTCGGTCTTTAAAATTCCGCGTGCCTCTGACGCGTTCGTGCAGATACGTTGTGGAGTGCACACTGGACCCGTAGTCGCTGGCATTGTTGGCACAAAAATGCCACGTTACTGTCTGTTTGGGGATACTGTAAACACTGCCTCGCGCATGGAGTCCACCGGTGAGGCACACAAGATACATATCACCGAGGAGATGAACGAGGCACTGCAGCAGGTGGGTGGCTTTAAAACGGAGCATCGTGGTCTTATTGATGTAAAGGTATGTGTAAAAACGTTTATACGAGGGTAGCTCATGAAATTTTTGCTGCACGCAACGAAAATAAAAAGTGTCAAAACAATGGCTTGGAATATCATAATGGCATCTCAAGATGGGCAGGAGACATGTGACATGTTTAAAAAATTTAATTAATGATTTTTAAAATCGTGATTATGTATTCACTATATTTCTAAAAATCAAAAGATATAACAAGATATTTATACACTGAGAAAAAAAATCAAGTATTTCCTACTTGAAACTAGGAAATCCATAATTGATTTGGGTGCAAGGACGAAAATTCTGATATTTAAAATTTCGATCTTCTTTCAAGTATTGCGATTTTAAGTCCGAAATTCCTGATTTAAGAACATGATTTTTAAAAAAATAAGCACGAATTGTTCTTGAAATAGGTAAAAAAATCGTATTTCAAATACATTTTGAACTTAAATTGAGATATGAAATATTCTTGAAACAAGCTCTCAAAATTTTTATCAAAATTATTTGCATCCTGAATCAAGTTCATATTTACTTTTAAAGTTCTCACGATATTAAAAATCTTGAAAGTATATTCAGATATAAGTATTTCAAAAATTTGAGCACAAGAAAAACTTATTGCAATATTTTCAGCAAAAAAATTAAAATGAATATTAAAATGTATAAAATTGTGATTCGAACACTCATTCTGCGATTTCAAGATACACATAAATATTTTCATTGCATAAAAAATGCTGACCTTGTATCACGATATGTACAAGAAATGTTTTCTAAATATATAAGTTTATATATTATAAAATATTTTATCTTTTGCTATGAATCATACGTAATATTACATTACGATTTATCAAAAAATTTCACAAGATGTTTATACCTGCAATATGGCCTGTTCTGAACTTCGTTTCTGACTCATGGTGATTTAAATTAAATTTTTAACAGACTGTTATTTCATATAGTAAATCAAAATAAAATGAAATATATTTACAAAAAAATAATTTTTTTTTTTTTTTTTATTTATTTTTTTTATTGGCAATCAACCGATACCAATTAGGTTATAATCCAATATTGATGAAAAATTATTCGCTACACAAAATATAAAATTTAGTGTGTGATAGGGCTTTGAAAAAAATAAAAATAAATAAAAAAATATATTTACAAAAAAAATAAAAATAAATTTTACATTTTCTACTCCCTATCACACACTAAATTTTATTTCTTGTGTAGCGAATAATTTGTCAGCAATATTGGATTATAACCAAATTTGTATCGGTTGATTGCCAATAAAAAATAAATATGAAAAAAAAAAAAAACATTTTCTACTAAGTAAAATGTAGTTTAAAAAAAATTTAACAAAAACTATTAAGTCCAAAAATTTTATAACAAAAAACCAAGAACATCGCAATATAATTGTCATCGCGATCAGCTGCTTAAAAGCTCAGCCTCTTAAAACTAATAAATATTTTTGTTTATGGTAGCATTGAGCTTTAGTATATATAATACTTTTTTATAATCTACCCTCGCATAAACGCAGTTCAGTTAAAAAGCAAAGCGCTCTCCTTTATAACACTTTTTTCGTTTTACAGGGCAAGGGACTGATGAGCACCTATTGGCTGTCCTGCAAGGATTGTCCAGTGCGTGTGCGTGAGGAAATCTCCTGGAGTGTCAATATGCAGCCAGTTTTTCTGGATCATTTAAAGCTGCATCCGCCAACAGAGTACAAATTACCAAAAAAGAAATGAACCAGCAGAGTAGCTGATTCCATATGCCCAAAGATAGAATGCTATCCGTCAGTTTTTGTAGCATCTATACCGAGTACATTTTTTGAAATAAGCAAATTACTGTTATCCGGCTGTGTGTGTGTGTGCGTATATGTGTGCGTGTATTTGTGTTACATTTTGTGAGTTGTGTTTTGTATGCTTTGTGTGTCTAACAGATCCGCTGGATACTTATTCCGCCCATTTGGCAATTGTATCCTCTAGTAATTGTTAGCTATAACTCACTATACATTTGTTGATGTTGTGCTCTGTAGTAAACTAACTACTCAAACCCTATATTATCTTCGCAGAGTAGACAAGCATTTGAATTGACTTTAATGGTGTCTCAATGTATATGTATTATTGCATAAATATGTATGTATGTATATGTGTAATTATATGGACTATAAAATATGGGATGTTTCTGCAAGAGGTGTCATTCTGAATTTTGTACAGTTCTTTGAGCTCTCAAAATATGACATTTATTGTAAAGATTTTTTAGAATTAGGCAACGGTGCGATTTAAAATGACCCTCTGCTGCTGCATCCCAGACATAGTTCTTTTACTTAGAGATTGCTGATACTCCCAATAAAAATTATAATGTTAACATTACAATCTTTGTGTTTTATGTAATTTGATTTCTAAAAGCCAGCTTTGCTTGAAGGTTATTGTCAGTATTATACAAAGCAGGTTAATGTATAAATAATATTATTGAATAATAATTTAGAGGGTAATCTTGAGCACTTTAGCTGTTTGAGCTGCCTAACCAAATTTCAGCGTCTAAAAAAAACAATAGCAGTCGATTTTATTACAATAAATTTTCAAACAATTAAAAACATCTATATACCCTAACTTTTCAATTTGAATTAATGTAGTAGGTTGGCCCAGCCGCACGCCATATTCAAAACAGGTTGGCAGTTTCCCACACCTGCTGCAAGCGGCAGAACAGCTGTTTTAAACGAATATGTAATACAATTTGTATTTATTTATACATAAATAGATGCATTAAAAAAATTTGCCAGGCACCATGTTGCACTTACGCCGGAATGTAGCTAGTAAGGCGCTGCAGCAATGGCGGCAACTTAAGTTTGTCTCAACCTGGTCGCCGCTAGCTACTGCATTTAATTCGCCGCCTGCGAAACGCATCAATTTTACACGCGAGGATGTGGTAAGAGCTCTTACTCGCGAATATTAAACAGTTTGTGACTCATCGTCATTGCAGGGTCTGTTTGGCATGCAGGAGCTGCGTTCCTTTGAGGGCTTCTACCTGCTGCGTGACAATGTGGAGAACAAATCTCAGCAGCTGATTGCCGAAGCAATTTCTGCTGACAGACAACGCAAAATGGTGCACATATTTGATGAGCTGTCCGACTCACTGTGCAAGGTGGCTGATTTGGCGGAGTTTGTACGCATTGCACATCCCAAAAACAAATACATGGAGGCCGCTGAGCAAGCTTGCATCAGCATTTGCGGTGTGGTGGAAAGGTAATAGTTACATTTGTTAACAACAAGATCTATCCATAATCCACACATTGAATCTGTGCAGCTTAAACACACACAAGCCGCTCTACCAGGCGCTCAGTCATGTGGTAAAGCATGGCGATTTGTTGCCCACTTCCGAAGTTGATCAACACGTGGCCAATTTATTTTTATTTGACTTTGAGCAATGCGGCATACATCTGCCCGAAGAAGAGCGCTTAAGAGTGGTGCGTTTAAATGATTACATACTCCAATTGGGTCAAAAATTTATGAATGGTTCGGTGCAGCCTACAGTGCTACCACGCACCTTTGTTCCTGAGTCCATTAGAAGCTAGTAAGAATGCTAAAAGTTACTTATTTCCTTAAATAATGCTTACGCTTGCAGTTTTCCTACAAACGGCGATAATGTGATAATTACCGGGCTTTGTACAAACGCCGAAAATGTGCAGATGCGCGAGGCTGCCTATCGACTCTACTTGCAGCCGTCAGAAAGTCAGGAGCAGCTGCTTAAAGATTTGCTGTTGTGTCGGCATGAACTGGCTCGCAGTTGTGGTTTTGAAACCTATGCTCATCGCGCACTCAATGGCAGCACAATACAACGCCCAGAATTAGTGCGCGAGTTCATTGATGAGTTGTCGGAGCAGCTGCGTCCTCGCGCCAACGCGGATTTCGCCAAAATGACACAAATGAAACGCAAGGAAAGCGAGCAAGCTAACGCCACTGTTGAAATCTGGGACACGCCTTATTTTACCACGCAATTGAAGCAACACTCGCTTGAGGCACACTCTAATGAGTTTCTACCCTATTTTTCGCTGGGTGGCTGCATGGAGGGATTGGACAATTTGTTGCACTCGCTATATGGAGTGCGTTTACAAAACAGCGAAATGCAGCCAGGTGAATCCTGGAATAGCGACGTCTATAAGTTAGCTGTGGTGCATGATAATGAAGGTCTGCTGGGCTACATATACTGCGACTTCTTTGAGCGCACGGGCAAGCCCAATCAGGACTGTCACTTTACCATACAAGGTGGCAAACGCTTGCCTGATGGCACCTACCAAGTTCCCATCGTGGTGGTAATGCTGGGCTTAGCGCAACCACGTTGGACAGGACCGACGCTGCTGTCCCCAGCACGTGTGGACAATCTTTTCCACGAGATGGGTCACGCTATGCATTCGATGCTAGCACGCACAGAATACCAACACGTGACGGGAACGCGCTGTGCAACAGACTTTGCGGAGGTGCCTTCAGTGCTAATGGAATACTTTGCAAGCGATCCTCGGGTTTTGCGCACCTTTGCTCGACACTTCCAGACGCACAAACCAATTTCCGAGGACATGCTGCAGCGTCTGTGCGCATCCAAACATTTGTTTGCAGCAAGTGAAACCCAACTACAGGTGTTCTATTCCGCATTGGATCAAGCCTATCATGGTGATATGTCGCAGCAGGGCTCGAACACAACAGAAACGCTGCGCAAAGTACAATCCAGGTATTACGGGCTACCGTACGTGGAAGATACCGCATGGCAATTGCGGTTTTCTCATCTGGTTGGCTACGGTGCCAAGTATTACTCGTACTTGATATCTAAGACAATAGCATCCTGGATATGGCAGACGTACTTCGAAGCGAATCCATTTAATCGACAGTCTGGAGAGAAATACCGCGCTGAAATATTGGCTCATGGTGGCGCAGTTCCTAGTCAAAAGCTGGTGGCAAATTTTCTGCAGCGAGAAATGACGCCTAAAATACTCGCCGATAGCCTTATTAATGAGATAGACATGGACGAATCGAAGATTAAAGATCTTATAATCACGCGAAATTAAAGCTCAATGAGAAACAAACTTTACATGTAAATAAATATTATACGTTTTCTTTTTTTACCATTATAATTAGTTAACGTTAAACTTTGTACATGGCGTAATCTTATGAATTTTCCATCTAGGCGGGTGCCAAAGCTGGCATCAACTCAACTCCCACAAACTCCTTGGCTATACGTATTCCAAGGAAAAACATGCCGAAACTCTTTACCAACATCCTGCAAAGAAGAAAGTTTGGTTATGTAAAATATTGAATTCCTATAAAACGATGTGCGCATCTTTTTCACTTACCATTGAAATTCATTATTATAAATACTTTTAGCAATGACAAAGGGATTATTGCCTTTTTTCACCATTTTGATTGAATTTTTCCTTATTATTTAGTAATCAACACTTGCAGAATGTTTGTCGACTGAATGAATGAATGGTGCTGAAAAGTGTTGGTAATGAAATTTGGCACATGTACAAAAGCTTATTGACATGATACAAATTTGATTTCTACGTGTTTTCCAACACTTGCGCATGCACGTGCAGGCACCAAAACAAACCGCAAAAATAATTTCTAGCACTTAACAGCGAATTTGGCATATTTTTTGTTATAATGGACAACGAGGAGCTTAATATGGAGGTAATAGAGCCCGAGGATGCCGAAAGCGACATGGAAAACGATAGCGATGATGAACAGGATTCGTCAACGAAGCCACCCAAAGAGGTGTACTTACCAACCAAAACCTTTGGCGAAGATGAGGAGCTTGTTTGCGATGAAAGCGCCTACGTAATGCTGCACCAAGCTTCCACCGGAGCACCTTGTCTGAGTTTCGACATTGTACCGGATGAGTTGGGTGACGCCCGAGAACAATTTCCGCTTACAGCTTACATTGTTGCCGGCACGCAGGCAGCTCGTGCTCATGTAAATAATTTAATTGTTATGAAGATGAGTAATCTGCACAAAACGCAAGATAATGAGGATGATAATGACGACGACGAAGAGTTGGAAGATGATCAGGACGATGTGCCAAACAAAGATGAAATTAAAACCCCACAAATGACCTGTGCTCTAATTAAACATCAAGGCTGCGTTAATCGTGTGCGCGCGCGTCGCTTGGGCAACAATGTGTTTGCTGCATCCTGGAGTGAACTAGGCCGCGTTAACATCTGGAATCTGTCCCAACAATTACAAGCTGTTGAGGATGAGCAGCTGCTAAAGAAATACGAGCGCCAAACTGCCAGTGAAGCACCACATGCTGTCTTCACATTTAGCGGCCATCAGCAGGAGGGTTTTGCGGTTGACTGGAGCGCCTGTGCTGATGGTGTCTTAGCTACTGGCGATTGCCGACGTGATATACACATTTGGAACCCCTTGGAGGATGGTACATGGAAAGTCGATCAGAGGCCATTATTAGGACATATTGATTCTGTAGAAGATTTGCAATGGAGCCCCAATGAGCGCAGCGTTTTGGGTTCTTGCTCTGTTGACAAAAGTATACGCATCTGGGATTGCCGCGCAGCACCTCAAAAAGCTTGTATGCTGACATGTGATAATGCACATGAAAGCGATATAAATGTCATCTCCTGGAATAGTACAGAGCCGTTCATTGCCAGCGGTGGCGATGATGGTTTTCTGCACATTTGGGACTTGCGGCAATTCCAAACTAAGAAACCTATTGCCACTTTTAAACACCATACTGATCACATAACTACAGTCGAATGGAATCCTAGGGAAGCCACGGTGCTGGCAACTGGGGGTGATGATGATCAGATTGCTTTGTGGGATCTGGCGGTGGAAAAAGACGCGGATCAAACACAAGCGGAATCGCAAAACGAAGACGAGCTAAACAAATTGCCTCCGCAGCTGTTGTTTATACACCAAGGTCAAAAAGAAGTCAAGGAGCTGCATTGGCATCCACAATTGCCAGGCGTTGTGCTGTCCACAGCGCATAGTGGATTTAATATCTTCCGCACAATAAGCGTCTAGGAGTAGCATATAACGATATACATACACTATCATAAACTATAAAGCAAATACATATAATTTTGTATTATAATCGTCTGGCACAGTTTATTATGGCTTCATCTCTAAGTGTTTATATAAAGGTCGGTTTCAGAGATAGGTGATAACTTAGCTATAATTTTCAGCAGCTGCTGCAACTTAAACCATTTTAGAGCATACCATCTCGTGGCGATCTACTTTATATGTTTAGGCAGCATCTTCATCCTCATCCATTAGCATCGTGATATTGATTAGATGACGCATGGTGGGTCGTCCGTGTGGGCAATTCTAAAAAAAAGAGTTTATTAAACGATAAAATTAAGATGCTGATAAACTGATACGCAGCAGCAGTAGCACCTTTTATTGTGGCCCACAGCACGTTCCATAACTTTGAAAGTTCAAGATGTACTACACACACGCGATACCCAAGTTCATTATCAGTTTATTTGGGGCCTGTAAAATTTTTCTAATCTCTATGTGGGTCTGTCAAGGCGCATAAATTACAGCCGAGCAGTCGGCGCTCTGTCACGTCTAGGGCAACTATTCAGCATCGAACTTTCAATTCAAAACTATGGCGACACCAAAAAGGGGCAGCCAACTCTGCCTGGATTCATTAATGCTTGCGGACTCACCACTGATGGCAGCCAAAAAGCAAACGGTAAAGCCAACTTTATTTTGTCTGCAATAAATAACGTTTTTTTTGTCTTTTAGGAAAATCCTAAATGGACCAAAGGCTTGACATTTGCTGCCGTTGCTTCAACGATGGGTGCAGCAGTGCCTGCTGGTTACTGCACAGGTGTTATGAACAGTCCAGCTGTGGTGAGTTAAGATTCAACTACTTTTTAAAGCTTTTCTCCTAAATGGGATCTATCTACAGCACATGCGTATCTGGTGCCAGCAAACGCTTTATGAAGAATACAAGATAGCTCTCGGTTCAACTGGAATTGAGCTGCTGTGGTCTGCTATTGTGTCCATGTTTTTAGTGGGTGGAGCAATTGGCTCACTGACGGGTGCCAAGACTGCCAACAAATTTGGACGTCGTTTCTGCGTGTACGCTTGTGGCATACTTTTGGTAATTGGAGCAGCGTGTTTCTTCTTTTGTCGTCAGCTGGGTTCCGTAGAAATGCTCATTATAGGACGCTTGCTAGTGGGCCTCGCTGCAGGTCTCACTACTTCCTGTTTGCCAATGTATCATAGCGAGCTGGCAGCCTTGGAACAGCGTAGCACAATCGCGCCGCTCTGCGCAATGGGTCTTACAGCGGGGGTTGTAATAGCTCAGATTTTCAGTTTGCAATCGGTTTTCGGTAGTGCCGATTACTGGCACATAGCTCTCAGCTTTTATCTGGTATTTGTTTTAGTTTGCTATGCGCCTTTTAGACTCTATCCTGAGAGCCCCAAGTGGCTATACATTGTTAAAGGTAAGCACGAGCTAGCCAAGAGTCAACTGAAAGCGTTGCGTGGTTATGCGAGAGAAGGTGAAAGCCTGTTGGCCGAAATGGAGGGCATGAAACAGGAAGCGGCGGCTAAGAGTCAAGCCAGTGGTTTTGGTGAGGTTCTAACCGACAAACGTCTACGCCTACCTCTTATTATTGTAGCAGCCTATATGGGAGGTCAGCAACTGTCCGGAATCAATGCGGTCAGTTTATTTTAAGCATTATTGGCACATATATTAATCTTTAAGCACAGATATTCTTCTACTCCGTATCGATATTCCGCAAAGCGGGTCTCTCTCTACAAGCTGCAGAGTGGGCCAATCTTGGCGCCGGATCTTTAAACTTGGCAACTTCATTAGTGGGTCCTATGGTTATGGCCAGAATTAACCGTCGACCCGTAATGTTATTCTCCTTGTTCTTTTGCACGCTGTTTCTCTTTTTGTTTGCTGTGTTGCTGTACTTTATTGTAAGTGGTTTAACTTTATATCGCTTTTATTACATTTCCTTAACTTTTGAAATATTTACAGGATTACGTTAGCTGGTTTGCAATCGGTTGCATCGCTTCTATCTTTCTGTATATCTTCTTTTTTCAGCTGGGCTTGGGCCCCATACCATTTTTCATTGGCGCAGGTTAGTAATACCAGATTTTTCGACTTATCTTTTTTATTTACATATATTATTTGTATTGTAGAACTTTTTGAAGTAGCGCCACGACCAGTTGCCATGTCATTGGGCAGTCTATCATCATGGACATGTAATTTCATAATTGGCATGACTTTTCCTAGCATGCAAAATTTCTGGGGCGCACTTGTTTTCCTGCCATTTTCTTTTAACTGTTTGCTGCTCTTTTTCCTAACCAAAGCCTATCTTCCAGAAACGCGTGGAAAGGATCCCTCAGTAGTAGCGCCTTTAGTAGCAAACGGCTTTAAGTCTAAAGTGCGCTAAAAGGTTTAGCATCTAAGACATAACAAACTGTAATTTTAAGATTAAAAACCCTTCTACACTTAAAGATCTCTGACTTTAGGAATATATTTAAAGAAAATTTTTTTGAGACGAACTAAGCAAAAACCCCACAAATGACATCACGAAATTTATACACACTTTTATCATAATCTTTACAACTTACCCAGGGCTGTTCAATTTCACCCATGTGCGATATCAAACTTCTCATTGTCGCCTTGTTGAGTGCCTTGCCAATCATAACAGACTTGCGACAAGCTCGCGAGGCGAACATTGCACGTATGCGTGAAGGGCGGCATATGGTGCCTTCGGGTGCATCTTGTAGCATAAATATAAGTTCATCTATATCCTCTCTGCCAAACTCCCAGTTTTTGCTAAATGGTTTGCCCAGCAAACGCACTTTCTTAGTAGGTGATGCTGAAAAATGACAACAAAATGCATAACTCAGAGCTGATAATTAATTTAGTAAGAAATCTTAAGCATACCATCTTCCTTGATTTCAAATTTAAAGCCATTCTTCTCAAAAATTTGCAAATGATCCAACAGGATCATTTCATTTACTGTAGTCAACTCCAAAGCTTGTGGGCTTGCGAGCTTTTGATACTGCAACTCAGTTTGACTCTGTAATGTCTCAAAATTGTATTTCTCATCCGTGGCATGTTGATCCACAATAAACAAATCATCGTCCAGCTTAACTATAATAAAGCCTAGGTTAAACTGACCAATAATTTCCATGCGAGCAAAATCCTCTTTGGCAATTTCCTTTTGCAACTCAGCTTCTGCGTTTTGATTTTGATTTGGAGCAATTTCGCTCTTAAAACGCAGGCGCTCTAGCTTAGCTCGTTGACTTTTCTCATTTTTTTGCTGCTCTTCCGCTTTTTGCTGAGCTCTTATCTCATCCAGTGTTATGTGCAACTCGTTGCAGGCAAAGTTGTGCTTTCCGCCATCGGAATCACTATCGTCCAACTCAATGCGAGGCGTTAGTTCTATGTCACTTAAGTCATTTGTGGATAAATCCATCGAATCCTGCGAGGTATTTAATTTTGCTTCATTATTTTCTGAGCTTGACTCTGGCTCAGCATGCACCAAATGAAGTTTGACAGGAGTCTGCACTTTGCATACTATGATTTTAGGCTTAACATTCATTTCATTCCAAGCTGAGTAATGGGAAAACTGATTAATAATTTATTAAAAGTACAATTTGCAAAACTTACTAGTAGACTGCCGTTGTAAATTTTTTAGTTTAGTAAAACTATTATTCGGGCTTGTTTGCTCATCAGCTAATTGTACAGTTTTCTTGACGTCAGACTTTTTTATTAAGTTGTCAAAGGCTGAGGATAATGTCAAAATTCAACAACTTTTATATGTAGTATAACCTGCTTGTACACTTACCAGCTGACTCTTCCCGAATTTGCTTTAAATTCGTCAAGCTTTTGTTGGGACTGCACTCTTTAATGGCTACATTAGTAGTAAGCTCATCGGGCGATTCTGGATCAGATTTGTAGCCAATTTCTTTTATGGGTTCCTTTTCAATTGACAAAAACTCATGAATTTTTTGTAATTTTAATGTGCGTACGTCTAGCTCCTCAGTGCAGCGACGTTTGGGGGCAACGGGCGGTGCCACGCCGTCTGTGTTTCCAGTGCGTCGCCACTGCGTCAGAACGTCCATAAAATGCTGTGAAGACGAAATTGGCACATCTTTTGAATCGTTTTCTTTTTCAATTGCTGCTGTATCAGAGCTGGTAGAGTTGTCCTTGGACTTGGATTCAAACATGCTTATAATGGAAGAGTTTTGCAGTTGAAATGTTGAAGGCATATTTCCAAATGTGTTAAGTAATGCCTTTTTTAGTGCCAATATCAAGATCTTTTCATTGTTTAATAAGAGCTGCCGCTTATCCGGTGTCAAGTTTACATCCACGTCCGAACGCGCTGTTATTATGTTGAGGTAAACAAATGGCTGCTGCTGAGCATTATATCGATGATACATTTCGTTGACTACTTTGGATATCTACAAAAAATTACAAAGTTATTCAAACATTGCATATATTTATTGTTACTACTAACATTCTTGGGATCACAAGGCCTTGAGTTGACATAGTAGAATTGGCGATCTTTAGAAGATCTGCCAGCACCATGCCGACAACTTGATATGTAGCCCTCAAGTTGTATATCGGCCTGGTTAAGACTTTCCACATCTTCAGCACTGAACTGGGTACAAGTAGTATTGGTATCAGTTTGCAGCTCAGCTCTTAATTTTTCCGCGCTCAGCTGACCACCGTCAAATGGCGATTTAAGCGGAACGATATCCGAGACTTGTCGTCCACCAAACAAAGCCGAAATATTTGCTAGTACATCTTGAGAACCGTCTGTTTTTAGTACTATTGATTTGGTACCCTTGGGTGACTGGTTGCTGCAAATTATTCGCACACCCTTCGACACCAGGCAGTAGGCTTGCAATATTTGGCACATTTTCGTAAATTCTTTTTTGATATTGCGCATAAAGTCCCTACGGCGTACGGGTAATGTTGCAAATAGATTACTAAGTATTACAGAGGTACCAACGCTGCGTGCGCAAGGTAAGCGCTTTTTGATTTTTCCGTCATGATCTAGTTCTAATCGGACAGCTTAAAAGGGAGTTTAAATTGTCTTAAACCAGCCAAGTATGAGACTAATATACTAATAGCTTACCTACATCGTCAGATTTGTGACGTGTTTGAATAACCATGTCTGACAAAGCACAAAGTGAACTGAGTGCCTCACCACGAAAACCAAAGGTCTCTACGCCTAGTAAATCCACAAATTCACGTATTTTCGAGGTATGGTATTTGGCAGCTATAGGATTGCAACATGTTATACAGATGTGCTGCCGGCTTTAATAGTTTACAACTTACTCATGCCTTCAAGATTGTGCTCCTCTACGCCACTGCCATTATCACTGACCTCTAAACCATCCGAACCCTGATCTCGCAACTTAACTTCGACCAGAGTAGCGCCAGCGTCAATTGCATTTTCCACCAGCTCTTTCACAGCAACTGCTAAGCTCAACACTACCTACAGTAAAGTACAATTACAAGAAATTGTTGCAGCTCCTAATAATTGCATGGATTTACCTGGCCTGAGCAGATTTTATGTACTGTATGCTTTGCAATGGGTTTAATTTGACTTGATGGTGCACTTGTTGCCTTTGGCAGTGCCAAACCATCTTCAACGTCTGTCATTTTGTCTAAGAATATATGTATTTTTATTTAAATACACATTTTATTAACTGAATCTTGTAATTACCCACTTCTTTTCTTATTCACTGCAGGAATCGCGCCCAAACTGTTTACATCTTGTAAAAGTGTGTGCACATCTGACAGATAAGTTTGACCCTAATAATACGAAATTAAAAATACAAATCATTTCATAGAAGTGTGTACACATAATATTTTGTTAACGCAAACATCACTGCAAATCCGCAAGCCGCCAAAAATCAAATTCAAAATGTACATTTATCGACCGCAACTTTATAGGTGGTGTTTAAAGATACCAAAGCAGAAAATATGATCAATACCATTTTTATTTTATTAATTATTTACCAGCAAAAAAGATTTATTATTTTCAAAAAATACAACATGAAAAAGACAGTTACAATTCAAAATGTATATTAAATATAAAAATGTCCGTATAAAGTGAAGATGTCAAATTAAATGTGATGAGTAATTATTTAATGCATATCAAGGTTATCGTCAAAACTAATGTATAATAATCATAACAATAGTATATTGAAAGTTTTAATGTCTAGATAAGATTAGTTATCTGGATATAGCCACAGGGTCTCCGTAAGATTCATACTGTCAGTATTAATACTTCAGCTACTTGCTTTTTTCATTTGCTAACTCTTCCAATTTTTCAATGATCTTACTCATATCCAACTCTTTGGAAATTTTCACATACATCGTTTGTCGAACTTCATGGAAAGCCACCCAAGCGGGTACTTCCTTTGCAAGCAGCCTCAGATGTTTTTCTATATCCTGATGTGTTAGGTTGGCGCGAAAACTATTTTCTATTTTTTTAATAACAATCTCTAGAGTAAGCACTCCCTTGCGTTCTGTGATAAACACATTGCGCAAGTGGCGTGCAAGTTCCGGCAAGCGCGAATATTTCGTAGCCTCCTGGTCCTGCGATGGCCTACGCGTCATGGCATCAAGCGCTTTAGCGGCCTGCTTAGCGCGTATTTTATCAATAAGAGATTGGGGCAGTCCTTTAAGCAGATTATCCGATATAGATTTAGCAGCAGCTGTTGCTGCATTAGGCGCGGCTGGAGGAATATTGGCATCTTCCGTTATTGCAACTGTTCTATCGCTTGGTAGTTGAGCTGAAGACTTGCTACTTCTAGCTTCTTCGCTGATTCTGTCAGTCTCCAATTTTTCCTCATACCTTTGCATTGCACGTTCCATCGGTGTAGCACAGTTAAAAAGATTCCGCGCTGTCGAAAGAATATCCCGTGCGGACGAATATTTCTCCATATTTGGTGGCAGCGGCAACGCTGCACATTCGACTTCTGGGCAGCTTTCCAAATCGAACTCAGGATGCCAACGCGTCACCTTATGCTTGTCTATAGTAATTGGCGTATCCAAAGAACGTATAAACTTATCGTGAGCGTCCCTCACACGCTCCAATAACAAAGCATGCAAGCGTTGTATGCGTGCAGTCATAACGTGTGGATTCATAGACGTCGACTGTGCCGACGCGAGCACATCGTCCTCGTCAATTTTATTCAGCCGTTGCTGCTCAGGCAATTGGTCCACATTTGGGCTAATGACCAGTTGATAATAGTCCGCCTTAGAAACAGATCCATAATTTCGCATTTTCATTTGTTGAAAAATGAAAGCTTCCGGATAAATCTGCTTGATTTGCGCCAAATGTCGCTCCGTAAAGTTTTTACGTAGCATGCGTTGCACTGCGGGCTTCAGATTCTTAAAAGTAATGCATTCCTTGCGATTGTGGAACATGGCAACTACAGAGTCTAAGCCTTTGAATATATCCAGCAGTAGGCGATATTTGTAGGGCAAAGGCAGCTGACCGGCTTTGCTGGTTTCAGCTAGGCTCATGAATCGCTGATAAGCTGGCGGTACAACCAGTTTGACAGGAGAGCCATTTTTTGCCGGGCTGAAGAGTAGACGTTTCGAAACGTCCGTGTGGCGTGGAGACATAAGTTCATTTTTGTCTGGTGTGGGTGGCTGTAGTTTGGTTGGTGTCTTAAATGTCTTTGATGGGCTGCAAGGGAAATCAAATGTTTAGAAATACATCATAATGTGTGTACAGGGTAAATTTTGCAGTATATAATGTTTTACATACTATATGTTAAATCACTTTAAGGCTAGCCAATATCTTTAGATGAAAAGAGATTTTGCTTGATGCGCCCATTTAAGAAAAAATAACCAAGATGTATAGAAGGGACAAATTATAGCATAAGATATACATATGTAGCTAAAGAGCAATTAAACCATAGATCACTTTCTATTAAATTTAAGGGTGTATGGCAAAATTTAATGATGGAAATCGAGTTTAATTCTCAGTACCTAATGTATGCATATACAATAATTACGCTAATCAGAAGCACCAGTCGTTATCAATTGCTTTCTTACTGAGCATGTAAAGAAAGTGTCTAAAACTACCCTGAACAAAAACTGGAAAACCGTTACAACAAGGGCCCTCTGACTTCTGCTACCTGAGTTGAAAAATTCACACATTCCCATACAGTCGCCTAAAAAAGAAAACGTTAAAAGGGATAAAGGACAAAAACAACCACCGAGGGAAAATTGTCTTAGGCAATGCCATACCTAAGGGTAAATATTCAAACATACACACACAGATAGTCAACATATGTTAAGGGCAAACGAAATGGTTGAAAACAAAAATTCAAGTACATATCTATGAGTGTATGCGTTTTACTGACCGCGCGTGTGTGACGTTTCATAGAGAACGTCACGGAGCAAATCCAATAACAACAATAGCAATTACTGCAGTAAAGTTGCTACGGGCTCAGAAATGCAATATCAGCATTAAGGGGCTTGAATAACAGACTGAAGTGATAGCTACAAGCAGACCAAGACCAACAAGACGACCTCGATTGCAGCTGAAGAAAAAAAACGGCTGGTAATGATGTTACTGTTACCCGGGTTTTTTTCTTTCTTTCTACTATAAATGTTTTGTTTACATTAATTCTAGGCCAAATGCAAAAGCAAAACCTCATAAGTATTGTGGAAGCCGTAGCACTACTATCATGGCATTTCCAATAGTCTACTGGGATATGGGTTTTACCTGGCCAGCACTTCCAGTTCGATGGTATCAAATTCTTTCAGCTGTAACGTCTGGGCCGTTGCCTTGGCTGGCGATGGTCCGGCCTCACGCAGCCGCCGATTTCGCTCTTCCTGCGCTTTGCGCGTATGCTCCAGCTTTTGTATACGCGCCAACGAAGCCTTAAGCTCCTGCAACTTCGCGCTGCGGCTAATTTTTGCCTTGACCTCGTCGAAAGTAAGCTCTTTTTTGACCAAACGCTTAAGTTCGCCTTGCTTGAGGGGAGTACTATCCTTGACAATTTGCTTTGTGGGCGTACGCATGCCCAGCTGCGCGTTGCTGGCATTTTGTTCGTTGATGGATGTCACGTCCAATCTTGGCGTTTGCTCATTGATACTCTGAGCGGCTGTTATCTTTTCGCTTGCTGTCTGCGATCCTTTTCTCATAAATTGTTCCAGTTTCTGTTGCTTAATGTGAGCCTCAATTTTGGAAGGCTTTTTCTTGGCTTCATTTGTGCGTGGTGTCTGTAAGCTAACCAACTTGACAGTGCGTCCAGAGCGTGTACGCACGCCGGCGGGTACAGCCTTAAGCGCATCAACATCCGCATCCTGATCTATTGCGGCATTAGCTGTAGAAGCGTTTTGTTTTGCTAAGGCTTCAGTGGGTTCCAAAAGCCGCTATTGGAAATAAATTGCAAACGTTAGAGATCGCTTTACAACATGCTGCAGCTTGTTGCAGCAACATAGAAGCATCTTTATGTATGTACATGCATGTGTGGATGTATCCGCACTTTGCTAGGGTACGTACACTAACACTGCAAGCACATTTCAATGCTCTAAATTACATCACATATTCACGCACTCACCCTGGTCTTAATTGCAGTGGCATCATCTACTGCAGCCCTTTTGCGATTGCTAAAAAATGCAGCTACTGATGGCTGAGCCATGATAATTGTTACAATTTGAATTTATTTTACCAAATATTTATCACTTTATAGTTAAGAATTTCACTATGAGCACGTTGCTTATTTTGTATCTGTCTATTTTTTTAGTCCAACACGCGTCGTGCCACCGCGCTGATCAAATTACTTCTGATTACAGTTTCCCTCCAAAAATGTATAAAACCAACCCCGAAGACGCGCCAAAACATTTTCGCGCCATTACTTTGAGTTGCACTGTGAGAAACAGCTGTTTGGCATACTGCACGCAGTTTACCAACACTGATGTTTATGAATAAGCTAGTGTTGTATTTTGCAAAGTAGATTTCCACTTGCGGATTTACGTTCGTGTGCGCGTGTAATTCGCACATTTTTAGTTAGATCTTCATGTGTTCCGCGTGTGTTGCGTCATACAAAGGCTGCGAATTAGCATGCTAACACTTTTTTAAACATGTAAGTTGTAAGCGTAAATTGTTATATCCGCGTTTTGATAGCTGCTCCTAAAATTATCACTGCGCAAAAAATTACCAAATGCAAGTTGGCTAAACTAAGGTACAAGCAGGCCAACAATACTGCAAATGCTGCTATTGCACATGGCTTAATGTAAGAGCGAGCGCACTAGTATCTTCAAATATAAAATAAGTGCTGCCAACTTGTATTTCATAACTAGTTTAGCAAATTGAATAAGTCATGCACAAAAATTTGCCAATGTTCTAAAGTTGTGTTTGTGTTAACTGATTGGAATTAAAATTTAAAAATATATAAACAGTTTTGAAACTTCAACCAACTTTGAATGGTGTACAATACAATTTTTTTTTCTATTACAAGTAACAAGTTGGCAGCCTGTGCTGGCACAAATTTAGTTGGCCAACTTTTGTTTGATTTTTTCTACGCATAAAATTCAATTTTCTGTAATAAAAGTTAAAGCAATTGGCTTAAATTTAACTGCCTAAAAATCATAGTAGTTTTTGTTGTAACTTTTGTTAAGCAACACAATGGATTATTGCTCATTTTGGAAAAACTAAAATTGCTTGTTCTGATTCGATTTTGTGCAGAAGTGGCAAAATTCCAGCGGTGGAGGCTCAGCGGGCAGCAGCAGCAGCAGCACACACATTGGAACAAGTGGGAGCGCGACGGCAAAGCAACAAAAGTAAACGATTCTATTCGTTGTTTGTGTTGTAAACCCCGTTTTTGGCAAGGCGTGTGTGCACACACATATCACACGACGAACATCACGCTTTATACATATTTTGCCTTATTGAGAATTATCAATACTCTGGCAACTGGCAATTGGTAGACAAAACGCAAGCCAGCTGTTAGAATTCGTAAAAATTAGCACAGCTAGCGAAAAACAGGAACAGTAAAACAACATGAACTCAAAAGCTGACGTCAACCGTCGTGTTTTGGCCATACAAGCAAAGAAAAAACGTCATAAGGGTAATAAAAAACGCGGTAAGCAAAACAATGCTCAGGAAAACTCCCAACAACAACAACAACAAACTGAAAAGAGTCCAACAACAGCTGCAGGAACGCAAATTGGCACGACGGCAGCACCAGAAAATGCTAATAATAGCCATATAGAGGGCGCCAGCAAAAATGAACTTTTTGAAGCAGCCGACGAGCGCGTTATCGGTAAAGTTTTGTCCATGAGCAGCGGTTCAACTACTTATCATTACACGGAAGAGGGTAAAAACCAAAACGAATCGCCAAGCAGCGTTGGAGCTGACGAATTGGTAGAAGCAGCTCAAGCTTATCCATGGAGTGATGCGTCCAATAAGCCGGCGGCAGCAACTAATAATTATGAAAATCACAAGCAGCAGCAAACGAAGAATCACAGCAACAACATGCACAATCAACAACCACCACGCAGCTCATCCAATGAAACCGAGGAATCCGAAATGAATAGTGAAAATGAAGAACAGGAACTCAAGGAAGATTACTGTAAAGGCGGCTATCATCCAGTTAACATTGGAGATTTGTTCCAAAGTAAGTCAACCATATTTTTGTTTCGCATACACTGTGTGCGACATTCCCTGTTTACACCTCACACCTCTACGCATATTCATAGCTTTTGTTTATGCAGTTTGCATAATTGCCAGCCAGACAATTCCGCAAAATGTAACAATACATGCAAAAAGCTTGTAACACGCTCGGTTATTACCATTTCCAGTGTCATATTGGTGTTTTAACCGCCCCCAAATGGCAATATTCTGTGATTTCACTGTTTTACCTTTGTGACATGAAAAACAACAACAGGTTGTCTGAGCGAGCTATAGTAGGTCGCTCGGATGAGCATTGAACGTAACGCCCATTTACACGCACATAGATACACAAATATGTGCGCTTGTTTGTCCAAGGGTTGTTTGGGGTGGGAACACATTTGCGGTTGCTTTGATTGTTGCCATCGGAAATGGGCACACAGCAGTTGCTAGGACATACAAAGAATACCCACTAATTGCTAACAGAGAGTCCACTCTTTAAAACGTTGACTGACATATATGAGGGTATAACATACTCAAGTCTTAAACTTTACAGCTGATTGTAAAGTTTTTTGGCAGGGATTGGTTAAAATGCGGCAAATTTGTTAACTTGGACGTTTATCAATAGGTTAGTTAGTATGACTAAAATTCATTTGTTTACATTCAAAACTTGTTTGCTCTTTCACCGCGATAAGCAAATATGATAAGGGCGCATAGATTTTTTTTTTGTTCTGTTTATTGACGTATTAAAACCTAATTATTAATCTATAATGGATGGAGTCTATTTTTATATATGTAATTTCAAACATAGTAAATTGAAATAGGACAACAGGTAGCTATTTGTCGGAAATCTTTGCTCGGTATGAAAATGCATTGGTAGTTTAAGCAGTTCTGAGCAGTCTAAGTGATTTACTGACTGGTGGATCACAACTCTGTTTTAGGTGCATCTTCATTTCATCGAAATCCCATATTCGTAATTTATATTGAGCATGATCAACCCTCGCTGTAGTTAATTAAGTTGTCTAGTGCATCAAACCAAGTATATAATGTTATATATGTAAAGCACTTACATAAAAGAGTGAGTCCACGGCTACTTATGCTAGTTCATTGGCTGTTGGCAACGCAGCTACAGGCTGATTTGGATTTGTGCAGGCGTCATTGCTCGGGTGACCCAAACAATGAAATGGATTTGTTGCCAGCAAAGTCAAACATATGTCATTTTATTTTTTTGTTGGGTGCGAGCAGTTTTTGAACTTTAATCTCTGACTAATAACGAATTTAATTTTATATCTGTTGACAGGCCGTTATCACGTAATACGAAAGCTGGGCTGGGGTCACTTTTCGACCGTTTGGCTATGCTGGGATTTGCAGGAGACGCGCTATGTGGCCATTAAGATTGTCAAATCGGCGCCTCATTTTGCTGAGACTGCCAAAGATGAAATCAAGATACTCAGAACTGTGCGGGAAACGGATCCTCAGAATCCACGTCGTCAAAAGACCGTGCAAATGTACGATGATTTTAAGATTACCGGCGTTAATGGTACGCATATCTGCATGGTCTTCGAAGTGCTAGGTGATAATTTGCTTAAGCTTATACGCAAATCGAATTACCGTGGCATCCCATTGGAGAATGTGAAGACCATAACAAGGCAGGTGCTCGAGGGCTTGGATTATTTACATAGCTGCTGCAAGATCATACACACAGATATAAAGCCAGAGAATGTTTTACTCTGTGTAGATGAGCCGCATGTACGTTCCATGGCCACTGAGGCTACGAAACTGTATTGCATGAACTCAAAGATGTACCCGTCTTTGGTTAGTCGTGCGCCCAAGGAGTATCGCGAACCCCAAATCACGGGTAAAATGAGTAAGAACAAAAAGAAGAAGCTAAAGAAAAAGGCAAAGAAGCGAATGGAGCTGTTCAAGAAGCAGCGTGACTATTTAGAGCAGACGGGTGAGGAACGTGTACCCGCAGGTGCCGTAGGTGGAAGCGGCGCCGCTGAGGAATCTGATGCCGCTGACAACCATAATATTTCCCAAAATGGTGATGGTGCTTCTGACGAAGATGATGGCTCTAAAATGCAGTCAATAAAGCAAGAGGAGTTAGATGATGGCGATGATGAAGGTGGCGCAGATTCTCCTCAGAAAAAAGCAACGCGACACGTTGGTGATGTTGATGCTAAAATCAACAACGCTGGTGCAGGAGCTGAGAAGTCCAAGAAGAAGAAGAAAAAGAAGAATAAGAGTAAGTTTAGCTATTTATAAAAATTTAGTACTAGGTAGTGGTTGTTGTTAGTGGTCCTTGAAAAAAATTTTTTTAAGTTCGCTAAGACTAAAGAATTGATTTTTTTTTTTCAGATAAGCCCATCCAACCGAATCAAACTCAAGCTCAGCCTGGGTCGGAGAATTCGAACAGCAGTAATGATAGCAGCAATGCTCATAAGACTGCCAATCAGAACTCCACCAGCAGCAACAATTCAAATAGCACACTCAAAGGACAATCAAATGATGTTGCCAAGAAGAAACAAAATCAAGTCCAGAAGCAGCAGCAGCAACATCAGCGGCAATTAAACAATAACAATACAAGCTCGAAACAAATAGTCGTAAAAAGCGAGAAAATCTCAAGCAACTGTTTGGATACATCCTCCTCAACATCGGCCAATGGACCATACTCAGAACCTCTACTGCCTCCACCACCACCTCCACCTAAGCATCGTCCGATCAAGCGTGACCCGGCTTTGGAAGCATGCAAAGTGCAAGTTAAGATAGCCGATTTAGGCAATGCTTGTTGGGTGGACAGACACTTCACTGAAGATATACAAACACGACAGTATCGTTCGTTAGAGGTCATACTCGGCGCTGGTTACGATACCTCAGCGGATATTTGGAGCACTGCCTGCATGGTCTTTGAGTTGGCCACTGGCGATTATCTGTTCGAACCGCACTCAGGCGATACCTACACACGCGACGAGGATCACATTGCGCATATTATAGAGCTGCTGGGTCCCATACCTCGCCAAATAGTTTTTCGTGGAACCTACGCGCCACATACATTTACGCGTAACGGCGAGCTGCGCAACATAACTGGCCTGAAGCCTTGGGGCTTAGTCGATGTGCTAGTAGAGAAGTATGAATGGTCGCAGCGCGATGCTGAAGCGTTTGCCGGGTTCTTGAAGCCCATGCTGGAATTTGATCCGTCAAAGCGTGCCACAGCTGCGGACTGTCTGCAGCATCCGTGGCTTAGATAAGATACGATGCAGCCTGGTTGTTGGTTGCGAACCAGCGAGCCAGCAAGAGTAGTAGCAGCATCAGCAACAACACTGGCTTCCATTTCCTCCATAGCATCCACGTCGGCTGCAGCCATGGCAGCATTGCGCGCTCGCCCGTTTGATATAGCGCCATTTGTTGCCACGGCTTCGGCACCACCCACACCGCTGCCACAGTTAGGAACAACGGCTAATGCTGCACACACGGCGCCAGCGACACCAATAAGACGCTTTGCTGATGCCTTTGGAATAAGCATGGAGGAAGATGACGTCGAAGAGGATGATGGCGATGATGAGGATGAGGATGACGAGGAAGAGGACGACGAAGATGAAAACGATGAGGAAGACGAAAGCAACTGTAAATTCGAAGTCACCACGGAAGTTGCTGAACCAGCAAGCATAGGAACACGTATCACCAAGCCGAAATCTCATCGTTTCTTTTGGCGCAAGGCCTTGCGTCGTGTTTTCCAGCGCCGCAAGTGACGTCAGTTGCGGCGTCGACAGCAAGACTTGCCACGATGGCGCTCCAGACGCTGCCGGCGGCGTACCCTAACCGAGCGCTTTAGAAGAGTATGCGCCTGTTGTACCTACGGGCAGCTGTTATTACGAGCGGCAAGCGTCGCACTGCTAAGCTGCATACGTTGGCGCACGCGTGGCAACATACAGAACCACAATTTCTACTTTAGTAACCATTAAGCCTTCCGGAAGGATTTGCACTGCTGCTGCTACTACATATATAAAGCATAAAACCGCAACCAACAACCGGAACAGCAATCTGCACACACACATACACTCAAACACACACACATACAGTAAACTAAAAGTCTAATGCGATTTAATTTATACCTGAATACAAAGAAAGTTTATGATTAGTTTAATTAATAATGGACCCTCTTAAGTTATTTTTATTATTTTTGTGTTTTAGAGTGATTAGACAAATTCCGTTGCAACTATCTATGAAATTATAAATTTACTATCCTTTACCATATACAATTTTAAATGCTATTAATTATTATTTTAAATACCCTCGATGCTGTTTGAAAAACAGTCTAGCAGGCGAAAAAGTAATACTACTTGGCCTTATACTGTTGTAAACGATCTCAACTAAGTTTGCAAATGTTCGCTTGCCAGTTGGCCACAATATATGTATTGATTGTATTTATTAGTTGTTGGACATCACTGTGAAATTAAAACCAAAACCATATTACAGCCAGACATGAATTTATGCAACAAAAACAAAATATATAAGTACATATTAAATAGCTAATAAATAACGAGTTATGTATTATGTGCAATGATTGGCGAAAGCCAGCATCTGCCTACGTATCTTCCCAGTGGAGTATATATTTAAATATATACTAAAATGCATAGAAATGTAAATGATATATAAAATTGAGCTGAACATAACAATAATGAAGTAGTTAATTAGATTTTTCCCCAAAACAAAATACACACATACACATCAGCAGCTGTTATGTCGTGTTATCGGTGCAGATGCATAGATACAAAAAGCAGATACAGATACTTACATTTATTGTCTAAAAGGTACACTTTAGAATGTTACCATAAGCTTAAAATTGAACAAATCTAGTGCTAATTAAACAACTAATTGAACACAACTATAGAATTTCTAAAACCTAAGCAGAATTACAAACATATGTATTCAAATTAAATTATATGGATATGGCAAGCAATGCAGCATCATATAGGGAGAGTAGCGAAAGCGAGAACATTGTTTAACACATTTAAAGCTAATCACATATATTCGTATGTATGGATACACAAAAGAGAACACGTTCAAAAGTCTGGGCACTGTCAGAGCCTGAGCATATTAAGAGTATATACTATATAATATGATAATCAACACAATCCCGGTAAATCGTTATATGCGAAACTGATGACGCAGCCTAGAAATACCCCACACTCAGAACAACTACACAAGATACAACTTTTTAAATACACTAATATTATATAAAAGGCCACTTAATATTTTGGGCACTAGCATATTTGAGTATTCGCAAGAGTAAGAAGCAAGCAAGAAGCATAAGGTGGATTTGTTAAATAAACATAAAATACACACATCTGAAGTTTAAAAAAAAAAATTTGCAGCAAGTCCAAGGGAATGGCGACTACATACCGACTCACTTACTTAACTATAAAAGTGTAACTGGACGATTCACTAAGATAAGTGGCCTTATAAGATTTTGGTTCCCAGCACCACAGCACCCCACTACACAAACACGCATAATATACTTGTATGCAATTTATCAGATTAACACAGATACATAAAAACCGCATCCACAGCGGTTAGTTGTCCTTTTTAAAGCAAAGTTAAGCAGTACTAACTAAAATATAGGGTAAATTTTTTGAAGCAAACGTAAATTATTAATTGCATCTGAGGAGCGCTCATTCAATATTAATTCTTAGCAGAAAATACTGGAAAACAATCCTAATGTTAACTAACTGAATTCGAAAAATAAATATTACATTTTCTATGTATGTGTATGTGTCCAATTGCATAGTAATATTAATAGCAAAATATGTATCAATATTGAAGTACCATACATACCATACATAAGTAGTGTAGCACCCTACGATGATGTCACATACCAACAACAACAACAGTTAAACAAGTTAATCGAGAAAAAATGAAAACAATATACGATATGTAATTTATTGATGTAGTTATAAACAAAAAAAAAAAACAAATACATAAATTGAAAAACCAGCAATATTTTTGTGTTTCACTTTTACGGAAATTGTCCATCCACATCATCAAATATACATCTTTTAAGATTGTAAATGTATTTGAACATTGCTTATCAGTAAATGGACAACGCCGTAAACTTAAAAAACTCAACACCCTGAGGATTAATACGTGTGCGGAATATATCTTTTGGCTTAAATAGGCCCAGACTATAAAATTCGTTGAACAAATCCTGCAAAGAAAAAATTAGCTTGGGATAATTGATTTACTTAAGTTAACATTTATGCGGTAGACCAACCCAAACTTCATAGCCCATGGGATTTGTCAGATTTAATCTTTTTAAGCTGATTTCAAACATACGTGGGCACAACGGACAGTATGTGTAGCCGCCATGATAAACAAAAGCCACAGCGTATGAATATTCTCCAGTATTGCTTATCGGTGTGATGGGACGCGTCCAAACCTAGTTTTTGGATTTTAAAGCTATAGTTTCTAATTCATAGGGAAGCTTTTAGAGCACACTCAAAACCAAGGCGCTTTTTAAGTTGTTAACTAGTCTAACCTGAAAGTAATCTTCACTGTGTATGCATTTGCCAGCTATGCCCAGCTTATCCTGATCCACTGCTATAATGGCGCTGCAATAAATATACGAAAAACATATTCAAAGAAAAATTATGCAAGTTCGAGTTGTAACCAACCGATTTCGAAGAATATCCTTTATTTCTGGACGCGCATCATCTAAATCATTTGTCATAATCAACGGTGCGGCAAGCACTGCCCAAATAGCCATTTGCAAACGACTCGCATCATAGCTGAGAAAAAAGTTGCCCAGTACAAGCTGTTTTGAGACTTCAATAGATGAAGGCAACACAAAAAATAATAACCCATACCATATCCGGATCATTCCAGTGTCCAGGACCAGCATGACTCTGTAATAAGTCCTGCCTTTGTTGATAACGTCCCATTATACCAGCAACCGATTGGTAAGAGTCGCTCACATCGGCTTCGTAGCGCCAAAGATTGCAGTGTGTCTGAATCTCTTCGAAAATTGGCTGCAAATGCGCATTTTTTAATGCACTAAATTATTATAAGCCACAACTTACGTTGGCCTGGTAGAAAGGCCAGCTGCAAGAGTAAACAATTGGCCGCCCGGTCTTGTTCAGCGCTTGACCAAAGTCTCTGTAGAGGCTATCCAGGTCGTAGTTTTCGGAACCACAACCATCCATTTTAACATAGTCCACACCCCAATCTGCAAAGGTTTGTGCATCTAGTTCTATGTGACCCACAACCCCGGGTCCACGAAACATGCAAGTGCTTTCCCCTGCATCATGATAGATACCAAACTTTAGACCTAGGTTATGTATCTATCGTGGAAACAGAGAAGTTGTCTTAGTTTCATATAAAAAAAATGTGTCTTGAAGATCTTACATAGTCTGATAAGGCTTTCATACCGTTGGGAAAACGGTCTTTACTAGGCAATAGTCGTCCGGTTATGCTATCACGCTGGGACTCCATCCAGCAATCATCGATAATATACTCGTAACCAACATCCAAAAATCCATCAGCAGCTAAGCGGTCTGCAGTACGTTTAAAAAGCGCCTCGCTATAATTTAAGTTATAATGTTCACATTAATGATAGCAGTTACTCATAGATCACCTGATGCAATCTTTGGGGAATTTAACACAATCTGTTAGGCAGCGAAATCTTTCCCAAGGCATCCAGCCCATAGGCGGTGTACGCGCTAGTCCATTCTCGAGCGCCCAGATCTCCAAATAATTAAGGAAAGCCAGCAGCAGCAGA
Organism: Chymomyza fuscimana; assembly: GCA_949987675.1. Lineage (NCBI taxonomy): Eukaryota > Metazoa > Arthropoda > Insecta > Diptera > Drosophilidae > Chymomyza > Chymomyza fuscimana. The sequence goes on along the minus strand of OX465089.1, from coordinate 90,650,591 downwards.
CCTCTAAAAAATCTGTCTAACATTTGTACATTTAACTGAAAGCAACTATTTATAAAGTTTATGAAATGCACAGCAAAAACTGCTACGATTTGAGCTGTGGTTAGTACGTAATAATTATAATATGGTAGAAATTTCGCAAATCGAAATTGGTGCGCTATAACGAAGCTTGAAATTTATGAACTACAAATTGCTTTAATAGTTCTCACACAAGTCTGTGTGTTTAAAGAAGACTTTAAGAAAAACATAGTAGTTATTTCATTTTTTTACCAGCTGGGTTTTTGTACACTTGTGTAAATAAGCTTAGCTCACGTATTCATTTTTGTTGTTCTCTTGGCGTGTATTGAAAAATTGGTCTGGTATTAACAGCTTCTGGGTTAAGATACATAAACTTGGCCTTCATTTTTTTTGTCCTAATGCCATTTAATAAATTTCTTTTGAACTTACGTTGAAGTTATAATTGAAGTTTTGCATGCAATTTCAAATCAACCGAAATCTGGCAATCACAGCGAATCGATTAATTTTTTATTTAGTATGTTAACCATTCACAGCGAAGCGATTTGTTTCGATTACGATATAATCTGACAACAGCTGATGATTTTACAACAAAACCATGGCGTCTTTCTAATTTTTTTATTGTTTTGAAAAAAAAGTCTAAAACAAAAGATAAACGACAAAGCTGTTATAAATTTTTAATAATTTATACTGGAAATACATCGCAAAACTATGGCAGCGTGTGTAATTTGCATGGAAAAAGGTCGAACTGGCATCGGTATTTTTAAGGACGAAGGTTTGCGGCATGGCATTTGCGAGACCGTAAACAAACATTTTTGGCTAGAGGTTAGTCTTTTTATTTGTAGAAACTCTAAAGTCAACATTTATTTTCTTGTTTTTATAGCTAAACATCACAGATAACAGTGCCGATGAAATATGCTGCGACTGCTGGGCAATTGTCAACAGTTTTCATGAGTTTTATGAACGTGTCTACAATGTGCATCAACAAATACGAAATGGTAATGGCAATAATGTCCCGAACGAGTTTTTTGGCGAAACATTGAACGCACTCAATGAGGATTTCTTTGCACCCAGCGAAATCAAGCTTGAAGTAGATGATTGGGAATTTTTGCCCAAAAATGAAGTGCTAGAAGATCCAGTAAATACGGATATCAAAATTGCCCCCAAGCGTCAAAGTCGCAACAATTGCAAGTCGCCAGCAAAGAAAAAAAGCAAAACAACTATAAAAACTGAGAAAATCGCATTTGAAAGTGATTCTGATGCGGACATACCGCTGGCGGACTTAAAAGCCAATGATTTAAAATTGAATTCAACGACTACACCAACTATCACGCAGTCGGTTGATGCACAACCTCTACGTAATCTACGCCCTCGTAAAGCCAATGATTCATTGATTGGAGTTCTAAAGCAGGAGCTGCCTAGCGATAATGAAAGCGATGAGGATGTTGCAGCCGATGATGCTGCTTTTGAAACAGAAGACAGCGCCAGCGATAGCGACTTCAGCAATGATGACTCTAATAGAAGCCTACCAGACATAGAGCCAGAAGAGCGGTATGCCGAAATACCCAAGCGTGTTGTAGTCAAGCCCAAGAAGTACCGCAAGCGTCCCAAACCCTTAGTGGCGCCAGTGCGCTTGAGTCGTGAGGAGATTCAGCGACGAAAAAAGCAACAAGAAGAATACGATGAAATTATATTAAAGTTCTTTAAGAAGCTGGCATGTCCTATATGCAATCTACTAGTGCTAAATTTTACTGACATGGGTCGACATCATCGCCTCACACATCAAATCGAGCCAGGTTATATGACGTGCTGTGGTCGAAAGTTTACGCAGCGTAAAAACCTAGCTGAGCATGTGCTAGTGCACTGGAATCCCGACCACTTTAAATGCACGGAGTGTGAACGCATTTTTCAGGACTCGCGCACATTGGAAGTGCACCAGCAAACGCATATAAACCCTCAAGCAGAAGGCAACAAGGAACCTTGCATTTTCTCTTGCGAAAAGTGTCCTAAAACTTTTACTAAAAAATCAGTTCTCGATTATCACCTTATATCCAAACATGTTCCCAAGTCGGAGTTTAAGTTTACATGCACTGAGTGCAAGAAAAAGTAGGTTAACACTAAACCCTTTTGATGTCTATTTTTTTTTCTTAAACTCAATTTATTGCAGACTTCCAACGGAGCGCAAGTTAAAGGCACATATGAAATATATGCACGATCCGGAGAAGGCAATTATATGCGACAAATGCGGAAAAACCGTGCGTTCCCAGACAAATCTCAAAAAACATCATGAACTGGAGCATTCAGAAGGACCTCGTGCCAAGCCGGAGCCAGCCCAATGCGAAATTTGCGGCACCTGGTTGCGCGATGCTTCCGGCTTAAAACAGCATGTAGCCACTGTGCATGAGGCAGCTGGCGGAGAGCATCGCTGCCACATTTGCAACAAAACTTCGACTAATTCGCGTGCGCTTAAGCGGCATATTCTCTATAATCATGAGTGTGAACGCAAGTTTAAGTGTACCATGTGTGATAAGGCCTTTAAGCGTCCGCAGGATTTAAGAGTAAGTTGTAGAGCAAGTTTATAGAACATGGATTAAACTATTTAATTCTTAACAGGAACACACATCCACGCACACCGGCGAGGTACTTTATACCTGTCCAAACTGTCCCATGACGTTCTTTTCCAATGCCAATATGTACAAACACCGCCAGCGCTTGCACCGCGCCGAATGGGAGGCTGATCGCAAGAAACCACGTCCACCCAATATTATGAAACAATCTATGGGTGCTAGTCGGCTATGAAAAAACGACAGGTTTCGAATATAAATACTGGGGGCCTATTGACACAAGAATTAGATTCCCAATTAACATTAACGTGATTTGAGCCTAGAAACAAACAGCACATTTATTGAAATATAATTTTTTACACATAAATAATACATAGTTTAAGAATTATATCTTCTCGTCTTGTGGAATGTGAATTGTGTCACTCATGCCCTCCTCACGATGCAGACTAGCCCAGTGCTGCGCCAGTTCTAAACTGATGGACTTGCGGAACACCATACAGGTTATGTGCGGCAACTTTTCAAAGCGTATGCGTAGAAATCCTAGCTTGGCTAAGGTATACCGCCAGTTCTTCATGAGTGCCGCATTTTTACCCACATGCTGTGAATCGGGCGTTATAACAACCAGAATTCCCTCAGGGCGCAAAAGTTCATAGCTTTTTTGACAGCAGAGCAAACGCTGTTCAGCGCTGGGTAAGTACTCCAGCAGCAAACTGAATATGACACAGTCATATGAAACAGCTGGCAATTTGGCAACTTTTGTTTGTACAACTTCTGGTACATTTAAGCTGTCAACAACTTGGACTTTTAGGAAATCTGCCAGCAGTACATCGTCAGTGGCCGGACATAAATCAATTGCTGTAACATCCCAATGGGGCACATTTTTGAAGGGATTAAAACAGCTGCCCACATCTAAAACTTTTAGGCTATCCAGCGTTGGCTCCTTTAAATAAGAGCAGCTTACATGACTTAGCTCGGGGTATGATTCAAGTAAACGCTGCTCGCGCTGGCGCTTTTGCAGAAATATGCGTTCTGTGTGAAAATATTTGGTAATGTAATTTATGGTCCATTCAATGCGACTGCGTGCCAGCAAATCCGTGTTTTGCGTGTTACTTTCCCAAATGGCAGCCAATTTGTGCATGGCTTGGGCATATTCCGCCAATTTGGCTGTGTCTTTAATGTGTTCCTGCCAAGCGCGTTCACCATCTTCGCCGTATGCTTTCATTAGCTGCCGCAGGCGCTCATGACAGTTTTTGACAATATTGGCTAGGCGCTGATGCTCCTCTGTAGCCATTTTATGTCCAAAAAGGTTTGCTTCTATTTTTTATTTTCTTTTAAGTTTTCCGTTTGCAAAGTGTGCAACTAGTTAAATTGTAAACAAAATGTATACTCATATGTTGGTTAAGCACCTTGGCGCCATCTGGGGTAATAAAAAACAAAATCAAAAAAGAGTGCTGCAAAGCGCAGAAAATTAATAAATTAAAATGTTTTATAGAATTTGCTAGACGTATTTGCTTAATTGCATCATCAGTTTATTGTGAAATACTCAAAAAACCAATATTTAGCTAAAACCAATGGCAATCAAAAAACGCCATATGCGCACGGGCTTAAAGGTGTGGCACTTTGGCGCCATCTCTTGCTATTTGAATCAAAACGGCCTTTAGTTGTGGATTATGCAGTGCTGTAAAGCGCAAAAATTTAATAAATTTGAATTCTGTACGCAAGTAGTTCAACTTATTTGAATCAGTTTATTTTTGCTGAGCTCAGTGTAATGTTTATAAAATAAATAAAGAAGATATCATTTAATTGAATATTTCAAACTTATTTGGTCAGTTTTTTTAAATGCTTGCAATAAGCTGCGCGGCGACTGTGCTACATTTATTTAAGTGATTGTTTTTTGAAAATAGTTCTAAGACTTGCTTTATTTGCATATTAAATCTATTTATTTATTACATATAGCAACAGAAATTGAGTCAGCGTAAACAAAACAAAATACTTTTTTTTTTTTTTTTTTCAAACAAAGCACTTATAGTATTTACTTATATTGAATCATATGTTTTTGTTGTCATTATAATTTAGCGTTCGGTTCAAAGCTGAGTGATAAACAGCAATGTCATTGGATCTTAAAACAATATAGTGCCGGTTCAAAAGCTAAACTCCGTTTATTATATATGTTAACAAAAAATAATAAGTGCATTAAATCATATTACCTCCAAGTTTTTGTATGAACATGCTTTCATATCAAGTACAGCCGGTATATAGCATATACAATAATAGTTTTCTATACTATAATCATTTGCAAATAACAAATTCAATGCCACGCGACGTGCTATTTTGTTTCCTAAAAAGTACATATATTCTAGTTATATTTTTACTACATATACAGTACATAATCGCTTGTTACACTTAACTGCATGATTCAACATGTGTTGTAAAAAGCTGAGATCTGACGCAGTCCCCGTATTGCTGAAATGTGTAGACATACATATATTACAATAATATGAAACAATTTCCAACGATTTGTAGATAACAGCCAGACTGACCGTCTGAGTACAAAGAAGTGCTTAAAATTTGATATTGCTTTTCTTATCTTGGCTTGGGATTAGTCAACAGATTGGAAATCCAAACAAAGTGATAAACTTATTCTTGTGCTGTACAAATAGGGGCTCGTAAAGCCATTTTAATTGCCCACGTGAAATAGTTTATATCGTAAATGAAAATCACACTTTGTACTACTGCGATTAAACTATTCAATATATAACAACAGCAATTAACATAGTACATATGTATGTACATACATTAAATACATAACATTGAGATAGTTTTACTAGCTTGTATTTATACCGGTTGCTAGACGACACAATGTATTGATAAGGATAAACATTAGAGCCATAAGCAGCGGCAAACGAATCTAAAAAAAAACTACTACAAATATTAAGTAGCTCTATATATAAATTGTTTTGCTCAGGGCCGTGCGAAAGCGACGCAGTTGGCTGTTACGGGCGCCGAGTTCTTGGGGCGCCAAAGACTTGGGAACCAAAGCTAGGATCGCAACTAATGTTTCCAAAGCTATATGAAAGGAGGTTTGTTAAAGGTTAGAACAAGTATGCTAACTACAATGTGAAGAAATTTTAGAAAATATTCAAGATGGATTGTTTAGTAGGAACTCACATAAAAAAATTTTAACAGCTTATAATTGCACCAATAACACTAGTTTACATAAAAGATGGCGTACGTTAAAGTCGGGCGCGGACGATTTTGGGATACCCTGTACCACTCCAGTAAATTGCTTAAGAACACCAAAAGACATTCGATTGCCAAATTAGATTACGATACCTTCATAAACAACCAAAAACAGACGAATTTTTAACCAAAAATGTTTTTTTGACCGATCGTTCCTATGGGAGCTATATGTTATAGTCAACCGATTTTGATCAAATTTGGTACAGTGTTGAAGATCTCTAAAAAACTTCCGAATGCCAAATTTGGTTACAATATCTTCACGAACAAACGAAACACAACGAATTTTGTAGAAAAAAGGTTTTTTTGACCGATTGGTCCTATGGGACCTATATGATATAGTCAACCGATTGTAATAAAATTTGGTACAGTGCTTGGGAACTCTAAAAAACGATTGAATGCCGAATTTGGTTACGATATCTTCATAAACAAACGAATTATCCATCTAAAACTTTTGTTTTTTTTCGAGGTCCTCTGAAACACCCCTATGGGAGCTATATAATATAACCCCGATATCAAAAAAATAAAATAAACTTGTCTCATGGATTAATAAGGCATCTTATCTGAAAGTTTGGTTGCTCCAGCTCTTACCATCTCTGAGATCTAGGCGTTCATACGGACAGACGGACATGGGTATATTGACTTCTCTAGTCACTTTGATCATACTTTAGGTAACTTTGGGGGGTCTCCGACTTCTCCTTCTGTACGTTACATACATTTTCGGCTTGCACAAACACAATATACCCTTTGTACCATACGGTACAGGGCATAAAAATGAACCTTCGTAAAAAAGTGTTTTTTAGGGAAATTTGGGGTCGAGAAACACGAAAATGGCAACAAAACAATGTTTAATGCTTTTTCCAAACATATGGGCCTTTGAAACTACTTCCCCCGGATTGGATCTTGACTAAATGGAATTGTTAGAAAATGTAAAATTTGGTCTATTACACTAGTTTACAAATTTAAGGGTCATCGGGTAATTTTGGGTCGAAAAACACGAAAATGACATTCATTTTTTTCATTCACCGTTTTCGAGATTTTTTCGAAAAACATATTGTTGGGCACTTTTTTCAGTTATTCCTCAATATCACGTGAACAAAATTTTGTATCGACATGAAAGACGATTAGATCGAAAGGTATTGATGTGCTCTTTCCAGTGATAATATGTACAGATTAAGTAAAAATTATCGAAGTTACAGGCAACCAAAGTCGAAAATACAAAAGTGTGATTGAGTGAAGATTGGAACTTCCGTACATGGTTCCATAGCATCTACAGTTCTTACCCTATTTTAAAGATCTTAGACTCGAAATATTCGTAAAAGGATTATCTTTCAGCTTAAAGCTTAACATAATTTTTAAAAATTTTTTTTCTGGTTAATAAAAAGCAAAGCAAATATTTGTAATTTTGAAAAAAGGTCGAAAATTACACTTTTTTTCGACTTGGGTCTGTACATATCGTATATCAATACCTATCGATCTAATTGTCGATACTGTATTTCGTTCACGATATATTGACGAATAACTGAAAAAAGTGCCCAAAAACATGTTTTTCGAAAAATACCTCGAAAACGGTGAATTAAAAAAATTAATGTCATTTTCGTGTTTTTCGGCGCAAAATTACCCGATGACCCTTAAATTTGTAAACTAGACCAAATTTGAAATTTTCTAACAATTCCATTTAGTCAAGATCCGACCCGGGGGAAGTAGTTCCAAAGGCCCATAGGTTTGGAAAAAGCATTAAACATTGCAATACTTTGTCAAAAAGGTTCGCGCTTTGGGCCCGACGATAGTCACCACCGGGCTCGTAATTTATTTCCGATGGCCTACCATCTATCCAACATTCTAATTTTGAAATTTTTTTTACGGACAAGTGACCTTATGAACTTGCCTCCTTTATTTGACAGACAAAGATTCTACAATAGTTATATGAAATAATATACTGGGACTGGTCTGAAAATTGTTTTTGCAAACTAGCAACAATTTGATCAACAGTTGAGGAGGGGTTTACCTGCACCGAAAAACAAATCTTGAAACAGCCCTGTTCGCTGCTAGTTCTATGCGTCTAAACTTTATCAATAACTTATCGCATTGGGTAATCACTGAAGTGAATTCTTGAATTTCACTATTAATTTTATAGACTTATATATACCAGGTATTATATGGCCTGCAGAAGTGTTTGACATTTTAACAGCGATTGCAGTGATAAGTTGAGTTCAGTCGTTTTTGAACCGTTGAGCGGATCGCTAGTACTCTACGAAAACTTGAAAAAAGGAAATAATGAAAATCGAGTGGGCTCCAGTAAAAGTGCCACCAAAGCGCCGCTTGCAAACTTTGGTCACAGCCTTCTTTACGTTTTCCTTCTTCGCTCTGCCGTTGGTAGCACTCAGCTTTATTGGGTTGTTAATGGTAGGTCTTATACTATATAATATCTTTCAAATGTCTAAAGTTTTGTTCCATTTTTAGTGGTATGGCGGTCTGTTATTGCGCACACTGGTGGTCATTTATGTCATCTACTCTGTCTACGATCATAAAAAGACCTACTCGGGTTTAGATGGCATTGGGTAGGTTTTAGAATGCTTGTTAACTTATATATTTTAATTTATTAACTATTTAACTATCAACAGCTTGATGTTAAATCGTAATAATGCGCTTTATCGCAATTATCGCAATTACTTTCCTGTGGAACTGGTCAAGACCGCCGAGTTGCCGCCCAATAAAAACTATATACTGGCCAGCTTTCCACATGGTGTACTTGGGTGAGTTATAAATATTTTAGCTTTTGTTAGTGTCTAGGGTTTAAGCCAGTATTTAATTTGGTAGCATTTATCCAAAAAAGTCGTTAGTTAAGTTAGACAAGACTCTTGTTTCTCATAAAAATTGAAAAAAAAATTGAAATTAGCAAATTTTTTTTTTTTTTTTTAAATTTGAAAAAAATGTGAAATTAGTAACTTTGTTTAATTTTCGCGTTTTTTTAAGATGTAATAACACAAAATTGGCCAAAAACCGAAAGTCTGAAACGAAAGTGCATGCTTAGAGTCTTTTAGAATATCCGATTTTTAATTTCGGATTCATATTTGGGAAAAATAAGCCCAACTTTTTTTTTTAAAAACTGAAATTTTGTTTATAAAATTATTGCTTTTGCACTATTGGCGGATTTTGAATTTTTTATTTTTTGGCATTTTAGATTCAATTTAAACAAGAGTACAAGACTTACTTGCTCCGCATTCAAATTTTAAAAAACTTAAAAAAAGGTTAAAAAAGCTAGAGTCTAAGAAATAACTTTAAAAAATTTGTGAAAGCTAGTAACTTTTCCATTTATTGCCCGATTTTCGAATTTCATGGCTATTTAGACAACGTTCTTTTTCTGCATCTAAATCTTGTAAAAATTAAATAGAAATATTCATCACAAAGTTGGCCAAAACACTGAAAATTTGTGATTTCCTTCGTCGAAAGTGCATGTTGAGAGCATTAAAAAATCTCTGATTTTTTCAATTTCAGAGTAATATTTTGGTAAACATGCTTTGACAACTTATCGAAATTTTTTAAGAGAAGACTAACAATTTTTAAAGAACTCATAATTTGCGCATAGTTGACTCATTTTCCAATTTTTTGAAACACTGCAATAATTTTGGCCATTAAAGTAAAAGGTAAAATATTAAAATGGGTTAAAAAACCAAAGCACCAGATTTTTTTAAATTCGGATCAATGCTTTGAAAAATATGACTACCAAAATTTTTCGTTACAGAGGTAGTCAGAACGATAATGCAATACTGCGTCCGATTGTCAAATCTTCCGAGCACTCTGGCAAAGGTATAATCTAAATAGGACCAGAATAGTGACAGGAGTTGTTGCAGGGCCATATGCCTGAGAGCATAAATTTTCGCCATCACGACTTTTGCCATAGCTGCGGAGATTAGGACGCGAAAGAAAGCATACACACCTGTTATACGATTTTTAAAAAAAAGTAGCCACTATCAGTTCCTTGAAAGGTGACATCTTCAGACATCTCCTCCTCAACTTGGCACTTACGACAAAAGTGGGGGAAACTGATGGGGAAACTGTATTCTCTCAGGCATGAGAACCTGTAATGACTCCTGTCGCTATCCTAGTCCTGTTTAGATTATACCTTTGCCAGAGTTCTCGGAAGATGTGGCACGAAGTGGCCCGTCCTGGTCTTGTCCTTGTGGAATCGCATTTTACCTTTTCCACAGTGGTCGGGCAAATCTGTCCATAGGGGACCAAGTTTTTTTTATCGAATGTTTTAAGTGGTTCAGCTTTACTTACTGTTGTCCTCTTCTCCTCGTGGAGCATAGGGCCTCTATTATAATTTGTATTATTGAGTTCCCTGTCTATAGTTCTGCGCCAAGTTTGAGTTGGTGCACCAGGCCTTCTAGAGCCTTGGGGGTTCCACCTGAGTGCTGCTCTTGCAATATGGTTTGCAGGTCTACGAAGCGTGTGGCCAATCCATCGCCATTTCCGCCGACTAATCTGAACCGGAACAGTTTCTTGTTGTGTACGGCTCCACAGGTCTTCATTTCTTATTCTTTCTGGCCAAGTATACTGCGCAAAGACTTGTTTATAAAGGTTTGTGTTTTTGACTCGATGCGGTTGGAGCCTTTCCAAGCTTCACAACCATAAAAGAACACAGAATTTATATTTGATTCGAGGATGCGGAGCTTCGTTTTTCGTGTTTCTTAGCATACCGAAGGTAGAATTTCCTTTGTTGACGCGTATAGCGATATCCTCATCAGCGCCACTTTTAGCTGTGAGTACTAGTGATGAGCGATACTTTGAATTCGTAGTCACAGCGACAACTGTGACTGTGACAAAAAAATATCAGTGACAAAAGGTCGTGACAGTGACACCGTGTACATAATAAAATGTTAACGAAAGAATATCGCGGATTTTTATTATGCTTTTAAAAACAAAAAAATTATAAAATTTTTAGTTTATAAAAAATTAATATCTTACAGCTTTGGGTAATTCACACGTTGGATGTCTCCTCTGAATATGTTTTGATAAATTGATTGTTGAAGATCCTATGAACTGTTACAAAATAGGCGCCAAGTATTTCCGAACCAATTGGATCATGCAATATTTGCAAGGCAAAATTATCATCTAAAACACTCAATAATTTCCAAATTTCACTTAGTACTTTGCATGTGATCCTTCTTCATATTGAACAAATATATCAAAACTATTGTATTCATTAATATTGTATACGCGCCAAGTATTTACCTGCAGTATTTACTCTTGTAATATTTTGTTACTATTGGTACGGAAATACTTGGCGCATATTTTGTAACAGTTCATAGGATCTTGTATTTATGAATATTTTGTCGCAGTTCATACGAACTTATATATCCACGAGTATTTTGTCACCTTAGGTTGTGACTGTGACAAAATACTCTCGCAGTATTTTGTCGCTATTGGTGCGAAAATACTTGGCGAGTATTTTGTAACAGTTCATATAGCCACGAGTATTTTGTCACCGTGGGTTGTGACTGTGACAAAATACTTGCGCAATGACAAAATACTTGTCACTGATACGACTAGTTACATTAAAATACTTGTGACAAATCACAGGTACGTAAATATTGCTCACCACTAGTGAGTACACTTCCCAAGTATACAAAGTTTTGCACGCACTCTAGGTTTTCTTCGCCCAGCTTAAGCAAAGCGCACTGCTTGGAGCAGTAGCCACTGATCATAATTTTTGTTTTCTTGGCGTTAATTTCCAAGCCAGCGATCCTGCTATTGCTCACTAGTTGATTGAGGTTTACAATAGACATCACAATAGACAAGGTCATTGGGTGAGTTCGGCCTGTGCTGAGCAGCCTAACTGTCCTAGCCTAATCTAAGGGATTGAAATCTTTTAAGGCTCCTACGAAACTGATTAAAATCTTTTTTTTTTAATTGATAGCACTGGCATCTGCATTAACATGGCATTGGACATACAAAAATGGTTGGAGCTGTTTCCGCAGGTTCGACCCAAAGTTGGTACCTTGGATCAGCATTTCGCAATGCCTTTATTACGTGAGCTAGTGCGCTTTTGGGGCTTTGTTTCAGTGTCCAAGGAAGCGCTGATGTATCAATTGAGCAAGTCCAACGATCCTAAGCATCCAGACAATCGTGATGGTTTTACCTCTAATGCTGTGGCTATACTAGTTGGTGGTGCACAGGAAGCACTGGACTCGCAACCCGGCAAATATATTTTAACATTAAAACAACGCAAAGGTTTTGTCAAGTTGGCCATACGCACGGGGTAAGTTGGAGCAACCATTGCTTAGAGAAAAAAAATATTAACTAGTGCCTCTGCAGCTCACCCATTGTGCCCTCGTTGTCCTTTGGTGAAGTGGATATATTTAATCAGGTAGACAATCCGCCCAACTCGCTGCTGCGTCGCATACAAACCTTGGTCAAGAAGCTAACAGGCATAGCTCCATTGATACCAGTGGGACGTGGTTTCTTTAACTACTCCTTTGGGTTTCTGCCACATCGCAGACCAATTGTGCAAGTTGGTAAGTTCTACAAAATTAAGCTTTGCTGTAGATGCTGGTTTTGATCTAATTTTGGTTTTGTTTCAGTCGGAGCACCTATTGAAGTGGTACAAAACGCCGAACCAGCTGCTGACTATGTAGACCAAATACATGGTGAAGTTATGAAAGCGCTGGAGCAGTTGTTTGATACACATAAGTCCAAGTACTTGCCAAATTTCAAGGATATAAAACTGGAATTTCATTAGTTGGATTGCATTGGCTATTGTTGTACCCTAAAAGCATTTATGACGTGGTGGGCCAGAAATCCATCGTTTTATAAGAGATCAACTTTGACGGAAATGCAGCCCAGAAGCGTTGGAAATTATAAAAGTTTGATTTCTCTTTGAGAGATTTTAGGCACACTCCCGAATATTATAAGTAACTTATTATAAGTTAGTACAATAAATAAGTTTTCTAATTTTGTATGTTTGTAACTAAAGCGTATGCGTTTTTTTTTTTTGTTTTGTTTTTATTAGATTTCCAATTGATTTTCGTTTAGTTTACTTTATATACAAAAGGAAAAGATGAAAAGAGTTGGACTTAAACTTAATAATCTGATCTGCGCTCCGCCTTAAATTTTTGTTTTTGATTTCCCATCTGTTTATATAATTCTTTTTTTTAAGTTTTTTTTTTGTATATAAGTAAGTAACAACTATAAGGAGTTTTAAAAATACAATACATGCTACGCTAAGTTCAATCGCAGAATTTTTTAAGTATTTTTTATAAGGTACAATTACATTATAAGTACAAGTATCGAGTACACACAAAAAGTATCGAGCCATACAAATTTAACTTTATCCAATGCGCGCTGTACTTGAAAAGTTGATATCGGGAAATTAAATTAAATTTTTTTTAAGTGATTTAAATATTTACTAGTTAGTTGGCTTTAGTAAGTTGTTGTTGTTGGTGTTGTTTTTGTAGTTTTAACTACATTTATTTTTAACATTAAGAGCTCTGCAAAAATACATTTTACAAAGGAACACTTGGCATAACTGTTGGATTGGTTTATGTCTATGGTTATAGGGTCTTTGGAATATGATTCCTTATAATGGCTATATGCTCGTGGGTCAAAGCCCGCTAAAGAAATGCATTACTGTTTATTTTTAGTAGGAATATTTGGATTTGTCGGGTCTTTACCAGTGTTAACAATTTACAAGCTTTTATTGTTTAAATTTATTTATATAGATATATTAGTTTTAGGTGCTGCAAAAGCATTGGTGTTCTCAGCTGATTTCCATAACTATGGGTATTATTTATTTGTATTATTTTTAACCTTTTTGATTTTGTGGGCATTTTACGATTTCCGTAGTTTTGCAGATTTAACGACGGTTTCTTTAAAACTCCTTAAAATAAATTGAAAATGCCAGAAATTTGTTCGATTATGCCCTTAATTTTTGGGCGTGATATTAATCTATTCAAACCCGACAGAAATCTTAAAAGCAATCCAACTATTTTCCAAAAATGTAGAGCGGGTCGCATTTTGTGAGACGTATCTATTATTATAAAATAGAAAAATAAAATGTAAGACAATTTGCAATTATTCACCTCGAGCATGAAAATAACCTCTTTCAATTCAAAAGTAATCGAAAAAGCAATCTGTATATTTGACAGAAATAACTTTGAGATCGTACAAAATCGATCACTGAAGCTATATGGGTTTTATTTAAAAGATTTCTATGGAAAATTAAGCCCAACGATTTCTGCCACACCCGTGATTATAGAGGACGAAAACAAGATGGTTTGAAAATGTTACAGGGATGGATTTTGAGACACCGAGACTCCAAAAACTACAGCATCCTAGGGCTTTGAGACAAGCTCCAAAATACGAATATTTTTTTTTTGTGATTCATGGTTTTCAACGATTTCATATGTTTTCCGGGTTGCTGAATCTGAATCCAGTATACAAAAGCCCCGAGCACATGGTCTGTCCTTCAAATCAAAAAATCGATTTTTTTTGGTGTTGCCGTGTTGGAGTCTAACTTCAAAACGCCCCTAGGGCTTTGAGACAGCTCCAAAATCACAATAATTTATTTTATTTTTTTTTTGATTTATGGCTTTCAAAGATTTTATATGTTCTTCGGGTTGCTGAATCTGAATCCAGTATACAAAAGCCCCGAGCACATGGTTTGTCCTCCAAACCCAAAAATATAATTTTTTGTGGTGTTACCGTGTGGGAGTCTAACTTAAAAACGCTCCTAAAAGTTATTTTTATTCTTTTTCCGATTCCGGCTGTTCGATGTGGATGTTTTATATATATTTTTAGTATCGCTTATTTCAAGGTTAGGGTTCAGAGATAGCCTTCAAAATAACACATTTAATGGCCATCGATAGCGTAGTGGTAGCGTTCTCTCTTTGTAACCCGACGGTCGGTGGATCGATTCCTCGCAGAAGCACTGGTATATTTTCCTAGAACTGGCATCGCTAGCATTAGATAAAATAGACGCTATTTGCCCAAGAAAATCTCTATTAATTCAAGACACCGCCGTCCGGATTCAGCTATAAACTGTAGGTCCCTGATCTCTTCGAACAGTTTTTAATAGAGATTCCCATGCTCCACCTAGGGACGACTGACTAAATAGTCAAGTCAGGAAATTATTACTTTATTAATGGAGCTTCTTTTTCGAGAGTTTTCTTTTGTTAATTTAGTTTTAGCGATTTCCGGCACGACTTCGCCGAAAGAGGGCGCTAAACTATGTATAAGAGAAGGTTGTAGAGATCCCCATGCTCCACCTAGGGACGACTGACTAAATAGTCAAGTTAGGGAATTATTATTTTAATAATGGAACTTTTTTGGTTGGCAAATGTTATTCGCTTAATTATCGAGCTTCTTTTTCGAGAGATTTCTATTGAAAATTTAGTTTTAGCGATTTCTGGCACGACTTCGCCGAAAGAGGGCGCTAAACTATGTATAAGAGAAGGTTGTATACATTTTGAATTTTTTTTGCTTAATTTTGAAATTAATTAATTTTATCAATATAAATTATATAATTTTTTCACTATAATAGTTATAAAAAATTTATATTTTTCAACCGAATGGAACTAGAAAAGAGGCTTGATGCTTGCATATTTTAAGAGTAATGTCAGTATTTCAATAACAATGTCATTGGGGAGCACTGCACTGCAATCTGGGGCACTTCTAAGCTTTAGTTCCGCATTATACTCCCCAAATGTTCATTCTCAAGTTTACAAAATTTGCAGCTACTAGGACTGATCTGCCAGCTTTCTAATTAATCTTGTCTGTCTAAAATATTTCGAAATTTAGTACCTTAAGGGGGCTATTACAAGTTGGATAGGAGCCGAGAAGTTACTTGATAATAAATATAATATATCTTAAGTTTATGGTAGACCATATAAGAAAAGGAAAAACTTAGAGATGACGCTAGTAGACTGAGATTATGAAGAGAGTATATTGACGAGTTTTATAAAAAACCTTTATATCCGAAAAAACTTAGAGATGACGCTAGAAGACTGAGATTATAAAGAGAGTATATTGAAGTTTTTTTTAAAAAAAACCTTAGCCAAAACCACGCCACGGAAATCGTAAAACTGCCCAGATTTGTTTTTTTTATCGCTTTTGTCATAACTAACAAAAATATATATGTATGTATTTTATTTAATTGTTTCTTGAATTAATCGATTTCTCAATTAATGCTCTAAGCTATAGCTAAAAGCTATACAAAAATTTATTTATTTTTTTTTTATTTCAATTTGGCATATAGTATAAATGTGATTTTATATTATAATGCATTGAACTAGTAGCTAAGAGCCTAGAAACACTTTAAATTAAATTCATTTTAGTACATAATGTACAAGTTTTAACGGGTGCTGCTGCTTTACTATGTTCTGGTATTTTTAGGCATTATCTAGAGATAACTTTAGGTACTAGCCAGGCAAGTGTTACAATACTGCAAAAAATGTAATTTTTTTTTAAATGATTTTTTACAAGTATTGCTGTGGTTCCAAAAGCGTATTTCTTTTTTATTTAATTATATTTTTAGTCAATCCCTGAGTGCATTTTACTTTAATGTAACCGCTTAAAGTGCTGCTTGTTTATTGCTGTGTTTGGTGTTGTTGTAGCTAAGCTTATTATTTTTTTTGAAGGTTTTTAGGTTAGGTTTTTTTTTTTAATTTAATTTAGAATTCAGCGTTTTAGAATTGAATCGATAATAGTTTAGTATGAGTGCCCTAATTGAATTGTTGCTAGAATTTTGCATACATTTCATTAGCTACATAGAGTTAATAGGATTTTGGTTTTGCCAATTTTTTTTTGTATATTTTATTTTATAAATTGTACTAGTTTTTTTTAAGATTTTTCAAAGATTTTTGTTTTACAAAATTGTGGCGTGCTTTAGTCAAAAAATTTGTTAAATATTTTTATGGTTGAGCGCAAAAGGTGCATGGAAGATTAACAAGGACGTGTTTAAAGTTATTAAATTTATTAGTTTTGCTAAATTTATTTACTTTATTTAATATGCTATATCAAAGTTTTGCTTATTAACATTTAACATATATTATTAGTTAGGTTTTATTGGTGTTTCCATTGCGGGCCTTATGGTGAGCTCTACTATCTACAAAAGTTTTTTTTTGTTACTGTTTCTAAACATATTTATTAACAAATTCAAAATATATATTTGTTGTGTTTTGTATGTAGTTGTTTTTATTTATCTCAATTGGGTTTAGTTTATGTATATATGTATATATATATGTAAGTTTAGTTAGTAGTTATGCATATAAATACAATTGAATTTAGAGTACGTATGTTTGAGAACGCATGCATGCTGTTTTTTTGTTTTTTTTGTTTTGTTTTATATATTTTGTTTAAACTTTAGCCTTATTAAATTGCATACATACTTTATACATGTAGTTAATTAAATGTGTAAGTTACTAACTTTAATACACTGTAATAATACAATTTGAAATTGCAAATATATAACTACAAACAATTTTATATATTTTTTTTTATTACTATTACATGTACTTTTTTTTTATATAATAAAATTTTATTTTGTTCAGCATGCCTTTAAATTTTGTTTTTGACTTGTTTGGTAACTTTTTGTATATATTATGATTTTAAATAATTTATGCTTTATTTTTTTTTTAACAAACTTTGCTTTTTGCATTTATGCTGGGGGTTTTTGTTTCAAATTATAAAAGGTTTTGTTTTCAAAAGTTTGTTTTTTTTTTTTGTTTTTAGCAAAATTTCGCAACAACTATATAATTAACTAATTTTCATGCACATCATAAGAATGTTTTACATTTGGATTTTTATCTTAGCTAATTGGATTTTTTTTTTTTTTTTTTACTTTTGACTTTGTTCTACAAAAAGTTGCCTAAGCCTGCCAAAATTCTACAAATTACAATGATTTAACAAACACTAAGCCTTAGCCAAAGCTGCAGCCTCAAAAATTCATTCAACTGGCCCAAAGACAATGCTGCGTTTCGGCCATTTTAACAAGTTCTATGCATCATAAAAGTATGCTACATAAATTGTAATAAAACTTGCGTACAATTTGTCCAAGGTACTTGATAAGACATACATATAAACATACACCACCTGTGTGTGTACACCTGTGTGTGTTTTTTTTTGTTTTTTTTTTTTTTGGTAGTTCCTTACACGCAAGTCAACAAAAACTGTTTGCTTAGAAAACAAAATACTATAAAATCTATAAAAAATCGCATTACATTTAACTATGCAAGTGTGTGGGTTTGTGTATATATAGTGTGTTTATATATATGTATATTATGTTGTAATATAACTATGGTGGTTTCACTGTTTAGACAGCAACAATGGCCGCCATCTACGAAGCTGTCGGCACTGGATTAAAATAATGCAGACCATTGGTCTAAAAAGAGAGAAGGAAAGAGAGAAAAAGATTAGTAAATGTATTAGAGAGTCTATTAATACGAGGGTTGTTTTTTATATTTCGGTAAAATGTAATCCTAGCGTTGACAGATTAAATTTGAAACTAAATGCATATCGTAGTCAAAGCATACTGAGAAGGGTTTTACATAAGTGTGCTATATTATTTGCTTCAACAATTTATGTATTCTCTCCATTTTTATTTGATAATACTTTGCAACTTTCAACGTAATTTATAGAGGAAGAATGTAGATTCTCGGTGAAAATACAGAATAGGTTTTAAAATGCATTTGTAGCCGAAGAAGGAGATTCGAGGAACATAATTAGATTCTTGGCGCTGAAGCCCCTTTGAAAATCATGGAAGGTTTTCAAAATTAATTTTTAGTCGGCACTCGTTACCCAACGATTCTCGTAAAGGAGATTCGAGGAACATAATTAGATTCTTGGCGCTGAAGCCCCTTCGAAAATCACAGAAGGTTTTCAAAATTCAATTGTAGACAGCCCTCGTGACCCAACGCATGTCGTGAAGGAGATTCGAGGAACATAATTAGATTCTTGGCGCTGAAAATCCTAAGGAAACCTATAAGATTTTCAAAATTTATTTGTAGACAGCATCTCGTAAAGTTTGACCAAAATCATTAGTTTTTCCCGAAACCATCAATTCGAAAATGATGCTGCCAAATCGAGGTTAAGTAGTGAACTTAAGGCAATCTTGAGCATAAGTAAACCAGTATAGCGTAACAAAATGGTTCTCAAGAAGATTTGTTAACGCTGAAGTTGAGGTTCGCTTAAAAGGAGGATTGCGTCACTTGCTCAAAAAGTCGTGACTGGTGATGAGATTGATCCCGAAACTAAGCAGCAATTGACTTCTAAAACGACCCAAATCCACCACGGTTAGATCGTTAAGAAGACTTGTTCACGTAGAACAAAAGATGGATCGTGACAATAGTTCACAAAGTCATGCCTGGTCATGAAACTGGGAGCTAAGAGCTTGAGCACGAAACCAAGCAGCAATTGACTTCGAGAACGAACCAAGTCTCCCAAAGGTGGTATACGATTTTGGCTGATGTACTCTTAGTTGAATAAGTATAAAATAATTTAACTCGGGACATTAGGTCGTCACGAGTATTTGTTCACATTGAATAAAAGGTGGATCGTGACAATTGTTCACAAAGTCGTGACTGGTCATGAAACTGGGATCTAAGAGCTTGAGCACGAAACCAAGCAGCAATTGACTTCGAGAACGAACCAATTCTACCAAAAGTGGTATACGATTTTGGCTGAGGTACTCTTGGGGTTTAGTTGAATAATCATAAAATAATTTAGCTCGCGACATTATTATTATTATTATTGAAGTTAGTAGAGCATACATTTAGGTCAAGAAGATTTGTTCACTTAGAATAAAAGGTGGAACGTGTCGACTATTCAAAAAATCTTGACTGGCGATGAGACCGGGATCTAAGTGTATGATCCCGAAATTTAGTAGCAATCGACTTTGACAGCGTGCCAATTTTACAAAAATTGACACTTGGTTGATTTTGTTTAGCACGGACATGTAGACGTCACGTTTTGATCACGTCCAATAATTTGAGAATCGTCTCGGTTGCTCAAAAGTTCGTGACTGGCGATCTATCTAGGATCTAACTAAGCAGCAATTGACTTTTACAACGAGCAAAATCCAACACAAAATGGTACACGGGTTTTGGTTTCTTAAAATCTTTCAAAGTTTACCAGCCGACCACATTTTTAAACCATTTCGATTTTGGTTGAAATTTTGATATTAACGAATCAAGCACTTTGAAGGCTGACACTGCATAAACGCATTTTCGATGAATTACGCATTTCTGCTCCATATACGAAATATAAAAGACAAACGCTTGTTGTTAATACGTACTGCCATATCGTATTCTGTTATATAAGCGGGTATCTCCAGCTGATCCTTAGTTATTGCCGAATACAAATGCTCAACACCGGGCAATGAATGCACTTTGGCTTTAATGGCCGGTGCCATAAAGGTTGTAAACCACCAGGTCATCATTTTAGTCCAAAATGTGGGATGCACAATATAAAAGGCCTTCAGATTCTTCTTGTATCTAAGTCATAAAAAAAAAGAAGGTAAGTTATATTTTCAGCAAAAAATCTTGTTGTAAACTTACTTGTATGGCAATACGCTGTAGACCTCGCGCAGCCAGTGCAAAGATGGATAATTATTTGCGGATGTTAGTGTATGGAAGTATGCAATTACATAGTCTCCTTTGACGATGGGATCCAAAAGTTTTATCAGATACAAAAGTGCCTGCAAAATGGTTGAGTTTTAATTGCTTGTTGCACTTATATATAATTAACAAAACTTACCTTTTCCAAGTCAATGTTCTGTGCTGGGAACCATTTGCCACAGAAAACAATCACAGGGCGACCCAAGCGATCTACACCGCTCTGATAGAGGCAGCCAATGCCGGAAACTTCGTTCAGATCTTCAACTTGTGCGCGTCTTAAGAGGCGTTCGTATCTGCAATGTACAAAGTATAAGCAAATATATGTTAGTAATGATTCATTGTTTATCTATTTGCTATATGTCTATAAGATTAATAATGCGTGCAGTGGCTCATGCTGCAGCCTTATCTTTAGGCTGAACGTAGTAAAATAACGTTTCCCGAACTCTAACAAGGTTAACCACAATTTCACAAATCCCAATATTATATAGTAATTATATCAGCTTACAGTTTCGCACAAGTCAAAAGTCCAAAAGTAACATTTTATCATCTCTAGTTTTGGAGCACAAATTTATAAATATTGCAGCATCTTTTGTTTAAACAATTGTTTTTTTTTGTTTGTGTTGAACTACGTCAAGAAGCTGCAGTATTATTAACTTAACTTGCCACTCTTATTTAAAGAGTTTTGCTCTACACACGAACCCAAAAAAATATACATATAAGACACTTGTAGTTGCATAACACATTATAAATTTGAATAGCGTACACAAAGTTTAAATACATACGAAATTTGTATGATTAAGGCCAATAAAAACAAATATTTAAAATCTCAGATAAGTTAAAATGCGCATTATAAATTATAATGCTTAAAAATTCGGTTGTTGCCTTTTATGAAAGTGTAATCAAAGCGCACAGAAATGTGTAAATATGTATCTAAATACATACATACTATACTTGCAAATATCGAATATTTTAGCACTAAGGTGAAACAAAAAATAAATTTGAAATTATAAAAATACTCGTAACAAATATCACAATACATATACATATACATATATATGTATTAGCAGCTCTGAGTCAGTGCTAAAGCTAAAGCTGTAACTACACTGCAAGACAAGAAAGCTATTAATCTACATATATGACCTGATTTTTTGCTACAAAGCCAACTGTGCGCGAGAAGAAAGTAAAATGTTAAGGTTTATTTATGCGCTAGAAGAAAGAAAAACAAGAATTTCTTAGTTAGTTTCTCGTTAAGATACACTAAAAGCATGAAAAAGCTAAATCAGCGCCACCTTGGAACTTAACTCAATCATCACTTAAAATCAACCTAAACATCTGCAAGAATCCCAACGTAATACTATTTTTTTTTAGAAGAATTTAACAAGTCAAAGTATAACTCCATATACACTAAGGGTTTCCCAATCCACGTGCATATCTCTATTGTTGTTACTACAGAAAATCGGGACCTCTCCCACCATACTCCACCGTCTTCTCAGCTGAAATGATTGGAATTACTAATGCCTTAGAAAGCCCCAGAACAAAAAGTGGGAATCATTTAAACAGGACTTCTAATATAGTCCAAGCTAGTGCTGGAGAAAACATCGATGATCGAAGTTTAAAATCTCTATGTATCAATGTTGGCCAACAGAGATGTTTTTCCAGCACTAGTAAACTACCATTTGATGAGTGCAGAAGTGCTGGAGAAACATCTCTGTTGGCCAACATCGATATATAGAGATTTTAGACTTCGATCATCGATGTTTTCTCCAGCACTAGTCCAAGCAGTTATTATAGTAATCACTCATGCCTTAAAAGAACTCAGAACTAGGCATTATTTAATCAGTTCTGGTTCTACCAGACTACACCATCTTCTTAGCAGAAATAATAACAATCAGTAATACCTAAGAATATGTTACTTCAGAAGCAAAAGTTGATTGTGCTCTCTATGAACAGACTGACTTTCTGCCATAAAATCCGCAGAAAGCATCAACTATCTGAACTACTATCCAACAATGGCCTACAGCATTATTACCAAATTTCATAGATTATTATGTCCAGGCTATAATGACTTCATTAATAGTTAGGAATAAGCTAAATTTATTCAGCTCATATGGAGTCGCATCAATTTCAGCCAGCTTCACCTCATACTTATCACTCCACCCAATACCTGTCGCAGAGTTTAGGACCCCAGTTCTAAAACCCACTATATGCTCAATTTCTGCCCAACTCTAGACTATATCATACAAAATATATATTTGGTCACAACGTTCTAAAAGAATTTTTCTCCAACACAGCCCCACATAATAGAGAATACTACCAATTCCAAAAAAATACGATAACTGACAATTTTCTGGAGCTGAAAGCCTTAGTAGCCAGTGCTGCAGTACTTCCTAAGCTACCCAATCCCAATCCGAGTTCCAAAAAACACAGACAAGTCAAATTTCTGAGATAACCCTCAAAATATCTCGTTTCATGGGGTTTTTAAGGTAATGCTAGTTTGATTTTATAACCAGTTCAATCACTCAGCGTCTACGTTACCTGCTGGATCTTCTAGAAATACATGTTTTGAAACATACATCCAGAACTGAACCGTTTCGAGAGAATTTCTCGAAACTGCCAAATATATTAAGTGAATTTTCTTGCTTTGTTTCGAGAAGACGTCAATTACTTTGTCTGACTCAACAGCAACATACCAGTGAACTGAGATCATAACAAACCCATACAGTTTGTCGTGACCCAGCACACATTAAGATAAGTTTTACTTTTCTTCATGGTAAGAAACGTTGCGTCTTATAGAGTGCTCCAAATGGTGGAAAGCTTCATGGAGGAACAATTCGTTTCGATACAAAACGCTCTAATAATTTTAAACTCAGTGGCAGAGTGGCATTTCAGAAAATCTTAGATTAAGGCGAATATTGAGCTTGTGCATATGTATATGACGTAGACAATGAGACGCTAGAAAGCCCCAAAAATTCAAAGAAATTGGTCTTTCCGTCCGGCTATCTGTCCGTCTGCATGAACGCTTAGATCTTTAAGATTATAAAACCTAGGATATCTAAATTTGACCCTTGGACTCCTTATATGTTCAGCAATGAACAATAATTTTTTTTTTGCTGAATCTATTTAAAGCTAAAAACCATTTTTTGCATCAATGATCTTTCCAATATGCATCTATATTAGTCTGCCCACTTACAGGGTTTCCTAAACTCAACGAATTTGTAAAAAAAAATTAATCAACTTGCCCCGCTTTTGCGCTCAGTGTGCGGCCTTTGTGTCATGCACATATATTATCGATATTTGCCAACTTGTGTTAATTTAATAAATTATGGCTCAAAAAAAAAAAATGCTCAGCTAAGCTACTAAAAACGAGTGTGCACAAATAAAGCGGGTTAATTAAAGACTTGTGCCAAATGTGGATTTTTTTAAAAATATTTTTATTATTATTATTTTACAATAGAGAGTTTGGCACGTGAATCATGTGCTTTGTTACCATGTTTGCTAACTCGGAGTTGCCGCATTGGCGTATTATGGCCGTCTTATCGCCGTAAACAGTGTGTGAGTTACCATTAAGACAGGTAGCCGTGCAGTGACTACTGATAAGCTAGAAAACAGCATCCTAATAGCCTAAAAGATAACGATTCGTCAGAGCTAGTGCTAGTTGATAATATGGTTCGGTAATGCGATTCTACGCTATAATTTGCGTGTGAAAAAAGCTACCTCAAGTTGTAAAACAGTGCTAACTGCTTAAAGTAAATATTATTTATAAAGTTTTTTATTGACTGAGCGATAAACATTAGCATAGCAAAAAAATTTCTACGAGGGGTGTGCAATTTTTGGTATGCAAATTTTTGCTTTATTAGGGGAAAAAAGGCGTGCCAGCAGGCCTTTGAGCATGTGATGACATAAAGGCTTATATACGTGGCTTTCACGTATTCTTTCGACTAACTCAAAATCTTGTTTTGAGTAAATTCAAACTTGAATTCGGATCCATAGGTCTACTTTTGCCTCAAATTTGAGGAAAACTGTCTAGAGATATATGGCATGCCACCGACTGTGCACTATTTAAAATAAAAAAAGAATTAAAAAAGCTAAACCCAACTAATGAAAAGTCAAGCTCTAAAATGAGATAAAAAAAATATTCTCATTTGAAATTGTCACGTACTAAGTATTCAATACTCAACTCTTATTACAGAGACAACTTACTGGTATATATAATATTTTAAACTATATAATACATATTCATAGTAATGTTAAGAGGGTATTATTATTATTGAATTCATCAGAATTAATGAAATTAATGTAAAGATTTTTGAAATGCGCTAATTGAGCGCTTTGATGACATGCATGATGAAATTTTTTTTTATTTTTTCATTACTTAATGTTCTCTTGATTGCAAGATATTCAATTTAATATGATGTTATATAGTCTATAACCAGTGGACAATTAAGACGCTTACAATGATACCTCATTTGTCTATTTATGTTATGCAGCGTAGAAGTTACGATGGAACAGATGAACATACATACATACAGATCAAACATGTAAACCTTCTTTTTGTTTCATCGTATTCGGGTAACAACTTAGCGTATTCAAACTTCTAAAAATACTCTACTTATCTAATATCTAAATGGTTTTAAACAACGGTCTTAAAAATATATATATTATATATAAAATATTGGGGAAATTCTATTTGATTATTGGGAGACATTCCCAAATGAGTGAGTTTTGTGTTTCAAAGTTACGAGAGTCGTTTGTTTTGAGCATAAATATTTGGTATTGTAATTAGAGGCAGATATAACATCATAAAAGATGTTCTTGCGGAAACAGTTATTCCAAATATTTTGAAATTTCGTGCCTGGGCTAGATCCAAAAATAGTTCTAAACAAATCTAGCGAAAATAAATTGACCAAGAAAACTTGCCATTTGCATCCAATAACAACTTAATTATATACTACCTCTTGTATACAAAAGAAAATTATTTCTCTTGGAAATCTCCCGCCAATACTATGTTTATTGACGTTTTAGTTTGTAATTATTTATAGCTGGGTTGTGCTATTTTGGTATATCACGTAGTGATTGGCATGACACATTTCAAATATAGTTTTTGTTTTTGTATTTTTGGCAATGGCTTGGATACAAATTATTGTTATTGGTCATGACAAGGCTAAAAGGTTTTATTAATGCATATTGCATGAGAGGTGCGTGCACTGTTACATAGCTATATACATACTATATATTTATGCAGTTTATAGCAAAAGGACAAATGGTTCAATGTTGTTGCTATGTATAGTATGAGCCCAGTTAATAATATAGTTGGGTGAGAGCACTGTGCGCAATATATATAGAAACATATGTACGTACAATACATTTTGCATTCGAAATTAGTTCACACATAAAAATCAGACACGCAGACTGACACATATAGAAATAGTAAGGGGGACAGCCGGACAGCGTCACGCAGCGCATAGTGTGCACTGACGTCAGCATGGAGACTGAAGAAAAGTGATTGGAAATATACCAAATCATAAGTTGTGAATGGCTTTGAAAGCTGGCAGCATTTTCAATAAAATTGACGCGTTTCAATATGTTTATACTACATAGTCTTGCCACAACTTGTAATTGATTTTTTTTACTGGTGTTCATGTCCGTACTTGTCTGTTGCTTTACCTCTCTTCCGGCGTTTCCATGAGCTCATCAGGCATTACATCGTTTATGTCTCTGGTGGTCTCTTGCATGGGACTTGAGCCCAAGTCTATGGACGTCATACCCTCAAGCATTGTCATGCTTTGTTGTTCTGCTCGGTTCTAGTTATTGGGTTTTTGTAGTAGTTGTAATTGTTGTTGTTCCTTTGGGTGGGTGTTGTATATTACGGGTGGGCTTCTCTTTTTTTTTTTTGTTTTTATTGTTGTATTTCTACTATGTCTATTATTTGTCTGCTCAGTTTATCGATTTTGTGCAAAATGTAAAAAAAAATGTTTTTTTTTTATATTACGCTGATTGTTTTGTTTTACTTTTTGTGTATTTTTAAGGCGAATTTTAAATAGCACTTGGGTAAGTTAAAAATTCGTTTTTGTCTTAAACTTTGACGCAAATTGTTATGCCTTTTATTTTTACAATTTATATTTAGATAAATTTCAATACTGTTTTTATTTTTTTTTTGGATTTTGTTGCTTATATATGTGGCAGCTTTTGGCCAGACTTTTGCGTTTAACCGGAAGCCGCGTGGAAATATGAAAAATTACAAAAAAAAAACCGTCTATATAATGTTATACATATATAAGTATAACGATTTATTTCAATTGCTTTTATATAAATTGGCGCTACGAATTCTTATGCGCAATGTGCAATCGTATGAACCGACACCGTCCGTTTGCTTTAAATTGCTTAACTCGACTGAGCATGAAGCAGATGTCTGGCGCTGCTCTTGAATGCTTACGCTGCTCACATACACACGCACAACTACAAGCGCACACGCTGCATTTGTGATATACATATACGCAACGAGTTGGCAGCACTTGTGTGCTCTCTGAGCATGCGTCGCAGCGCCATTTTGGCGCAGGAAGTCTAGCGCGCTCTCTCACTATTACTCTCGCTCAGCATGACAGCTGGCAGCTGCATGCAGCTCCCACTCATGTGCTCCCACGCGTTTGCGCCCTTTTGCTGTTCAATGACATCAGTTGCGGCAACAGCAACAATAACAAAAGCTACAACAATTAGAGTTACAATTACAACTAAAACAACAAATTGGCTTAGAAAATTATACAAGGACATGCAAGGCAAAAGCAACCTGGCAACCGCTTTATTTGTGCAAATGTCATGTCACTTTGGCAGTTGGGCAAATCTTGCGCCCCCTACCGGCTCAACTTGTCAAAAAAAGAGCAAAAACATCAACAAGAAATCAGTTCAAATGTTTGCATTGTTATTTTGCATCTGTATGTGTATGTGTGTGTGTCTGTGTTTGTTTTTAGAGCATCAAAATGGTTAAATGCGCAAATAGCATTCTGAAAATAACAATTTTGGTAACGTTTTTTGCGCTTTTCTTTATGCCCAATACCAGAGGCGGATCTAGAAAAAGATTTGGTGGGTTGGCTAACCAAATTTTATTCACGGTACGGTTTTTTTTTTGAGTCTTTCGCTTCCCCTGCCCGATTCGTCCCTGATCCGACATTATGTGTAAGTGAAGAGTACATATAAAATTTTAATATGGGCACAAAAGACTTAATTTCCTTTCTTTTCCTTAAAACTTAACTTAACTTCTTTCGGGCATACACATCGTCTACTTCCTTTGCAGCAGCCGTTCTTTAAGTTTCTTAGTTAAATTTGGCAATATTTACTAAGGGTTACAACATCCCCGCGCAGTATGAAAGCATGTAAATGATTTGATTACAGGCATTATATATATTTAAATACTAGTTCCATTCGCAGCTGCCGTTGGGTTTTTGTTTCTGGAGTTTTGAAACGCAAGTTAACATTTTTATCATTCGTGTTTTCTATATAAACGTTAAAAATCGTACACTCCTATAAAATATGTTATTTTGAATTTGGTCAAAGTAGACTTCTATTTAAATGCAAAAAATTGGGTTCCAATTAAAATGGAGCATTTATGTTAATTATACGAAATTTCGGTACGATAAGTTTAAGACTACAATTGTTGTTTAGATTTGTTGCTAGAAGCAGATAGTCAGTTTTTTCTTAAACCCACACTAAAAAATTAACGTCCAAGAAAAGTTTCAAGAGAGAAAGAAATGTAGTTTCCCATTTTGGAAAAGAAGATCCCATTTTTGGGAAACACGCTACTTTGCGCAACATATAGTATAGCGAATTCTTACGAGAATAAAATATGGGTTCGTTACATAGAAAATTTATTTTAGAAAAATTCGTTGTAAGAAGTTCATAAAAGCAGCTTACTACAAAAAAAAAATCCTAATACTATATGAAAAATTTCATTTAATAGGCATTCGTTGCAGAAAAATTTAGACTGTATATACCCAAATGTTCAGCGCGAATAAAGAAATTATCATACTATATATGCATTTACCTATTTTCCTACGCCTTATTCGTTTTAATAATTTTTTAAAACAAAAACTGTGCAAAATACATTCATTTAGGTAAGTAAGTAGTCTTGGCTATGGGGCATCTTATAGTCGGGCTGGCCTAATTTTAGCTCACCCATTCGTTTATGGTTGCATTTAAAAACTGCCATAACTTTACACATACTTTGCGTGCACGACTTTTGCTGGTACAACATGACGTATACGTATTATTAAACCAATTTACATGGCATAACAACATTTTTCAAAAAGTTCATTTAATTTCATGCTACTTTTTTGTTTCATTTATTTTTGTTGTCGCATTTTTAATGAGCTAAAATAACAACAAGAAATTTTTTTGCCATAAAGTACATTGAACTTAAAATTTTTGCTCAAATATGTGTATAAGTGTAAATTTATATATAAACATTTGCATATATGCATTGTACAACAGGAAGCTGTGAAGATTTATAGGCACGCAAAGATTGTCATATAGATATTAATTTGTTATAAAAAGGTTTTTTGTATACTCTAGCTGAGAGCTTATAAGCTTAATGCTCAAGTTGGCAGGGCACAGAACTGGTTACTGCAACGAACGGCAGTACGCGCGTGTGCTAAAGTGAGTGAAATCCTAGTTCGTTAATTTTAAGTTTTCGTAGAAGTTGCCTTCCAAAATCAATGGAGTATTGTTAGAAATTACCCGAATCTAGGTTCACAAATTTCGTTCAAAACTTGAACGTAAGGTGAACCACCAAAAAATAAATACCTGTTAAAAAAATGCACATATTTGGGAATTAATCGGGAAAAACGTTAACTTGAAGATTCCATCATTACACAGCCGTAATCAGTCAATCGACATATATCACACCATCATTATGGAACTAAATGAGTTATCGATATACCACATTGCACACATATCTGTCAATTGTCTCGATAATATCACAAAGCAGTGATCACTTAATCGATATTCATCAAAAGGCCGCACTATGGCAACATAAAAGTTATCGATCTACTGCGTTATACAAATATTCCATTGTCAGAGCATGCAATAACTTGCACTTAAGCTCAACTTTTTTTTTGCCTTTTAAATTATATAGTATGTTCCGATTCGAATTTAAATGTGTACAAAATGCAACAACATAAAATCCGCAGCGATTCATTAATTGAACCGCAACGTTTCGATTACATTAAGTTATCAAATAGGCATAGGTGTGATGCATGACTGTACAATTAATTAAGTTGCCGCAAACCGCAAGATTGACACACGCCGTAAGGTTTGCCTAGTTATTATATATTTGTAGACATATGTACTTGTATGTACATTCCATTAGCGTATACCAAACCACAATTTGGTCGACTCTATTGACCACAAAGTGGACTGAATTTGATTTGTTTTGCAAAGTGCATTAGGTTATTTGGCAGTC
Organism: Chymomyza fuscimana; assembly: GCA_949987675.1. NCBI lineage: Eukaryota > Metazoa > Arthropoda > Insecta > Diptera > Drosophilidae > Chymomyza > Chymomyza fuscimana. The sequence continues at coordinate 90,620,712 of OX465089.1, read as the reverse complement.
AAGGTCGGGGTTACTGTTTATGCTTTTGTTTGCATAAATTAGTGGTTTTTTCCAAGAAAATGTTTTCCAATTGTTTACAATAAGCTGTTTTGTTCTCGTTTTTGTGTTTATATATTTGAAAATAAGTTTTTCTTCAAAGTTGAATAGATTTGGTTTATACGTTGCGACCACAGGGTCAGGGGATTTACAGATTTGCGCAATGAGGCGTAGAGAAGAAAATGATTTGTTGATTCCAAAAATGATAGGCACTTACTTGGGTATCGAAAACTTAATGAGCAACTACACTTCGGAGACCTCAAAAATTAGGGAGCATTGATGTAAGAACAGTCTGGCGGTTACAGAACCTTCTGGTAAACTGAACTAAGCATAAATAAAGAACCCAGAGCACCTCTAAGGTTGCGATAGCAAGGTTAGGCTAGGTTTTTTGTATGTTTTTGGGGTTACCGAGGTTGAAAAAACCACAGTGCGTTAGTATTCCATTGGGATGTTTCAGAGGACCCAAAAATAAAAAAAAAAGGTTTAGTTGGACAATTCGTTTGTTTGAGAAGTTATCGTAAACAAATTTGATGTTCGGCATTTTTTTAAGGTTGCGTTTGTTTATGAAGTTATTGTAACCGAAATTGGCAGTCAACAATTTTTTAGGAGTAACTAAGCAATATACCGAATTTGATTGCAATGTGCTGGGAAAAGGTATTTCAAAGTCGTCTGCGCCCGACTTTAGCGGACGCCATCATTTAATACTATTTAATGGGTCAAAGTTCGCATCATTTCATCAAAAATTTTGTTTTTAACATAATAGAACTATAGTTCCAATAAAACTTTAAAGCATCTAAATGTTCTTCTTTTTTTTTTTTGAGGAAATAACCCAGAATTTTTGATATTATAAAATAAAACAATTTTTTTTTAGTTTCGTCGTTCAAAGGAAATTGTAGTTGCTATTAACATTATCGAATTATAGTACCAATAAAACTTTAAAGCATCTAAATGTTCATTTTTTTTTTTGAGAAAATTACCCAGAAATTTTGTAATTATAAAATAATACAATATGTATTGATTGTTTTGTCTAGTTTCGAGAGTTCAAAGGAAATTTTTGTTGTTTTTCAAAAATTCACAAAAATCATGTCATTTATCGCATACCCAATTGTAAATATAGAATAATTGAAAAATTACAAAGATAATTAATTTTTAGAATAGCAGCATTTGCGTAATTGGAAATTTTTCAAAATTTATTTTATTTTGATATTCTGTGTGCATTCTTATTTGTTTACAAGATTTATCAGTTCCACAAAAACACTGCTCATTTTCTCGAATTCAGATTTTAAATGGAAATTATTTAGAAAAAAAAAACTGTGCAAAAAATAAGTGGTTTTTGCAGCCATACTGTCAAGGTGTCAAAAAACTCTACTTGATGGAGTACACCTCATACTGATAGGTAAACAGCGGCCAGCATGACCCAATTATACGTAAACTCAAGTGTTTTCAAGAAACTTTCCTAGTAACCAAGCCAGTGCGAATTCAAACCTTTCCACGCAAGCCATGACGAAAGCCAGCTACGTCATAGTTTTTCTTATGCCTAAGCTACACTAACGTCATGACTGTACAATTGCTCTATTCTGGTACTTGTTTTTCAATTAACAGCTGCCTAAGCTAAGGACTAAGCACTGGGTATATAGCACGAACAGGACACTTCATTACGTTTGCACAAATTGCCTTTGCGTGACGAAGTTGTATTTCAGCTTTTTCCTGAAAGCAACCAAATTTACATAAGTGACCAAAACTCGTACAGGTCGGTCATAAAATACTAGAAGGCAGTGAAAGACTATTTGTGATCCGCTTAAGACATTTCCGGCTAGTTGTAATAAACGTGGCTTATACTATGTGTTTACAATAACAACAACAATAATAATAATAAGCAGTAGGGGTTTGCTCTTTAGTTCTGACAATTGTTTTGTTTTTTTTTTTTTGGTTTTGTGTGCACGTAATTAATGACGCAATTGGACACTTGATAGCGACAGGGTCAGAACCAGAGCGTGGCGTGGCATGGCGTGTGTTCCACGTCTGTCAGCGATGTTGACATTATGCAACATCTGTAACAGCTGCTTAGTATAATATATGATATTTAAACACTGCTTACCGCTCTTGATGCTCCATTCCCTCGATGCCCTCTGAGACAACATTCTCAAATATTCCCGCTCTTGGTCTGTCGCTCAGCAAATGTTGACGGTCCAGATCGAGCTGCAGGTGAAGAAAAGAAAATAAACAAATTAGTTAATGTTGCATTTACAGTGCCGTTTGGGGACGCCACAAAGAATCGCAGCACAAGTGTTTCCACTAGCAAAACGCAGCAGCTGAGCAGCTGTATATATACCACTCATTCTAAGGTTGCACTGTGGGATCGGCTTTAATATATGTATTGGATCAAAGGCATGTTTGAATAGCTTTCATTGATTTACTCGTCTAAGTAAAGATATTTAAATAGCATCCATATACAGACCCAATGGCGCTTTAATCCACGGTGGATTTTCGGTTCCGGACCTTCCCCAAAAGTTGGAAAAATGGCTTGACAGTTTTTTGCGAATTCTGATATATATACACTTCGAAGTGAAAAACCTACCCTATGACCAAATCCTGGACGCCTGAATCCCCCAAAAATATAAATTTTAAAATGGGACACATATTCTGCCAAATTAGCAATCTCTTACAATTTGTTGAGATAACCGCAAGTTATATGTGCAAAAATATTCAACCAACCAGGTTAAAACCAGCCTCTTTAAAATTTTTTTCGACTTTCCGGCAACACCTTAGAGGCTACCGCTACAGATGCTCTCAGAGAATGCAACGGCTTAGGTGCCTGCTGAATAGGAGTAGCAAACTTTTAGTGAGGGCAAAGGGGAAGTGTATCTCAGATGCATAATACCATAATACCAATATGACACTAGGGTCTTTAGATTTGGGGTATTGCTATAAGGACAACCAGTAATCATATCCAGATGTTACGCTGCATCGAGGCGTAAATCGTCATTTTGTATATGAACATATTGGAAGGCATAACAACCGCTGCTAAGCAGTCAACCTGGCGAAGAATTTTCTTACTGCCAGACCACTCCGGTGCCTAAAAAGTACAGATTTTTATAAGACTTTAGGAAGAAGAAGACACCTAATCTGTGATTTAATAATTCTTGAAGGAGAAACAGTTAATTTTTGTCAGTTCTTTGGTTCTTGTGATGGACTTTTTTGTATCTAGTCTTTATGTTCTAGAGGCATATGAATGAAAGCTGTAACAAGATTTCTTTACTAAATAAGAAATAGTTGGATCTGAGAACTTTACTTTTGAAGTTGATTTTTTACAAGGGTTGATCTCTAGCCCTACTCTGCGATCTAATTAAAGTGTTAGCACTCCGCCGCGCACTTTAGTTTGTTAGGTAACAATCCGGCAAGAACCACTAGGAGGTAGTGCGCCGACTTGAGTAAAGTTGGGTCTAGGATCGCGCTGGCATTCGCTATGTTAAAATGCAATCAGACACTTTACCTAGTGTACTCTTCCCCAGTCTCATCAGGGCGAGACCCATAAGAAGAAGCACTTTACAACATAGCTCTTATAATGAAGATCAATAAAATAAAACGTTCTTTCAAATTGTAGATAAAAGTTGTACTTAGGTTTCTTTCCTTAATAAAAACTAGCTGAATCCTTGAACTTTATCACATAGCTGTCATAGTAAAGATCAGTAAAGAAAACTACAAGATACAAGGTATATAGAAGTCGGTTAAGACTGACTAGTTTTTGTTAAGCTCTACGGCAAGTATTTTGAACGTAATCATGCCTGATCCAGATTTAGATTTGGATACCGATCATAACTACAAACCGCATTGTTAAACCGACAAATCGATATCCAAATCCCAAAGAGGCATGAATATTTTGCCAAATGAATACAAAATTGTGTGCCTTTGTCTCGCAGCCTTTTTTACAACTGGTGTTAAATGTGAAAACCATATGGCCACACTGATCAAAAACGATAAGCTTATCGATAATCGATAACATGCTTTTTGTCAGCTGCAGCAACTGTTAAAACCGCATTTTATTTTATAAGCTGCGGCAGTTTGGGCGCCTTTTTTTGCTTGCAATGCTAGTGGAAACGCGACAAAATATTTTATTTAATCTTTTTTATTTTTAAATATTATATATAATACCTGCAATTGCGTCTGCAAGCCGCTGCTATAAGAATTCAGGCTTAATCCATTCATATTGGTGCTGCCATATTCCAAATCCGAGCTATTGCCCTCCATATCGTGCGGACTGGTATCTGAATCGTCGTCAGCTGCAATGGCCAAAAAGCAAACGATTAAAATTTATTACAAATTTTCACACATGTTTTAAACTTGGGCATTACACGAGAACTCAAAAGAGTTGTTTATCATTTTGTCTCTTATCACAGCAACAACAACAAAAAATAACAACAAAAACAATAAGACTAGCGTTTTACGTCCAAAAGACACTAAAGACACGAAATCTGATATAAGCTGAAACGCTCCGCAGCGTTTTGGGTTCGCCGCTTTAGGAGCACACACTGCAGCACACTGAGCACACGAAACTGGCTTGTGTTTTTTTGTGACTAACTCATACAAGCAACCAACTGACTGAGTGACTGAGTGAATCTTGTGAATCTCTGGATGCTGCAGCAGCGACGCAGCCACTCACTCAGATAAATCCAAAACAACGCCGAGCTGATAAAACAGAAAACGAGTTGTTGGATTCTTAAACAGTGACATGATTTAAACGGGCCAAAGTAAGTAAGTAACTAATACGCAAGCCACTTGTAGACTGACAAGACGACAGACTGATAAGCTCTTCATTTAAAACAAAAAAAAAAAATATATATAAATAAATTAAAAATTTTGTATACCTTGCGATAAGTAGAGCTAGAGGTAATACGTTGTTTGGGGTTATGAATAGTGTGTGCTTTAAGTTTTTACAAATTGCGTTTAAATTGTGATTAAATTGCGATTAAATTATTATGAGGGGCTGTTTCTGTTTTCGTTTTAGCTATTAAGAGCAGTTGTATTTATTTTATGTGTTTAACATTATGGGCATCGTAATAATTTTATGTGATACTTGATTTATTTTTAACTAAGTGATGAATTAAGCTATATAACGAGAGGTGATTAGTAAATATTAAAAAAACAATATTTTTAAGCATTTTATCATCGGTTGTTTGTGGGTGGAAGGAGATACTGCATTTTTAAACGAAATTCATGAAACTCGTTCATAATATACAGTGCGCTATGAAGCTTAAAGCCACTTACTTTTTTTCAAAAAAATGTTTTGAATTGCAATGTCTTTTAGCATGTTTCACAAATTTTTAAATTCTACGATTTATTTGAAAAAGTAAGTGGCTTTGCGCACTGTATGTGTGCAGTAAGAGGTGACGAAGTTCTTATGCTCTTAACGTAGCAATAAATTACACTAGTTTACAAATTTAAGTGTCATCGAGTGAGCCTTCCTAAAAAAAGTGTTTTTTGGGGTTATTTGGGGTCGAGAAACAGGAAAATGGTACCCTTTTTTTTTTTCTTTAGCACCGTTTTTGGGATATTTTCGAAAAACATGTTTTTGGGCACTTATTTCAGTTATTCGTCAATATCTCGTGAACAAAATTTTGTATCGACATGAATGGTGATCAGATCGAAAGGTATTGATGTGCTCTTTACAGTGATATATAGTTATATATATAGATTAATTAAAAATTATAGAAGTTACAAGCAACCAAAGTCGAAATGACCATTTTTAAAAATTACAAATTTTCGGTATGCTTTTTATTAACGAAAAAAAATTTTTAAAAACTATGTTAAACTTTAAGCTGAAAGAGAATTCTTTTACGAACGAGATATTGACGAATAACTGAAATAAGTGCCCAAAAACATGTTTTTCGAAAAAAAAGGTTGCCATTTTCGTGTTTCTTGACCCCAAATTACCCTAAAAAACACTTTTTTAGGCAGGTTCATTTTTAGTGTAAACTAGTGTGATATTGAAGAATTTAACACATTTAAATTTTAAAATTTATGTAATAAATTGAAAGAATATTTATGTAAATTAAGTATATTCCTTCAGCGAAACAAAACAGTTTCTTAAAAGTGTCTAGATGGATAGCTAACAAGAATTGATTTTGAAAATGAAACTTTCATAGTTTTTTTCTACCATTACTTTTTAAAAATCGTTGGGATCAATTGTATTTTATCCAGTTAGATACTTTGAAAATTTATATGATAAGTTAAAAAAAAAATATTTATGCCAAGTCATCCTCCTTAAACATAAATATTTTTGCAAAAACAATAGTCAACTTGTGATTGCCATGTCCACAAGTGCTTAGGTAACAGAGGCTTCTAAGCAGCAATTCGATCAAAAACAGGCGCTTATAACTACCAAACCTACTAGCAAATACCACAAAATGTGATCTTTTAGCTAGGAAGGATTTCAAGCGATAATCACTATGATGAAACATAGAAAGGTACGAATACAGGTCGACCTGACGCACCTAGATATCCAATAAGTTTCTTATAAATTTTTCACTGGTTACATAGATCTTTTTAACAACTGAAGAGAAGCCAGAGCTAGAGCTAGATCCTAGTGGTTCATTGAACTTCCCTATAACGTACTTCTCTGCAAATCAATTTTGCCAAAAAAAAATTTTAATCAAGAACATTAATTTAATGATCTACCTAAAATTAATTTTTGTTAAACAAACTTTCTATATAACGAACCAATATTCCGCTCCCAAGCGAGTTCGCTATAGAGAGGTTCCACTGTATTTTGAGTAGCTAAAACAAATGGATTAAGCTAGAGGAAAGGAATTCTATAAAAAAAAACACATAATTGCGGGTCTTTGACAAGAAGATGCCAGCGTGGGAGTCGTGGAGCCAAGAAGGCCCCAGTCATAATCTCTAGGCATATACAAGAGAATATTCTGAGCAGAAGTATGTGCTATAGTTCAATGTGTGGACATCGATTTAGCGGGGAAATACAATGCCAATTGATGGGTAATTCTGTAAGACAGACAAGCAGCGATAAATCCGGAATCGAAAATAAAAAACATAAATTTGTTTGAAGAATTGGACTCAAATTGCTACCTTTGCCGTTGCCCATAATATCAACCTAAGATGAGATATAAAAATATCTCCGGAAACAAAAAAAAAAAGATAAGCTGGAGAAAGGTGGTGTTGTTAAACCAATAATAGAGCCTGCGGTCTTCTATGGTGTTAGCACGGCTAAGCAGCACCTGGGTTCCTATGACTTCAATAGGTTCAAAAATAACCTAAACAATTCCCTAAGGACTCTGACTAGGTTACCTAAGGCACACTGTGTAGTCCTAGAAAAAACCTGAGCAGTTTGGGCATCGTGAACTGCAAATCATGTAGTTTCTGTAGAATTAAGGAGGAAACCTCCCAAAACACACTCTTAGAGTTTTAGCCAAAAGAAAGAAATGTCTGTTTCGTGGACATAAAATCTCGATACACGAGGTCTCTCACCTAGACCCTTCTCAAGTAAGTATAAAGTTTGCTACGGAAGTAAGAGCTTCTACCCCAAATAATGAGTTGAGAAGTTGTAGGGCTAGTAGCGAGCCCAATATAGCCTTAGACTGCAGTTTTGCTAACCACAATATTATTATTATTCTTTGAATGATCCTTTTAAGCTCTACAAAAAATAACGACTTTTTAATTCAACCAGACTGAAGAAAGACTGAGTTGTTAAGCGGATTCGTAAGGATATATAAACACAAGCTACTCCGAAAATCGAAATGTTTAATGTCTTTGGCTTGACAGTATTAGAATAAAATTCTGCAAAGTAGAAAAATATTATGATCTTTTATGCATTCTGATGCATTAATTTTAGACTTAAAAGTCGACGTCACAATGTAAATTTTATTACATAGCGAAAAATGTGTTTGTATAGTGTACGGACCCGTGTGCTGGATATAATATTTATGAATGCGAAATATACAAACAAAATTGAAAGAAAATTGATTAAAAAGAAAATTCGTTAAACTTAAATAATGCTTTGTAAACCTTTTAGCTTTTCTTCCAAGAAGTCAGTAAATCTTGTTTGGATAACGCTTTTCAAATATAATTCAAACTTTGTTCAAGTCATCAAAGCAAGCAAATTTTTATACGCGCAGCCCAAAAGTATGCCACACATTTTTTGTACTGCCAACAAACGCACGTTTTATACATGTCAGCTTGCTGTCATGCAGCGTTTTGACGTAATGTAAGCATGACGTAAACTGCTACGCAATCGTATTAATTTAAGCGGATTAGAATTAGCGATTTAAATTAAAATTAAAACAAATCTAAATGCACGTTTTAATTTAAGTTAAGCCACAAAAGTATTTAGTAAGCAATGTTTATGTTATTTATATGGTTTGTTGTATATGTTGCGTGTTATATTGCAACACATTTGTCTTTTCATCAACACTTACAGCAAACGTTAATCAGTTGTGCTATTTTTAAGTTAAATGACACAATTGAAAGCCAAATAATAGCAGTTAATCACAGTACAAAATAATACAAAATTATACAAATAGATATAGACGAACGGCGTATAGATAGTTAGATAGTTGCTGCTAGCACTGCTTTGAAATTTTGTTTACCACATGCGCGCGACTTTGAAACACAACTGAAGCCATATAGCACTGAGGAGCGCATTTCTATGCCAGCTACGCTCTAATCTTATCGACATTATCGGCAGTTGTTAAATGAACAGGCACATATGGTAACATTTTTAACTTTTTGTTTTTTTTTTTGTTTTAATTGCGTTTCTTTTTCGTCTTACTAGTCAGCAAAAGTAAAACAAAAATGCCTGATAAACAAGCGCAAAAACGGTGACGTTCGAGATGCCAAACATCGATACTTACCATGACGATGACGCATATGCACACTATGCTGTGGATTACGTATGATACGTATTTGACGATCCGGATGATGTGGTTCACCAAATTCACCGCCAATGTCTTTGGGCAGTTGCCACAAGGCGCTACGCTCCTCCAGCTGATCGCGTGGAAAGTAGAGCGGCGCTAGTACCTCGTAGGTGCCACGCTCATTTGTGCTGATGCACAATATCACAACCTGCAGTGTAAACTTGTCCAGGTAACGTCGTATGGTGCCTGTGTATTAATTTGTGTCAGTTTGTTAAGCAATTAAATATGGTGCGCGAGGGCTGTTCAAAGAGTAGCGAATTTGATGAGAAATGCAGCCTGCTCCCAGCTGCAGGATTTTGTTATAAAGCAAACTATGCAGCAATTCAGGGCCGTGTTTGCCCCCGGAGTTGGGTTTGTACCGGGCCACACCTTTGAAAACAACTTAACTGGTATGAGAAGTAATTCCGAAAGCAAATCAAATCGCCGGCCCTGAGCCTCCAGCCCCGGCTTACACCCTTCCGGCGGCCCTACTAAAATCACACTGCTAATTAAACGTAACCCACCCGAAAAGAGATAATGTATCATGAGTTTATCATGTAAAGTCTTAACTAATCCTTCGTCATTCCAGTGCAAACATTGTGAATCAATCCAACGCATCGTTACTCTTTGAACACACCTCGTAAATATTAAATACTCACGCAGCGCAATGTGAGCCGCAATGTCGGCTGGAAAGCTACGCTGATTTGTGCTGACGTTGCACAAAGCTATGGTGCGCAAATTCAGCTCCTTGGCCTTACACAGCACGTTTCTGCAGAGGAGCGGGAACAAAAAAAATGTACCATATCAATATGAGTCACTTGTATTTATATAAATATATGTGGTTTGACGCACCTGTAACAACAGTGTAGCGTATTCTCGGCAGCCGTCTTGAACTTCTCCTTATAGGCGGGGGCTACGGTGTGTAAAACATACTTGGCGGGCAGATTATAGCCACGCGTTACGCGCACATCCCCAGTGCGGCATTCTGTGGAATTACAAGATATACTTATATCAGAAACCAGGTTCAGTGCACTTGGCTAGCCATACATACCTTTAACAGTTGTGGTTAACTCCTCTTTGAGTTGATTGCCCGCAACGGCGAGTATGCGTTCCGATATGCTATTGCTTTCAGTCAGTGTTTCATCGCTGGTATTGGTTATGGCGTCCACATCCAACGTGGTCATATCACCATCCCTGTAAATCACAAAGATTCTGAGTTTGAGTAATGTGTTCAAGAGCTAAACGGTCTTCACAATTTTTAGTGTTGGTAAACATATCAGAAAAGTGTGTGCACATTGTTGAGTTAAATGGAAAATTGTTTTTTGTGACCTTTGAGCATTCGTTTCAAAACGAAATTTTTTTTGGCGCTATTAAGCTATCGGAAAGGTTTCATGCCTTCATGACATAGGTTAGGTTAGGTTAGGGCGGCAGTCGGTACCTAAGGTCCCAACTCACTTAGGCCAGGGAATTGGCCCGTTGTGATACCGCTGGGTGGACCTTACACCACACTTCCCCCACTCAGGAGGTCCCCTGTATGATTTAAAAATCACGCCCATCCGGCGGCCTGAATAAACCTCGAGAGGCTTCTTGGGCTCTTTTCCGAGAGCTGGGATAGGTCATTAAAAAAGTATGATTTTAGGAATCGGAGCCTTGTCTTATACAGCCCAGGGCAGTGACAGAATAAGTGCTCCACCGTCTCCAGTTCCTCCTCATCTCCACAACTTCTACAGAAATCATTGTATATGAATACTTCAAAAAGTATATCATTTACTGGATACGACGATGGCTTGAATTAAGAGATAATCTAGAAAAAAGTTTGCGGGTGGTCCAGATTCCATACACAATGTGCTTACAGAATACTTCAAAAGATATAGCATAATACAACCTCCGCTGGAACTGATCAATGCTTGAAAATCCGCCAATGGCTTGAACCAGGGTGCGGATCCAGAAAAATATTTGCGGGTGTTCAAGATTTCATTCACAATGTGACCGAATAATTAATTGGCTGCATAGAACATATAACAGACTCTCCTGGATGCGACAATGGCTTGAAGCAGGGGGGGCATCTGTTTACTTCAAAAGGTTACATAGAACATATGCTGCTGTATCTAACCATGGCTTGAAATTAGCCATTTTGTGTTGTATAACGTCGATCAATCATAACCATTCGGCCGTGATACGGATATCGAATCCGAAGATTTTATACGGATTCGATTTGAAATCGAATGTTTGGTGCTCCCAATTTCAACAAAACGATTTTTTATGTGGTTTGAAACCAAATGTTTGGTTGCAAGAGGAATGGCAAAATAGGTTAAAAAGGGTATGCATTTTAAACTGAAATAATTTTTTAAATATTCGTATTGAACGCTTTTAGCGCCTTCTTGGAAAAGCCTATACCACTCGTAAGCTCTATGCTTACTTTATTCCACTTTTTTAAATAAATTAAAATTCTCCATGACCAACCAAATACTTTTCCAACATGTTTACCAACACTAAAATCGCGCAAATAGTTACCAAATCACAAATCGATTATTAATATCTATGGATAGCGGAAAGGGGCTGCAATTATGCCTTGGTCCTCCGAGCGTTGAATAATCCGTAATTGGCAGACGTGTATCCGTTTTCTGTGAGCCACCCCAGGTGGCTAGGTTATCCAATTTGATGAGCTATGCAAAAAAAAAAAAAAAATGGGTTAGCATCAACGTGAATTCCAAGCTTAATTCAAACCAAAACCAAACTAAATTAAATTCAAGCCAATCAGTTTTTAATTAATTGGCTATATGAAAAGAAATTGCAGCTACTCTAGTACAGTAGTCATTGTATAACACTTACACATGAGTTGGCGCTAGATTCAAACGATTTAAAGTCCACATTTGAGTTCGTGTCGAGACGCATTGCTCTGTAATTAGAGATGAAAATTAATAATTATTAGTTAATTTTACTACCAAATAATTAAAAAGTTATTGCAATGGCAAGTTAATAATGGTTGAACTTCTACATGTTAGTAACAATGTGCTATTAAATTTTCAGTTATAATATTTTAACAGATTTTAGTTATTTTTCGAGCTATTGTAAATGACTTTGAACATTGTTGATGTTTTTCTTGAGGCCGCCATATGCAATTGTGTGTGACGTCATATGGACTATAACCAGTGGACGCTCAAGACGCTACCAACGATAACTTATTTTTCAAGTAATGGTAAAGAGTTTCAAAGTTTAGAGCGAACAGATGAACATATTGGTCAAATAGGGAATAACAATAACAATCCTTTCATAGTCTACTCATTGCGCAAAGATTTGCAGCTCTCATAACTGATAAACAGCTGGTTTGCTCACGTTTTAAGCCCAAATAAGCCAGTTTCGAACCGGTTTAACCCGGAAAAACGCGCTTTTAAACCATTTCAGCCCAGTTTTGCAGCCCTTACAATTTAGTAACAGTTGTTTTGGCTAAAGTCCACTTTAAGACTTGATTAAACTCCAATAATCCACTTGTTAAACGCTGAAAAAACCAGTTTGCAGCGTCTAAAATAAAATGTTTATCGCAAACAGGCCAAGCATTAATCATACTACTCCTCATCAGAACTGGAAGTTCCATAATGTTTATACGTAAATTTTGCAAAATACAAAATTAAATATTTACTTTTATGATTAAGACCAGACAGATCTGTTAGAAAATTTAGCTACTCTGTTGGCTGTCATCACGTATGTGTCTGCTCAGTTGGCTTAATTCACAGATAAACACAAAAAGCGCAAAATATTTGAACTTATTTCATTCAAAGAACGAACTTGATTGTTGGTTGATAAATAATAAATTGCCTTTGTTGGCTCTTGTTGACTTGTTGACTGCTTATCTGGCAATTAGCGAGGCTTGAAAATTCAGATGTTCTCATCTGTTTGTAGAGCACCGAGCAGGCTGGTTGCAATGACAGCTGCACTATCAGCCAGTTGGTTTACAGTGCTGCAAAAAATTGTGACGCCCACAAGAATCGAGGACACATATACGTATGTACATATATAAATATATATATGGAGCGGTTGTGTGTGGTTTGACAATGCAGCTCTATTTATAGCACAGGTTTCACAGCTTTCACAGTTTTTATGTGCGACATGAGCTGCACAAGACAAAAGCAACACCTGAAGGGCTTTCTTTCAATTGGTTTTGTTTGCCAGGCTCATATGCAGGTTGTGCTCTGTTGTTGATGATGTTGCTGCTGCTGCACATGGTGATGTTTATATTGATGCTGTTGTTTTTGCTGTAGGCGTACCAAACGCATCCCAAACACAGTTCAACTTTGAACTTTGTCAGTTGAAAACACACAAAACAAAAGGCTGACCAAGCACCAAGCTGCTTAACGCTAGCATGCAACTGCTTCAATGAATAAAAGCTGGCTGCTACAGCACTGACCTAAATTGCATATTGTATGAGTTTGGAAGCATATATGTAAGTACAGTAGGGTCTTGCCTTGACTAACATGACTTTAAAGGTCACAACATTGAATTCGTAAGCTTAGAGGTCTTAGATGTAAACCAGCATAAGCGAAATTCAAACCATATGTTTATTTATTACATAAAATGGATTTTCGTGTACACATATCTTAATCGGTTAAGGTTGGGGAAGAAGGTTATGAGATGGTTGTGGGAAGGATGTCCCATTTTAAAAAAATAAAGTATACTGCCTTCTAGCTTATCATAATCAAGTTAATTTGTCGGAGATCAAGGGAATAATAGAATGATATAAAATTATTTGTCTTTGTTTGTCTCAGGGCTGGAGAATTGGAATGCTCGCCTGTTTCTGAATCAAAATCCAAGTTCGAAAGCACCACAGCAGCTCGGGTATAGCCTGTGAAAGAGCTCGTTTTGTAGGGTCCTTTGAGTTTAGATTAAAACTAAGACCTGGTAGCGCATTAGTACTCTACGCCTGCATATACATAAGAAGACCTTTGCCTCAACCCCAGATCACGACACTTTTTTTGTTATTAAGGATTAGAATTTAATTAAAATGTCATTAAAAACCAGTAGTTGTGTGCGGATTTTATAATGGTAAGCAATAAATTTAGAGAGCCAAAAAACTACAAATGGATGCGACTGGAAGGTCCGAACTGACTTATATTACATGTTGCCCACACGATTCGCAGGTGACAACACTTCGCCGGCTTGTCTAAACGTTACAGGATCGGTTTTCGTTCCAACTTGCCGCAACCACTTCTTTATTTATCTGTTCCAGCTTCAACCCAGGTTTTAGATAATGGAACGTTTTTTTTTTTTTTATGGCGATTTTTTGATTCTTGATTTTTTTGGTTGAGGATTGGTTCTAATATGGCTGACATCCCTATTTGTATACTTCCTTCTGCTGAAACATTCCCTACCCTTTTCATCTTTCGTTGTAGAACTTCATCATATTATGTATGAGCAACATCCTGTGTTTTTTTTATACTCTCTACTGAAGGTTCTTAGTCGTAAAAAGTTCGTGCAAATACGTATAAAGATAAAAGGAGACTTCCCGAGTTTAAAGTTAAAGTATATACCTATATAAAGAAGGTGGTATACTATAGTCCAAATTTTCCAACTTGTTTCTTTTTTATTTTTTATCATATCCCTATTGGAAGAATCGAACTTTTTCTTCAAAAGATGTTTGATATAACTAAAAACATCTACTTGTTCAAATTTTTGATATATTATGGCATAAGTTTTGCGTCAGTAAGGCAAATTCGACAAAACTTTACTAGTGTAAGAATAATGCCCGCATTTTGTTTACATTTTGTGTCATCATCTCTTATGGACAGGTGAACATGGCTTTATCAAGTCAAGCCTACTAATCTTTTTGCAAAGGTGAGGTAAGTTGTTTGAGATTACTGAAAGGCCTGTCGAACCATTGTACTGCGCAGGTAAGACGGTGAAAGGTGGTTATATGATGTATATTGAAGTCAACGATCTATGCAAAATGATTTTTGTATAAAAAGAACCTGTAACAAAAATGGCACAAACCAATAAGATCTTATAGAAACACCGAGAACAAACCGGTTCGCTTGCACTCCAGCTAAAATACATATCACAAAAAATGTTTTGTTTTTTGCGAAATTGGTTTTGTTTTTGCAATTACCACGAAAGCCAAAATAATATTTATATACATATACACAATACTAGCTTCAACCGGATATAAGAGGTTTGCTTGTCATGTCAAACGATGTTTGCCTGTATGGCTGTACTGCATGAAAGTACATACTACAGTATATAGGTATGTACATATCCACCCAGTTACCTGGCTATAAATTTATAGGTGTGCTGTTACGCTGGCCTGCCCTCAAACACCCCAAGCATATAAAAATGAAAACCAAATGTGTGCTTTGTTTAAATTAAGATAAGAAAATTCCATTTTGAAATATTGAAGCGCAAACAGTTTAAGCTTTATCATATATTTGCGCAGGTCGAAATAACGTAAATATTTGCAATACAAGTTAAGTAGTCATTTAATTATATTTTCCATAACCAACCAACCAACCAACTGACTGACTTTACTTGGCTATAACTGATGAATTAATCTATGACTAGTAATCACTGTATACTACGTGCTTTGTCATGGGCTTAGCCAATTAGCATCAAGGCCAAGACGTAGGCGCACAACGAACGCGCGTTTGTACGCTCTCTCCAAAACAACCCACTCTTTGTTTATAGTTCTATTAGCCAGTTTTTTTTTTTTTTTTTTTTTTTTATCTTTGCTGCACTTGGTACACCCTGTATACAGGTTCAACTGGTCGGTACACTAACAGCAATCAAAACTTACAAATTTACTACTACTACAATTTGTATTTATTTTTTACATTTTCCATACGGGCAAATATTTAAACTGCAGCTTTGTTTACACTTCGATATGTTGTTGTTGTTTGTCATCGTCATCGTCATCGTTGCCATATCGAAGTGTGGGTTGTGTAGATTTTAGTTAAGTAAATTACGTTTTTATTCGCACGTTAATTGCCACAGTCACCAAGTTGAATGGCTAGATAAACACGCATCTCTCTGCGAACCAAAAGCAAACTTTAGTGTACTCTGGGGTCAGTCTCTGTCCCTCAGCCCCTTTGTCTGTTTTGTCTCTCGTTGAGTTTCATTAAATGTAAGTCTTGCGTCAAACGATCACATCATCAACTCACAGCAAAAGCTCATATTATTTTTGTTTTTGGTTTATTATTGTCTCTTTTTGGCAGTAAGAATGATGGAGATGGTACAAAGGGTGCTAGAGGTTATCTTCTGCATGTATATATGTATGTAAATTGGCTTGGGTTTTAGTTGACCCTAACAATACTTAAGCGCTATATAGCTAGGCAGAAAAGAGTTTAGAAATTTTTTTAAAAATTGTGACTTTTAAAAGCATATCGTATATCAATCAATTTAGTGACGTAGATAGTCGTTTCGATAGGTGCGCGATATAGCGAAGTATTAAATTCCATATTTGTACGGAAGTTGTTTATTAATATAACCGGTACTTTGGCTGCAAGGGTATAGGTATAAAGTTTGTTGTGTGTACCACCAAGAAGAAAACGATTAAGAGCCCACAATCTTTATACCAAAAAAAAAAAAATGAGCACAGCAAAATATATCGATTTAGCCTTGTACCTTCGTCTGATCTGTTTTTCGAAAACACATAAAACAAGCATGCAATTTTTTCACAAGTTGCGTCTTATGATCTACTCCATTAATTGCATTTTTTTTTTGATATTGTACCCGCTCATCCTCCAATACAATTTCCTGCTTACTACCACGATTTTTAAGTTTCATGTATTGTTACAAACCGACCTACCCTTTTTTATTATCCATCCATAGGTGATAATGGTGAAAAAAAATTGCTTAAAGACTTCGGGATTTATAGCCGGAAATGTTTAAAATGCCACTTCACCCGTATTCTTATATACATTTTTTTTTTTTCCAATTTTATTTACAATCTGTCCTAAAACAATCAGTAAATTATATAAAATTATTTAAACAATGGCAGAAGCAGCAAGTCTCCAATAGGTATAAATAACAAAAAACAGAGAATAAAATTCTGAATTAAAATCTACTTGAAAGATCAAGTACATGAAATCTTTTAAGTCTTCTATAGGTTTGACTATTATCTGTTAAATTAAGGGCTAGATTATTGCTATGGTCCAATAATCTTTCCATGTATCTATTGCTGAATTTGCTGACTTCTTATTTTACAAAGCAAATGTTTAGATCTTTGTGTATTTCGTCATTTCCATACAATTCTGTGTTTTTTTTATATTTCCTCTACAATTTAAAAAACTTTGCCAAGAAAAAGGAAATTTAAAAATTAGTATTCGTGTCGAAACTGTGACAAAACACAATTCACTTTGTTGGGCAGAAATGCAAAAGCGCTCGACTAACGACGCGAGCAATGAATCTGCATTTCTGCCTAACAAAGTGAATTCTGTTTTGTCACAATTTCGAACGATTATTTTTTTTTATCAATCCGCGTAAGTTGCATAAAAGTTATCATCTTTTGCTAACCTAGACCCCCACTTTCTACGCCCTTGCATCAATCAATATTTATCAAAAAATACTAAAGGTAAATATTTAAATTTTATATTTCTGCCAATTAAATTGTTTGTTCTATTAAACGAGTAATTCTGTTGCTTATATATGCATGTTAACCAACTAAAATAATAATAAATTATAATAATAATAACTGTAAACTTCGAAAGCGAATTTATTTATATAGAAAAAACTTGTTTACGATAAGCAGATTTATTTACTAGTTACAGTTTTGATATCCAATGATGTTTGTCGCGTAAACCAAATAAATTTTATTTTTGCTTAAATTTAAAATTGTGTTTTTAAGATTTAATGAGACAATCGACTATATTATGAGGCGCTAATTTTTTTTATTTTATTTTAGTGGGGTACAACAAAGTATAGTTGACCTTAAATTATAAGAAAAATTTAAATGAAGTATTGAAAAATAAAACGAGGAAAAAAGATAGATTTGAACTAAACCACATCATCACCGCCCGGTGGGTGAACTTTTTAGCGATATGCAACGACTCACATTAAAATCTGGCCAGAGACTTGGACTTACAATAATCAAGTGGAAAAAGGAAGTTAAAAAAAAAATTAAACAACAGCCAAAAGAGCATCAATGACCAAACAGGTGCCTCATAATGCAGGATTGGTCATGGATGCTCGAAGAGGCAAGTCAATAGAATAGAAGACGTAATAGAAGGAATAGACCGTTCAAAAGAAGACACGAAATGGATCATAAGATCTACAACGTTGTAAGGCTATGGGGTGATAATTACGAGTAACTCTGGCAGGTACAACAAAAGTAACTTTATTAAGAAGTTCAGTAGAATCAATAAGGCCGAGTAATAGCTTATGCAAGAAAAGTACACCGTGGCATGTTCTACGGTTATTTAGGGAGGGCAGCTTCATAAGGCGAAGTCTGTCTGAATATGGAGACAGTCGAATAAGTGGATTATATAAATATGCGCACTAAACACCTGACACAATTTTTTTTAGTACTCTGATAAAGCCTGTTGACACTGGGCGTGTCCTTCACTAATCAATCCAATCTGTAATTTTTGTATACTATTATTATCCATTCAGCTAGTTAAGCGTTTCCATTTTGTGCTTTTACAGCTGATCTAATGATTGTTGATTTTACTAATTTGTTAATGGAAACATGATTATTGATCATAATAGAATATGGATACAATTCATTTAATTATATATTATAATTATTATTAATGATATATTATATATCAGAAACTGTCAAAATTATCGACAACATGTCACTGTGAAAAGATTTGAGCGTAAGCACACTCTTTTGGGCTACCAACTAGACGTAGACTGATGCGAGTTACGAAAACATAGGCCAGTATCAAAGAAGACCCAGAATGGTCGATTAGCTGAATTGGATAACTCTTTAGGCCATTCCAAGCAGCTTATTTTGAGTTCGAAATCGAACCTTCATCTGTATCCGTGTAATCGTGTTGTTGTGAGAACTGAAGCCGGAAAAGTTCGTCGCCAGTTTGCGAATAGAACGTTGGTATACACTCCAGATATTGGATTATAAGCAATTCCATACATTTTGACTGAATGTAGCTTCAGAAGCTTGAATTAATTTGATATCTTCTTTTTTTCATGTGCTTCATTTAACCATTCATTGTTTTATTTGCATTGATATATCACTCTGAATAAAAGCAATATGTTGAAATTTTACTTCTTTTCCTATCGTTTCTAGCTGGTCACCCTGTATATGCATAAACTGAACCAAGTTTTATGCCTATATAAAAATGCAAATTTTTTTGCCAGAATATCTAACTGAAGTTAAGCAAATCAGATTACGTTGTTAAATGATATAAATTTTGTAAAATGCGCAAAAACTGATGATTCATTTTTAAAGTTTTATACTTTGAATCAAAATCAACTTAGAGAGATAAGCCGTTTGAAAGATGACGCATTTAAAACAATTAAAGCAAAAAGTTTTGAACACAATAAAAGTTAGAGTTTAAAGTGCGTTGAGACTATTTATTACGTATACGCATAAATTTGACTAACAAAGATAGTTTACCCAAAGTGAGTTTTTTCTGTCTAAGTAGGCGACAGTCTACATTACCAAAGCACTGCATGCTAAAAATGGTTAAGACTTTAAGGTATATCTCAGCTTGAAAATTATTATTTACAATATAAGCGTTGATCAAAATGTAACTCTATTGAGAAATATCTAACTCAATGCCAAAAATCAAAACTTTTATTTAAATTATTAAAATAATGTAAACAAATATTGTTAACGTTTACTATAGTTATGTTTGAATAGAACACATTTGTTTTAAAAATTTTGACTTAACACTGATAAGTTGAAATACTTCTAACTAAAATTACGTATACGCAATGTAGTATGATATGAACTACAAATGTACGCGTAAAAATGTTTTCAAATTTTATGCGGATTTGGATAACACAAAAAAAAATTGTCGTGATCTGGGGCCGATGCAAATATTTTCTTATGCATTTGACGTGCTGAATCCGAATTCACTATCAGAATCAGAGCTCGTAAAAAACTGTCAACCCTTTTTTCCCATGCGGCCGGGTCACCGCAAAACCAAAACCGAACAAATAAAACACGCACTGAGCCGAACACTTTTTCGTTTCGCTTTTCGGTTTTGTTCCATGTTTTCGGCTGAGCAAAACAAACGTGTCTCTCTCTGAATAACACTTACGTCGAGACACTTTGAACAAGCGCTCACTGAAAAACTGTCTGCTTCAGACCGTTTCGTAAAAAGTGTCCGGAAAAAGTGTCTTTTGCGTGTGTATGCGTGCTTGTGTAAGTCACCTGTGCTTTACTTCGTGCATTTACGAAGACACGAGGCCGAAGCAAGCCGAAATGAGCTATACACTGCTTCTCATTTCTGTGTACATTCACGAAGTAAAACACAGGCGACTCACGCAAGCACGCACACATACGCAAAAGACACTTTTGCTGAAAGTCTCAGGCAAAAGTGTCTGCGAAAAACATAACCGAAATAGAACCGAAAAAATTGGTCTTGCTCTGAGCTTTTACACAAAAACACAATTGAGTGTGTTTTGTCAATTGGTTTACTCAAAGTGTTCGGATACGAGTGTTATTTTCGGACACTCTGAAAGTGTTGACAGTTTTTTACGAGCTCTGATCTGAATTGACCCAGGTCTAAGTTTTATACATACTAAACTCAAAAAATCACCATAAAAAAAATAGTCGGACAACCGGTCTCGAAAAAAAAAATGTTTGGGATTTTTTAAAGCTACAGCTACACAAAAAAAAATGGATTTTTTAGTTTAGTGCCAGAACATTTTGTTTATAAGCTTTTGTGGTTGCTGAATTTTAATCCGATGTCTGAAAAGCTTCAGTCCGTCAGTTTTCTGAGATTGCCTCCAAAACTTTACGAAACGATGTATTTTGGAGATTATCTCAGAGACCCAATGAGCTTAGGACATTTTGACTATGGAGTCAAATTCAGCGATACCAAACACATATAAAAAAAACATTCCGGACACCCGATTTCGAAAAAAAAAAAGTTTGTTTTTTTTGAGGTTGGGATAGAACCTAGACCCATTAGAAAAATTCTGTTAGCGGATTCGCAATCAGTGCGTCGAAATACATATATATGAGATCGAGACAATTTCTTTGTGTGACTGTGCTATCAAATCCACCAAGGCGATTCTAATGAAATCTTTGAGTCACTTTATTTAATTCTGACGATTTTGGACTTTTTTCTAAAACTATAACCTACTTCCAACTAGGTTATAGGTTGTGACGGTAGCTGGCTTAAAAAGTTGTATTCATGTGTCAAATGTCACGTATAAAAAAAAGAAAAAGATGTAATTTAACTGTTCAGAGTACTAAAGCAGCGGTAAAAATGACTTATAAGCAATTTCCATTAAAACATGGATCGGTTAGACGCTGGAATACTTAAGTAGTCAGTCTATTAAAGCTATTATTTCCAATATTATTTAAATAGCTCATACACGCAGTTGCAACGCTGGCTTATTTGAGTCTATTGGCTACTTACTGTCTCTATATAAGGCTGGTAAATGACGGCAGTAAAGTCATACGATAGTTATTAGCCATAATATATTCGAAAAAAAAAAACAAACTTTGTATAACTTTAAAGGCGCAGACACAGGCAGACACGTTCGTTTTGTCGCTTCCATTCGTAACTCACGTGCTTCAGACAATAACACGACCTTTAATATGTTTTGCACGCTTTGCAACTGTAGAAATATATACTTCTTACTGAGGGAATCTTGAAAATATTTAACTGCTTTATTGCCTGGCTAAAGTTTGTTTACGCTACACGCCCCATCCAAGCCGTATATAATTCCCAAATCCAAGTCAAACCAAACTGTTGCATAATACATGCAAAATTGTTATTGGCTCACATGAGCTTACAGTGGAACAATTTCAACTGTGCTTGGCACGGAACAAATATTACGTATACGCGGCGGCAGTGACAATTTTGGCAGCATTTTCGAGCTTTACGATCTTGGATACGTATAATGTGCGCAGCAAAACCTTTTTAGTACCAGCCTGAGACTATAACAACAACAACAACTACAATGTCAATGGCAACTATACTAAATACAATATTTGTTTATTCTATTCATTTTAGGATTCGTCATCAAACAAAGGTGACGTCGCGACGTTGCCAGAACTGAGTCTCGAAAAAGTGAGTTCCAATCAATGGACACGTTAATTTTTGTTTTGCGCCCCCAACAAAAACATTTGCTCTTTTTTTTTTTTTCTATTTGTTTGTTTATTGTTTTTAAACGATTGACGTCAGTTAGCTGATTAGATAAAATTGCATTTACAATTGTTGATGGATGTTGTTATATGCTGGAAAATTAATTTACGAAAATAGATATATGATTGTTTTTTCAATAATCTAATTGCAAACAATGTGTCAAATTTAATATCCCTGAAATGGTTTGCATTTTTTTTTTATATGCAGTATGTCGAATAAGAATCGGAACTGTGTAGGTTTTAAAGTTCATGATATTCATGAAACAATATGAAAAGCTCAAGACCTTTTGTCTTTAAATTAGAAGAAATTGCAAATTTTCGATTGAGTTTAGATTTTTAATCTACACTGAAAAAAAAACGGTCCGAATTCAAATGTTTTGGCCATAAAATCCAGACCAAGTGGTCACGAAAGTAGCGAAAGCTTTTTTTTTGCCGTAATGCCGTAAAAATCTTGATTTAAGAGCTAATTTGAAATTTTATTATACTTACTAAAAATAAAATTAAAAAATTTAAAAATTTTTGTATTTCATTTTATATTTGGAATTTTTTTATGTAAAAAAAATTTTTTTTTAATGTATACATTGATTTGTAAGAATTTTTAGTCTTGCATTGAAAAAATTAAACTTAAGAATGCTTAAAATCGCAATTTAGAATTCAATTTTCCTAATTAAAGACTTTTAGCCTTATTTTGATTTTATTTTAAAATCAAGCCCAAAAAATCTTCAATTCCGAATTAATTAGGATTTTGAAATATTAGCATACTAATAATCTTAAATTAAAATTGTTGTTATTTAATTTTGAATATATATACATTTTTTTTATAATTTCTTTTTTAAATTAAGTTTAACAATTTGCTTTATTTTTATAATATGTATATTAGGGTGGCCGCCGCTGGTATGGATGATTTTTAAACCGTCGATATCAAAAACGCCACCCCCTAAAAAGTTTTCCTTTTACCTGCATATAGCGCCTGTAAAATTTAAAAACGATCCTAATGTATTTGATGGTCGCGGGAATAGGTCAAAGGTCATAACTTGCACTTTTTCCGTTTTTTGACTGTATTGTTCTACATAAACTTTAAAAACTTATTTCCAAATAAACAAATTACGGTTAAAAAAGTCTCATATCTATCAAAACATAATTTTAAAAAAATATAGAGTCGGCCTGAACGATTTTGGTAAGCTCTAAAATTGATTAAATTGACTAATTACACCAGTTTACAAATAAAAAAAAAATGTTGTATCCTTAACATGTTTCAGTCGCTTCTGTAGTAAAATGACATGCTAAAACCAAAAATCCAGTCAAAAATTTGTTTTCATGAAACGGGCTTCAAGATATTTAAAAAAAAATGTTTTTCGAAATTAGAACAAAAAAAAAAAAAAGTGCCTTTACTTAACAGCAAATATCTCTGGTTATACTAAACTGATTTCGATAGTTTTTTTAATTGACTGTCGATAATTGAATTACCCATCGATTGTATTCGGAACATGTTTTTGTCAAATTTACGTTTTGGTCGCTATTTATGCATTCATATGAACATTTTTTATGACCTTTGAACTATTCCCGCGACCATCAAATACATTCGGATCGTTTTTAAAACTTTTTAGGCGGTGGCGTTAGTAAAATCGTGAGATGTTGCAAAAATGGCCACCCTAATGTATATGTAAGTTTTGCTTAAAGCTAGCCATTAAAAATTACAGAGTTAGATGTAAAAATCTTTTCAGCTGAGACAGGAATATTTTTTAAAGTTGTGAATTAAAATTTTAGTTGTATTGTCGTTGTGTAGTCAAGGAAAGTAAATTCACAAAAATTGTTCCAAAGAAAAAAAAAAATTTTTTTGAAATAAATTTACAGAATTAAAATTAAAATTTTTTATTTTATTTTTATTTAATAAAATTTTAATTTATTTTTTAATTAAAGACAATATTATTTTAAAAAATTTTAAGAATGCTGAAAATCACACTTTTAAATTTGAATTTCTTTTTTCAAAGACTTTTAGCATTAATTTGAGAATGTTTGGTTATGTATTGAAAATTTTTGGACCTAAGTTTGAAATTTTATTATGCTAAAAATTTGAATTTAAAATATTTTTAACTTAATTCAAGAGTTTTAATCTTATTAAAACAATTTGGAGTGTCAATTTGAGAACTTTAGATCTTGCCGTAACAATTTTTGGTCTTGTTAAAAGTTGCATCTTTTTTTTATTTCAAGAATTTTAATGTTATTTCAAGATGTTTTTGGCATTTTTTAGGAATTATGCTTTTTTCTAAAGAATTTTAAGTCTAACTTTAAAAATTAAAAACGACAATTTTAATCATATATCCAGATTTTGTTATGAGCTTCGTATGTTCCGTTTTTAATTCAAGAATTTTAATTTTATTACAAGATTTGTTTGATCTTTTTTAAGAATTATTATTATTAATTTTTGGTCTTAGATTGAAAATTAAAATTCATAATAATAGTAAATATTTCATTTGATTTTATCAGAGTATAAAGAGAATTAGAAGCCAATTTTTGAACAGTTGTGGGAATCAATATTTTATAGTTGGGAAAATTTCAAATAATTGATGTTCGAAATCTGTAAATTTTCTAGGAATCGAAATTTTAATCTAAGAGACACTATTGGTGTTTGTACAGAGTTTATTTAAGTTTTTACAGGAATGTATTGGTGGTACATACATATATAAAAAAATAGACAAAAAAAAACGCATGATATGTCAGAGATGTTTGGCAATTGAGGCTGCGGAGTGGGCTGGAGTTGCACTTAGGGATGGTTAATGGAGCACTCTGACTAGTGTACAACGGGATTATTTTAACTAGATATACGAAATTTTGAGCAAAAAACGACTTTTTCGAAAGCCGGCGGAGTTTTTTGATTTATGTGGATCTTCTGTTGCAGAATTTCGCGAAAACCTTTGCTGTATAATTTTTTGATCTGAAACTTGGCAGAGCTATTGGTTAAATGTATATTACCCACTTTTGCCTATAAACTGTATCAAAATTTTTAGTATTTACTTAGGTAGGCCTAAAAACAAAACCGCATAGTCTTTTTATCGAATCTTTTTAGTTATGCGACTCCACTAGTAACGCATTCGATTATTTGACTTAACTTTCGATCAACATAAAAAATAAATTAAAATTAATTAAAGTTTTAAGGCCCATACGCAGTTTGAAAAATTTCGCACGGGATGACAAAACTTCATATAAAAAAAAATCCGATTTGGGATATCCCATTTGAGATTTTTTTTTATATGGGATATGCCATTTGGGTATTTTTTTTTTTGTTTTATATGAAGTTTTGTCATTCCGTGCGAAAATTTTCGAGCTGCGGATGGGCCTTTAATAGGAAACTACTTG
Organism: Chymomyza fuscimana; assembly: GCA_949987675.1. Classification (NCBI taxonomy): domain Eukaryota; kingdom Metazoa; phylum Arthropoda; class Insecta; order Diptera; family Drosophilidae; genus Chymomyza; species Chymomyza fuscimana. The sequence continues at coordinate 90,595,143 of OX465089.1, read as the reverse complement.
TATACTGCATTCAAGCAATTTGGACTTAAGTCACCAAATTATAGTAAACAGAAATGCTTTTTTTTTCGATTAAGTCTGCATGGGATCCCACTGTCGGGATTACATATTTTTTTATTTTGATAATCGACAATCTTGTCTCTTCTTAAATCGAGTCGCTTCTTTTTTTTTTTTGAGCTATCATACTCTCTGAGTGGCAGAACAGTCTAATAACAATTGTCACTCAGTTCACATCTATTAGACTCCTTGCGGGCATTGCGAAATATTGGAACTCAGAGTTATCATTCTTTTATAGGCTCTACCAAATTTACAAACTCTTTTCAGTATCCCTAAATGAAGATTTTGGGGAATTGACCTACAATCGCATATTATATACTCAACTTAAAGTAATTGCTGATTACTTTGTTAAAATCGACTTGAAGTACACAAACCGCATAAATTAATGTCAAGTAGCACAGTTTTGTTTGAAGAGATACTTACGTAATGCCGAGTTCAAATCTTTGACCTACATCGTTAATTCCGATACTAATCATATTACTCAAATAACATCTATTCCAAGACACTCTTTCCCACTCAATGACTAAGGAGGAATTTCATTAGTACATAATTTCATTTGCCTTTAGAATGGGAAATGTTTTCTTTCGTATTTATTATTAAAGCTCACAATTTCCATCAAACACATTAATGCAGCAATTTAGAAGGAATTGTTAACACATGGTTTGGGGCCAAAGGCGGCGCTTCGTACGGGGTCAGTTAAAGGCTGCTTATTAGAGCAGCAAGCTTAGTACATACATTTGTTATATACGTATATGTACTATACAATACACTATAGTATATAAAGTGTCTACATATTGAAAATGGTTAGTATGAATGATAGCCCAGTTAAGCTTTCATTACAAACACATTCCACATATCCATATACTCGTTTATTGTTCATGCAAATGCTGTCTAGCGATTATTGGAAATTTTTATTATTATTATGAACATGAAAACTGTAATGTTAATGGACAGCCACAATTTCAATTGAATAAAACTTGGTAGGTACTCTAAACTAAATGTAATATATGGTAAATAGCATAGTAACGTGTATTTGACATAAATTGGATTGTGCGCCTGAATGCATTAAATAATTGCGTTTTCCACATTAAATAGCTAGTTTAAATGAAGTTCTAAGAAGTATGGTATTTTATTGTTAACCAGTTTAGGTTTTAAAATATCAGGGTTTTAGAATTTAGCACTTAATACCGCTTCACACTAGCTGAAAGCTTAGAAATAAACAATGTATCTATTCATGTGCAAATCAATAGAAAGTTTATAGATACCTATTCGGTTTTGGCCAAAGAGTTCTTTTGAGGCTTTTGTACGAAAATATATGCTGGCCATATATGCGGAGGTCACTTGGTGAGATCATATTATTTTATAGAAAACTTAACAATTGACAAAAAAAAAGAGTTTAAAAAGAACAAAGAGAACGCTAAACTTTTGAACTTTTTAAAGAAACTTATTTTCCAAGTACTCATTATTTTAATTCTCTATTAAAATACGTTGACAATACCAACGAAAAAAAAATCCACTTGCTTAATGTATTTTAAAATTTTGGTATCTAAAAACAATCGACCCTAAAAGTGGATTCGCACAGTGGCAAAATACTAGTTTATTATAGTATAAAAAATTCTTTATACAAATATTTCTTAAAAAAAATTAGCTTATGAAAAGAAAAAGTTCGTCGTAGAGGAAAGTAGAGGAAATAAGTTATAAAATTCGTTGCAGAGGAGTTACTTATAGCCAAGTTGGACTCTATTTGATACCATTTATTAATACTTTCATCAATTTTTCAAGAAAGATGTCAAATTTGTGGTTCGCAAAAATAAGTCACGTTTTTTCGTTTTTTTTTTTTTGATACTGGTTTAATATTGCACCGTAATTTATCAGTTTCTAGAATACAGTACAGTCTCTATATAACTCATTAAAAAAACTAAACTAATAGTAATAGAATTGGGGATATCCCTGAAAAATATTATTTTCCACAGAAAGCTCCACCATGAGCGAAAAAATAAAGGTTAAAGGCCCATACGCAGTTCGAAAATTTTTGCACGGAATGACAAAAATTCATTTAATAAAAAAAACCCAAATGGGATTTTTTTATATGGAATATGGGATTTTTTTTTTTTATATGAAGTTTTGTCATTCCGTGCGTAATTTTTCGAACTGCGTATGGGCCTAACATAAAAATATGTTTTTACTTGTATTATGAAAGAAAAAATTTCAAAATTTATAAAATTAAAGAGTTTAAAGCTTTTTCCAAAATGAAGTTTGTAAGATGGCAAGAAACCTGGGTAAAATGTTGATAATAAAGTTAATATTTTGCTCAGATTAGTCTATTTGTCTTCTTCTAAATGCTTTTATATTATCATATTATAATTTTTTTTTATTCAATCAAATTTGTGTTGCCCAATTGGCAGTATTTTTAGATCTTGTCTTTCAAGTCAAAGCCCACTATTAGTTCATGTAACGTAACGCCAAGCGTAGTTTCGCTTATACAATTTAATCGGTAAGACCAAGCGTTAAAATTTTTTTTATTAAATATGGAGCAATTGTTACTTCAAAATTTGTATCGAAAGTTAGAGTCTTGCCCAATTCGCAGAATTTTGAGAGTTGCATTTCAAGTCAAAACTCACTTATATTTTAAGTAACGTAACGCCAAGCGTATTTCAAAATTTCTTTTTCAAATTTTTAGTTTATGGAAAGGTAGTTTAGTCTTTTTTTTTTGTATACAAAAAGTTGTGTATTCAACAAAAACTTTAAATATTTCATGTAACGTTACGCCAAGTGTTTTTTGGCGCATATAATTTAATCGGTAAGACCAATTGTTATACACCTAAGTAAAAATGAACAGTGTTCAATATGGCGGAAAAATATGATACATCAAAATTTTTTTTTTTTTTAAATTTTTGGTTTATGGAAACTTAAATTAAACTTATTTATACATATAAACTAACTAAACTGTTTTACAAAAAGTATTTTTATATGCTTAAGATAAGTTGGCAGTTCAATGAAAATGCCCTTAAACGTGAGTTGAAAGCATTAAGGTGGGGAGAAAGAAAAAATCCATCGAAAAAGAAACTGTCAATGCAAAGTACTACCTCCATATCTTTAGCAAATGGTTTGACAAAGTGCAGCATTTTTTAATAATACTTAAAAGAAGTTTTAAAATTTGTTTAAGCCAGCCCCAAAAGGATTTTAAAGTTTTTCAGACATACCCAGCACATGACATATTAATTGAGATTTAATTTAAGGTAGTACAAATTTAAATTAGAATAAAATTAGTCTATTAAAAACGAATAATCTAATTTGCATTAAGTCTGCGGCAACGATATAGACTAACGATAAAACTTTTTACAAAACGCAGCAACAACAAATTTACATTTTGTAATTAAAAAAAAAAAAAACAAGTGCAAAAAAGTGAGAAAAAAAAAGAATATCCGATAATCGTTAAGCATTAAAAGCGCAAAGCAAACAAGCAAATGCCTTTGGGATATAGCTAGTTCCTTTATCTATATCTAACCATGCATTTGGCATTGGAAGTCAACGTCAGCGTCAGCGTCATCGCTTAGAAGGACTGACATAAAACCCGCTTACACGGGGGACTTTGTGGCGGTTTTATAGCAGTTCGCCGCTATCCCCCTAGTTTACAGTGGGGCACAATTAAATTGGCGCTTTAATAGAAAGTAGCAGAAATGGAATGGAGTATCTGCTACGGCGCTGCGTGGGTCTAAACTTTAAAACGTGTCCATTCGGTACGTTTTGGGCAAATTTGCAGCTGCATGCCTCTTTGGAATAGATACATTTAGTAGATATTTGAAATTCCGCACACATTCTGCAGCCATATTTCAAAGTAAAGCCGCGCAGTCAGCTCGGCATTCAAATTGTTCTCTACTCTTTTATTTATGTATTTTCGTATAAATTTCTAATGCATTCGCAGGCAAAAGTTGCAGCCCAGCCAGCAACTTGGAATGCCTAATGAACAATGTGGGTGGGAGTGCGAGCGGGTTGGTGTACGTTTGGGCCACTTGGTATTGAGGGGCGCGGTGCGGCTCGGCGCCAGCGGCAGCGGCGGCAACTTGTGAGAGACATTCGGCAAACGAAAATAAAAACCGTTAAATAAACCTGTCTCTTTGGTAGCTCCGCTCCTTGTTGTTGTTTGGCTTGGTTTGGCTGTCTGTCGCGCGCAGAGGAAGCGCGCACAGCCTGTTTCGCACTCATACACTCAAAACACACTCGCACACACACACACACACACATGCTTAGGCGGAAGTAATGGCAGGACATAAGCAAAAGGAAAAGGAAAAGCAAAAGGCATAAGCGCTGCTTGCAAGCTCGCTGAACGCCCCCGACAGCACCTGACAGTAGCAACATTTCGTGTGCTCGTATTTGGGCATAGAAAAATGACTAAGTACAGTGTGCACTCGACAAATGAGACTAGAAAATTCTATTACTATATGCACATGTTCTATTGTGTGTTTCAATTTTAATAATTTATGTTGTATGACAAAGTGTTAGATAAAAATCCCCAAAGAAATGCGTAATAGTTACAATTATAAAAAAATGTTTTGATTATAAATTACTGTGATTCGGTAAAACCACAATGAAAAAATAAAAAAAAAATACATAGCTCCATAATAGTACCTACTTATATAAAGAGTGAAAAAAGTAACTTTTTTAATAAGTATATATAAAAAAAAAAGGTTTCATCGTAGTTGTATTTTTAAAACAAAACAAGTTTTTTCTTTAAAATCACTACATTTTAGGCGTCAGTAAAAATTCCAATACCATTAACATTCGGTTTCTGTTTCCTTGCCGAGTTTTTGTAGATATTTGAAACTTCTCAATAAAGTTTACCAAATCAGTCTAAAGAATCTCAGCACTAAAATATTCCTTTACCATTTCTGTACGATTTCTTTTCCCTTGCAAAGAGTTGGGTGACATTTAAAACCTTTCTAATATGCAATTTTCAACAAATCAATGGAATTAATAAAAATGGATTAAGTTGGATAATGAAATCCATTTCTGCTCGGAATCTGTTCCCTTGCATCGATTTTGATGATATTTGAGAATTTTCTTATGTACAAAAGTTACCAAAAGCAATCCAACGCATCTGAACAAAAACAATAGCTCTGAGAACGAAAAAAAAGGAAAAATTTTTTCATTCTCACATAATTCCCCGTGAAATTCAGAAAGCTTTCGAAGTAGTTCAGGCGTATGAGAGTAATTAATTAAGGCTTTTGGCAACATTTTCACTATTCTATAGACTTCTTCGTAGAATTGCATTTAGTACGTTTGCTTGAAAATAGCGCTAAAAATATTCTGGCACACTATTTTATTTACTGACAGTATTTTCCATAATTTTTCTTTAAAATTAAGTTAAAAAAAAAAACGAATTTGAGTTCTGATTATGACAGAATCTTCGGTTGATGAAAATTTCCTACGCGGTACTACCTTTTCTGAAAGTATTTTGTAATTTTCTTTTTCAAAATTAAATTTCAAGAAATAAGAAACTTGAATTCCGATTAAAGGCCTGTACGCAGCATGAAAAATTTCCCATTTGGGGTGCGATATTTTTCATGCTGCGTACAGGCCATAAGACAAAATTATGTTTGACTAAAATTCGGTTGAGAGAGATTTCTGGAGCACCATTACTTTTTCTGACAGTACTTTGACACTTTTTTTATTAATATTTAATTTAAAAAAAAATACCAAAGCTAAATTCTGATGCAGATAGAAATATATTGGGCTAAAATTCGGTCAAAAAAGATAACTAACAGTCTTTTGTCATTCCCATTCTGAATCTTAAAGGATTATATTGGGCTAAAATTCGATTGAATTGATTTCTAACGCTCTACTACCGTTTCTGACAGTATTTTATCATTTTCTGCTTAAAAATTAAAAAAAAAAACACAAAGTGCAACTCTGATTCAGATGCAAATTATACTGGGCTGAAAAAGATTTCGTCTACCTTTTCTAACAGCATTTGGTTAATAAATTCAAATAACAAAGTTGAATTGCGATTTTAAAAAAAGTTCAAAGTCTGTCTCTAATTGTCCCACTTATGAAGCGTATTCCAAAAGCAACATTTTCACGCTTTCACTTGGGCGTGCCAACTAACCTACGCAACTGCAGCTGACACAGCCAACCGTGAAAAATTAAACAATGCAAACTGTGCTTGTGAGAAAAACGACAAACCTTTTATTTCAACTAGAACAAATGGCTTAAACCGAAAAATATTTTTCCATTTGTAACATTCCGCAAGAACTTGTCACGCTTAGGGCTAGCGTATTGCAGTTTTTACTTAAACTAAGACAACAATTTTGAAAATCTCGCGCAGTGCGAGTACCCACTGTACGCATGTGTGCGCGCGCGTAGGACTAGAAAAGTGCGCTGCTTGGCTGACTGCCTAAATGCTGTGCCTGACTGGTTGACATTGAGGCATCCAAGTTACCGCACAGCGGCAACAAAGTTAAACCCACCCATCAACGACCTCCCTATACCGCCCTACGAAAACTGACAAAATGCTCATTTAAAGTTGAAAAATTTATGTTGTACTACGAATTGGCAGATTGTTTTGCCTCTCTCTGCATACATCGCAACTCTGCTTGCTATGAAACTAAGAAGCCAATAATGAATAATTACGTGCTCTAATTGGTGCTTAACTTACATTGCTTTTTTCGGTTTGTTGTCGCTCTGCTGCTGTTGTTGTTGCTGTTGTTGCTGCTGCTACTCCTGCTGGCGTTTTTGTTGCACAAGCTCTCTGAAGGTTATTTTGATAATATCTATGTATGAGTCGAGTATGCGTGTAGTATATGTATGTATTTCCACTCTCTTACTGGTTTTTTTAGCTACCAAACTGAGTTGAAAGAAACGCTGATTTGCGTTATTGAGCCACAAAAAAAATTATATTGTATAACTACTAATAATGGCAGTACCGATATTAATGTGATTTAATTTTTTGGCGTTATATATATTTTATATATTTTTTTTTTTTTTTTAAATGCACCCACTACTTATACGAATTATGTATGTATGTATGTATGTATGTAAGCAAACAGAAGAAACCGAGCTCCAAAATTTTACACACACACACTCAGTCGTATAACAAAACACGCACACACACAAAAAGAAAGCGTCTGTATGTATGTATGTGTCTGTGTAACTTTATTGCTTTAGCTTTTATGTTGGTTGGTTGCTCAACAAAATTTATTTGCACACTTTTTTATTTAATTTAATAAATTAAATTTGTAGTAGAACACAAAACACGGCACTTAATAACTAACGCTTATGTGATTTATATATGTTTTGTCACAAACTATTATTGCATTCGATTTGCTGCTGTATTTACAAGTACAATTTATACAAAGCTCCAATCGCTGCAAATCCGTCCGCGTTCGACACCACCGAGTAGAGCAATAATAAGTGTAATAGAGTTGTTGTTATGCTGACGATATATTGTATATATCGATGTTTGTCAATAAGAGTTGCGATATGTTAGATATGCTTTTATCCAGCAGTATCGATATCTTGGCTAGGCAAGTTTTAAATCGTTTTAATTTTTAAAGTTAAAAACGATTTTACTGGCTTATGCAAAAGCTTAAAATGTTTTAATACTGCTGCCGTTTTGTTTTTGTCTTCACGAAAGCTTAAACAGTAATACAAGCAGTCTTAAAATTCATTTATATTTAAATGTTGTTGAGACAGTGTGTACACGTGTCTGAACGTTCTGTTAATTAACAGCGCCAGTTATACATTTAACAGATGTTAATAGACATACAGATAAAAACAAAATCTTAAATGGCGTTAGAAGCAAATTTTATTCATTATTTATTCTAAATAATCAATAACAATTATTTATATGCAGTGTTACGCACTGGAAATATTTTTTAACTTAACTTCAAGCCTAATTTTAACATAACAGCGAACGCCAAATTGCCAGAGAGATCTTTTAAAGTGTCAAACCAAATTTCGCATGCTTATTTTTCGTGGAAGATACATAATATACATCCATTGGAACATAAAAAAGGATTAATTTTCAACTTAAAAATGTACCAACAAAAAATTAATTTACAATTTAAAAAAACTTTGTTGTCTGGTAAACACTTTGTCTGCCTCAAAAAGACGTTTAGAATGTGAAGAAACCATAATTTGAAGGCTGTTCAATCTTTTGATGTATTCTTTGCCAATTATGTATGTAGTAAATAAATGGGAAATTAGGTAATTAGAACGCTACAAATCTAAACATCGTATGTATCTAAGTTACACAATTATTTCGCGCAAATTTTATTTAGAGAGATGGCGTACGTTAAAGTCGGTCGCGGACGACTTTGGGATACCCTGTACCACCACATTACAATCAAGTCCGATATATTGCTTACAAACTCGAAAAGATATTTCTTTGCCAAACAAACGAAACACAACGAATTTTGTTCAAAATACGTTTCTTTGACCGATCTGCCCTATGGGAGCTATATGATATAGTCAACCTATCTTGATAAAATTTGGTACAGTGATTGGAAACTTTTAAACTTTTTTAACTTTTAAGTACCAAATTTGGTTACAATATCTTCATAAGCAAACGAATTTTTTATCTAAAACTTTTGGGGTTTTTCGAGGTCCTCTGAAACACCCCTATGGGAGCTATATAATATATCCCCGACATCTAAAATATAAAATAAACTTGAATCCCCTGACATAATAACGCATCTAATCTGAAAATTTGGTTTCTCTAGCTCTTACCATCTCTGAGATCTAGGCGTTCATACAGACAGACAGACAGACAGACGGACAGACGGACACACGGACATGGGTATATCGACTTCTCTAGTCACCCCGATCATACTTTGGGTAACTTTGGGGGGTACATACATTTTCGGCTTGCACAAACTTAATATACCCACCGTATGGTAGCAGGGTATAAAAAGCACGATTTCCATGTCGGCAGCAAAGTTGCCGCATCTGGGCCTCCGGAACCTAGACCCTAAAGAACTGATGGAACTGCTCGGTACACAATGTGGGCTGGAGGGATGATTGAGCCATTCTCGGCATTATGAAAAAGTGATTAAAAAAATTTGTGATTTAAAAGAATGAACTCGGACTCATTTCAATGATGATATGTTGCATGTATAATTTCTCAAGTTTTATGCTTTTGACTAAACATTATTTCAGTTGAATCTGCGATTTGTAGTTTTTTTACTCAAAAAACAAATCCTAAATGCCTTTTGAAACATCCCTTATTATTAGATTAAGTATAAGCTAATAATATGACAAACAAACAAGTGAAAAAACAGTAGCTTTTAGTTTTTTGGCGTAAAAGTTAATGCACTATTTTTTGTGTAGTCGCGTTGTTATTTTTAAAATTTAGCAAAGCTAAAATTCTTTAACATATGCTAAAAGGGCTGATACAAAAGCTGTTAAACTTTTTAAACTGACAAAAGCTTACAGCTTTATTTATTGCTAATTTAAATATAGCTAATTTAAATTTTTTCTTATAAAATATTGTTGTGCTAAGTATAAGCTATTAATATGATAAACAAGCAAGTAGCACTTAACAAGCCGTAGCGTTTTTTTTTTTAACAAAGCTTCAATTCTTATAATTTGCTTAACATATGTAAAACGGTCTGCTAACAACAGCTGCTGCACATTTTATAACTGACACAAGCTGGTAGCTATGTTATGCACTAAGCTTTTATCAGCGCAAAATTTAACTAACTTAGCAAACGAGTTCTGTTAATTAACAGAGTTATAGTCGCAACAGTTAAGCTGCAGAAGCTGACAAAAGCTGAAAGCCATGTTTACCAGTAATCAGCTTTTGTACGCTTTTTGTAAGCTTTAAACTACCAATGCTGCCAAGTAGAAAAATACTGCACATTGCGCGCCAAATACAGAGATTTCAAAAGCCTTCAACAGTCTTGATATATTGCGGCAAAGCATTTGCTTAAGTGGCATTACCTTTGTACCTGTAAAAACGCAGCTAACTATGACAACTTAATCAAAATGCATAAATCAAATGCATAATAAAATAAATTACAGTGCGCATAAGATTGCCCCACTTGGCCCCGCTTGGCCCCATGGCAAAAATTTGTCATATTTCTTAGTACTTATCAAAAAAATATAAATAATAAAGTTACGCTGCGCTGTCCAAATGCACAATCCAAAACCTTGTCCATAAATTAAATTGTACAACAAACAGCTGAGCAGCAGACGGACAACTAGACGACACAGAGCCTGTTGCTGAAATAAAGATGCAGTCCAGGCTTGTGTTTAAATTCGGGTTTTGGATGTCTTGTCATAATCAGCAGATGTTTCATAGCAGCCAAAGCAATTCGAAAGGAGGAAACACAGCGTGCTAAGAGCTTATAGCTTACATCTTACACAAAGTAGTATATATATAATACGTAAGTGTCTGGGCTGTTGTCGTTGTTGCTGTTGTTGTTGTTGTTGTTGTTGGGGGTCCGATTTATAGGAGGCTGCAGGCTGTAGATTGCAGCTTAAAACAAAAAAATAAGAGGAAGGAATACTTTCAAAATATTAAAGACTTGTTTTGTTTTATTTGATTTTTTTTTTTTGTATTTTTGTTGGTTTTATACTTTTTAGGTATTTTTTGTTTGTTTTATTGAAATTCCTTAGATCGCAAGAAGCGCACAAAAGTAATATGTATGGTAATTGTTGTAGATAATTATTACAATAATAATAATAATATATAATATGTAAGTAATATAATTATATTGTATATATATAAGTTTATGTTTTTATGTGTGTGTTTGTGTGTATATGTGTGTGTGTGTGTGTGTGTGTGTGTGTGTTTGTGTTTGTTTTAATTAAGTATATGCATATTATATACAAATCTCAATAGATTGTTGATTGATTTGCTTCAATGTTTACACTTGCTTTAATTTACATTAATATTTTATTACACATTACATTTTTTTTTTTTTTTATATATATATATATATGTATATAAATTTAAAGTACATGCTACATTTTTTCAAAAATTTTTCCACAACTGAGCACTCTGCTTACACTTACAACTAAACACTGCTCGCCAGTTGTTGCACTTACAGCTAATACATACAGCTACCAATATATTTATATTGTATTTATATATTTCTATATATATATATGTTTTATGTATATATGTATAAAAAATGTTGTATTTGTTTTACACTTGCTTCACAGTAAAAATTTGTTTTAAATTGAAATTTATAGCCAGCAAATGGTTTACGTTAAAAAAGAAAAACAAAAAGAAATTAACAAACGCAAAATAGCGCATTACATGCAAATGCTGCCTGCTATGAAACAAAACATTTTGCAGTTACAAGCTACATCAAAAATTTTTTGGCTTTCATTATTAAACTCAACTGCAAGCTGCGTTTAAAAAACACTAAAAGCACTAAAAAATGCCGTCTAGTTCTGGGTTGTGTTCAGACCACAAGGACTACCACATCATTAGCATAATTAAGCCTAAGTTTAGGCATAAATTAATGCTTAAATGTTGGTATTTTTTGTGTGCATTTTTTTGTGCTTTTAGTGTTATTTACAGCAGCTGCAGCTTTAGTTGGTTTTATTTTTTTTTGGACGCTTTGAAACACATATACAGTACAAATTAAATTAATACATAAATTCTGCGTTTAAATGAAAAACTATAACTTAATTTTAATTGTCAACATCATTTTTGCTTTTCGTTTTTTTGAAGTCTAATGCACACAGGAAGCTTAAATGTTTTTTTTTGATTTTATTTTTCGATTTTTTACTTTTAAGTTTGTTTTGTCTTTCATTGTTTGCTTTGCATAGTTTACTTTCGTTTCAGTTGTAAATATATAGTTACTAAGCTTTAAAGATTGTTTTATTTTTAACGCTGATTTTACATTGAAGCTCAAGTTTTTACATTTGATTTGTTTTTTTTTTTATTTAGTACATATGTATAAATATTGTATAGAGTATGTGTTGTATATTAATATATATATGTATCAGTTATCATTCATAGTTTATCACCCAGCAGTTTTGTTTTTTTTTTGTTTTTTATTTTTTACATACTTCAAACTAACAAACAAGCATACAAGCACTCAAACAAACAGTCAAACAGTCAATCAAACATGCACTCAAACATTTTGTTATTGTTTTCGTTTTTTAACACTTGCATTTTTCAGCACTTAAAACCGCACTTTTTTTTTGTTTTATAAAATTTTTCTGCTATACACATAAGTAAGTAAAAAATCTTGAAAGTTGTAGTTACACTTTGCTTTTTTTTTTTAAGAGATTTTGATTTTTGTTTATAAGCATATAGTTGAGTTGTATATAGAAAAAAAATCTTTTTTGCTAACTGCTAATGTTTAATATGCTTCAAGTCCTTTCGATTTGCACACACATATGTTAAATTATTACTTAAATATTTTTTGTTTATTATTTAATAAATTTTTTTTTGTTTTTTTTTTTTTTTTTTTGTGAGCTGTCTAAGTAGATTTAGATTTCATTGAGATACACACGATGTCTTAATATTTGCTGCTTCGTTTTTGTTTAATGATTGTACTTAGTTAAAAATTTAAGTTTTATATGCATGTGTTTATATAAATACATATCTCATATATATGCATAGTATCAAGTCAACAGCTAAATTTGACTAATATTTACATGTTCTCAGTATATGTTTTTGTTTTTTTTTTTGTTATTTTACTTTTTTTTTACTATAAATAGCATATATTTTTTAAGAGTTTGTTTAATTTGTTTTTTTGTTTTTTGCATTTCCAATATATAATAAATATTTTTTTTATGTATATATTTTCTTTGCCTGGAATTTCTAATTAGCATGCTGCGCTACTTGCACAGCAGCAGCTGCGCTTGTGTGTGTGAGCGAGAGCGGATAATAAAAAAGCGTATGTTAAATATGCGTCTATTTGGAAACGTTTAAAGAACTTAAGAACTGCAAGTTTTTTTGAGTGTGTTGGCCTTTTAACTGTTTTTATTACATACAAAAAAAAAAAAATACTTTATAAAAATTTTGAATACAAGCATAATTACAGTTTTTACTAATATAATATAAGCCAACTTTACATATTTAAGTCGTAGTACATAAAAAAAATTCAAGCCAAATTATACAAACTAATTATAATTTTTTTGCAGTATTTTTTTGTATTTTTTGTTGGTTTTTGCAGCACTAGCTGTTCCGTTTCAGTCTGATTGAATATGTGTGTGTGTATGTTATGTGTGTGTGTGTTGGATGATAGTGTGCGTAATGAGTGTTGATAAACGTTTATAAAATGTATATAAAAGGAACAGTATAAAGTTTCACCTAAGCAAACTAAACCAAAATCTTAGGAATTAGAGAAAAGAGTTTATCTTCATAGTTAGTATTTTTGTTGTTGTTGTTGTTTGTTATCCTTTAGACCAACGGACGACTGGCGGTAACATTCAGATAGGAGTCCTTGCCCAACAGCAGCAAACTGGGTGGTGAACCATCATAGGGATAGAAATAAGCGAATTCTCCGCTGTAGGTGCCTGCAGCTGCCGTCTGTTGCTGCATATTCTGGGGGTTATTCTTGTTGTCCGGATTGTAGACGGGTAGATTGTAGATTTGTTGTTGGGTTAGCACCAAGCTGCCAGCTGTATCCATAAATGCCTCCTGGTTGTTGGAAGCGCCTGCAGCTGGGCTTGTCATGTTTGTGTTGCAGCTGCAATCGCTCTGCTTGGGGTCATTGTTGTTGTTGTTATTTGGGGCAAACTCTTTTTCGTTGTTGCTGTTCTTGTTGGGATTATTAGGCTTATGCTGTAGTTTATGGTATGGATGTGTTAAGATCGGCTGCACGGACATCACTACATTCTCTAGCTGTTGCTGCTGCTGCTGCTGCGGCTGCTTTTGTTGTTTTTGCTGCTCCAATTCCAATCACGTGCTCAGCCAGGTGGAATTGCACGTGCAAATGGTGCTGGGAATCACAGGTGCGTAGTAGACGCCATTGGCGTATATGAGACCAGGTGGTCCCGCTTGTATCTGTATGGTCTGTTGCTGTTGCTGCTGATGTTGCTCCACCGTGCCGGGTGCAGCAGTTGTGCAGCATATGGTTGCTGCATTTGGCTGTGGCGCCGCCTGTTGCACATAGATGGTCTGCGGCTGTTGCGTTTGAGCGGCTTGTGTTACGGCCGTTGAGACCAGGGTCACGGTTGTGGTCTGTGCTTGCGCTTGGGATACTGGAACCTGCTGTGTTTGCTGTGTCTGCTGCAGCTCCAAATGCTGCTGATGCTGCTGCTGTTGTTGGTGATGATGATGATGATGATGCTGCTGCTGTTGGTACTGCTGGTAGTGTTCGTGAGCCTGGGCCTGTTTCTCCTGCTTATTATAGAGCACTTGCGCTGCCATGGACTGTATAAGATGCAGCGTTTGTCGCCGCTCATGGCCCATTAGGCACACTGTGGACATTTCTACTACCTCACGTAAATGCATCAGGTACTGATACTGCATCGGCTCCTCGTCAACGCCCCAGAAATGATTACGCAAATATGCCTCCAGCTTGGTGGTCTGTGTATTTATATCGGGAAAGTCAATAAAGAAGCGTGAGCACATATAACGCTCCAGTGTCTTGATCAGCTGTGAGTCCACAGCCTTATAATTGCGCACCAGCAAATTGCAGTACTTGAGCAAACCGCCGCCGCGTATCTCCTCCGGTTGGCGCGTTGAGATCAGTTTCTTTTGCAAGTGATAGAGTGCCTCCTGGAAATCACCATAGACAGATTCACCGACTACTGTGGGATAAAAGTTCTCCGATATGGGCAGCGCAGCACAATCGTAGAACAGCAACAAAGAGTCGAGCACAATTTGGAAAGAGTCCACTGAAAACTCAAACTGACGTCGCATGGTATCCACAAATTTGAGTTCCACATTCTTATGCCCGGGCGAATTGCCTAGGGAAATGAGTGACCAGCGATCGCCATCATTATTATTATTGACCTTGACCATTTTGCCAACATAAGCCTCCTTGAGCAAGCAATGATTAATGCGACGTTTGCATATGCCCTCTGGCATCAGATCGAGCAGAGTATTCAACACGGCGGTCTTGACACGATCAAAGACGCGCGGTGAACTCAACTCAATGGCAAATATCAAGTCCAAGTCATTATATGGCTGATCCTCGGAAGCTAAAACGTGACTAGCTGCACCGCCGTTCAAGCGTATGTCCTTAACTAAGACTCCGGCACCGCCCGAGTTAACCTCGGCCTCCAATTTGCGGCGCACCAGATTCACCAGATCCTTTAATGTGACCTCCAATGTTGGAAAACTGCTGCGTGCATGTATGGCAACCTTTTCATCCATGACATTGTGCAATTTGCGCACCTGTTCGAACGAGAGCACAGCCAAACGCTGTGTGCCACCCGTATCGACGCTCTCCAGCGAACCATGATCCGAGGTCGAGGCTATCGATGAGCCTGAACTGGGAGATGGTGGCGGTGTCTCTGTACCGCCATCTGAGTGAAAACCATCATCGATTTGATAGACGTCCATTCTGTTGTTGCGTTGCTGATGATATAACGGTTCGGGTCCGTCTAGTGTCCCGCACTGCAATTAAACAAGAGTTCAAATATAATCAGTAAAATGTGCAAGCTCTATATGACAAATAGAGGAGATAGTCAGTAAATAAATAATTGCAAGTGCTACGACTATATGGAAAATTTCCTACGCCCTATACATATATTGTGTTGTTTAAGATTATATAAGATTTCTTAAGAAATTAAATACGCACAGTTGAGGTTTAATTAATTAAATAAATAAATATTTAACAGATATTCTGCACACTTTGAATTGTAAAATTTATTTCAAAATGCTGTAGTTGGCATATCTCTACATTTCTCCTAAAATAACATTTATTTGCAATCTTTTTGAAGTGCGAAAAAATCCACAATCAATATATGAAGTCATAATTTTTAGAAAAAAAATCTAAAAGATACTTTATAGAATAATAGTCTAAAAGATACTTTTTAGACAAGTAGTCTAAAAGATACTTATAAGAAAAAAATCTAAGAGATACTTTTTTGAGAAGTAGTCTTAACGATCCTCTTTAAAAAAGTAGTGTATCAGATACTATATTAAAAAATTGTCTAAAATTTACTTTTTAAAAAAAGAAGTCTTAAAGATACTTTCTAGAAAAGAAGTCTGAAAGATACCGCTCTTAATCCTTAAGCTAGTTTATAATTTGTAAATAAATAAATAAATAAATAAATACTAAGAAATACTTTTTAGAAAAACAGTCTACAAGATACTTTTAAAAAAGTAGTCACAAAGATATTTTTTAGAAAAGTAGTCTTAAAGATACTTTTTAAAAACGTACTCTAAAGGATACCTTCTAAGAAAATTAGTCTTAGATACTTTTAAGTAGTCTTAGATACTTTTAAGTAGTCTTAAAGATACTTCTTAGAAATGTAGTCTTAAAGACATTTTCAGAAAGATACTTTTAAGAAAAGATACTTTTTAGAAAAATCGTCTTAAAGACACATTTTAGAAAAGAAATCTAAAAGATACTGTCTAGAAAAGTAGTCTGAAACATACTTTTAAGACAAGTAGTCTATAAGATACTTTTAGGTAGTCTTAAAGATACTTCTTAGAAAATTAGTCTTAATGACACATTTTAGAAAAGGAGTCTAAAAGATACTTTCTAGAAAAGTATTCTATACGATTATTTAAAAAAAAGTAGGCTAAAAGATGCTTCTTCGAAAATCAGTCCGCAAGATGCTTTTTGGAAACATAATCTTAAAGTTACTTTTGACAAAAGTAGTGCAAAAGATACTTTTCCGAATAATAATATTTTTCCTACGAATATAGTCAAGTTAGAATCAAATTAATGATCGACATCGAAATCATATAAAGACCGTATTGTATTAATTCATTCCAATTTTCATGCGTATTAAATCTTTTATCTACGTCACAACGATGTGAATATCGAATTAGCTCAGCTTAGATATAGTATACATATATTAAAATACCTTATATATTAAAGAAAGTATAGTAAAATATATTTCTATGAAAAATGAGTAAAAAAACAAACATGGGTCAAATATGTCAACGCGATTTAACAACCGAATAATTCCAATCTAAATATATTTATCTTTAACAAGCAATCTATTAAAAGATAAATTTTGAAAAAAGTAATATATCTCACATAAAATGTGGCCCAGTTAGTATTAACACGTTTTAATATGTTATAAAAATGGCAATATTTGTATTCATTTTAGCATACATACATATATCAACATATATTATAGGCAATATATGTAGCAAAAGATATATTTTGCAAAAGTTATATATCGCACGCGAATACGGTCAATTTAATATCAAATCGTTTAACTATGTCAATACGATAATTTCCGCGTAAATGCATTTATGTATTTTAGGCCGTATAGTAAATGATGCTTTTCAGATAGTCATGATATCGCAATCGTATAAGTTCAGATACATTGATATTAGCAGCTTAATTAATTAATTTTTTATATGCGACTATATTGAATATAATTCATAGATATCTTAAATAATCTTTCAGCAACAAAGTTTAACAAACATCTAAGGCTAATTGTATCAAAATCAGGGAGCCGTATATCATTTAGCTGTCATAGATATAATCTCGCTAGCAAAGGGTAAACTTGTAAACTTTGCCAAAGTTTCAATTTCTTGTTGTTTCGGCTACAGAACGAACGCTTTTCCGTTCAAATGCCTTTCATTATTTATTTATTATTTATTTGACTTGTTGTTGTTGTTATTATTGTTGTTGTTGTTGCCATTGTGTTGGTTATTGTATGGCATTTTATCGCCATTGCCATTAGCTCGAGGCGTTCTTTTTGAAAACAACTTTTTTAATTAATTAATTTGCTTTAAATTCGTTAAATTTGTGTTTTGCGTCTACCTTCTAAATAAGCGGCCTACGCTGCTAATATTAATTTTTTTTATATTTTTTTTTGCGCTATAGATGTATATATATAGTACGTACACATATGTGCAGTATCTATTATATATATATATACAATTTGTGTGTGCTGCTACTTAGTTTGTTGCTACACGGTGTTCTCCTTCTTGAGTCGAAATTTCCGCGTTGTTATCGACGACAACAAAATGTTAGATACCAGGACCGGGACCCGGCTGCGGGAGCGTTTCTTTTGCTTCTTTCACTAGTGACCTTGCCGCCGCTGCTGTATCTGTATCTGTGTATCTATGTGTGCTTAGGCGTGCGTGTGTGTATAGCTGGCCATTATATCGTTTAGCTCTATCTCTGCCTACATTTTGTATATTGCTGTTTATCATTTTGTTTGTGCACGATTTTGAAAAAACAAAAGCAGTAAAAAAGAGAAATAACAAAAATTTAATTTTCTGACACATAAACTTTGTCGCTGCTGTGGCACATATAAAGCATATACCATATATATATGCATATACTATATATTTATATGCATAATATGCTAGCTTTGATTACTTTAAGCTTAATAGTTTAATATAAATCCCAGCAACGATTTGCATATCTCATGCAAATATGGTTAAATTTTTAAAATTCGTTTTTAATTTTGATAACACAATTTTTAACTTGTGCAATGATATATAGTAGTATGTATATAGTATATATTTACCATATTTGGTATGAGAACTGTTTTGTGGTTTGGTTCACAGATGCGCTACCAAAACCGCGTTTTTTTTTAAAAAAAACTTATGTTACAATATAAATCTAGCTTATATGCATGTGTGAATTTATTTAGTGCTCAAGTTTGGCTTGATTTGCATAAGCATATAAAAGGCATATAGAGATCAACATATGGAGTATCATATACATAGTATACTTGGAAATTAATGAACTAGAGTTTTGTTTTTTGTATGGCTTCAACAAAACTCTGAATTGAAATGCGGTTTGTAAGTTTGATTACAGGTTTGATTGTCTGAAAGGTTTTCTGTGTCTGTCACTGTCAATTAATATTTTTGTTTTTTTTTTTTTTATTTTTTTCTAGTTTTAATTAAAAGCAATTGCAATTGCTGTAATTTTTTTTTAATTGCTTTTGTAACTTTTTTTTTAGTTTTTTTTTAATTTGTGTTGCGCAAGTTCCTTCTTGACTATTTGGTGATAAATTTGCGCAATGAAAATTGATTTAATCTGGTAATTTTTTTGTTTATTTATATATTTAGTATTTAATAAGTTTGAATAATAGCTGAGTAAAGCATGTAATTTAATTACTGCGAAATTTATTTTTATATAAACTGAAATTGTAACATTGTTGGTTATCGGGGTTACCAATTTTGTAGGAGTTGCGCAAATTTTTCGAAATTTTTTTAAATAATTTTGTATTATAACTTATAAAAAAATTTAGAAAAACAGGACCACAAGCTATTAATTTAAAAAAACAAATTAATCAGTGCTTATATTTAAAGTTATTTTCAACAATATATCATGCAATCAAAGTATTTCTCTTGATTTAAAACAGTTTTTTAAAGTTTTATTCTTACTATTAAGCACTGCCTTATAAAAAAAATCTAATTAATCATTGCCATTATTTTAATATATTTCTCTCGATTTGAACTAAAATATAAAATTTTTTTTTTTTTTTTTAAAGTTTTATTCTTAGAAAATATAGTAAATGCTTAAGCACTGCCATATACAAAAAATTTAATTAATCAATGCCAACTGATTTAACTTTAATATTTCTCTTGTTTTAAATTTAAATTTGATAAATATATTTTTTTTTTTTTGATTTTAAGTTTATATCCAATATATAATAAATATTATTTTAAAAAAACGTATGCATATATGTAATTAATATATGCAGCAAAATCGCTTCTAAGAATTTATGAACTAAGAACTGTGATGCTTTTTTTCTATTTTTAGATTTTTGTTTCATGGGAGTCCCAAATAATTTTATGCTCAATATTCCTACATTTTGCTATATATTATTTAAAAATGCACTTTTCGTTTATTGACTTAATTTTTTAAGGAATTTATTAAACCTATAACTTTCTGAAATATATTAAAGAGATTTGATCACTCTTTTTAGAATACCCTAATAATAATCACACAATATTTTTTTTTTTTGTTTTCATAGCAGGCAGCGAGGTGCTTGCGAAATTTACTCATACCTTGAGATTTTATAAAAATAAAAATGTTTTTGATACAAATACCAAATGATTCATGGATTCTAAAATTGTATCTCTACATTTTCTAAGTTGCCATCGATTGTCTGTGCGCCAAGTATCGATAATATAAGTTGAGTGGCTTTTGTTAGCTAATTAAAGCAATAATTATTTTTTTAAAAATTGCGCTAAATCCATAAATAAGCCAAAAATGTTTTACATTTTCTAAATTGGCATCGATACTTTTGAAAAGAGACTGACAATAAGCCAAGTATCAATAAATATATGAGCTAAAATATCAGTTAAGCTGCTTTTATTAGCAAATTATAACTTTTATAAGGGAGAATTTTTTTTTTTTTTTATCAAATTGAGCTTAATTCATAATTAATACCAAAATTTGTTCAAGATTCTAAGTTGGCATCGATAAATTTGAAAAGCGAGTCCTGTCTTAACGAAATTATTAGTTGACCAAGCATCGATAATATAAAAGATAAAACATCTGGTTAGCTGTTTTTGTTAACTAATTAAAATAAGTTTATAAGAGAATTATTATTTTTTTTTTAAACTGAACCACATTCATAAGCGATTCCAAAAAGTTTTTGAAAAATCATCGAAAAATTCGAAAGGCGAGCTATGTTTGGTAAAGATTGTCAGTAAGTCTAGAAATCCATTAACGGTTCCGGATTTGTCTTGCAAAAGCAAAGAAAAAAGTCAAAAATATTAGTTCGTTAAATTTAAAAACACCATAAGATTGCAAAATGCAAAACTCCGCAGTAACTTTAAAAAGTAACTTCATTGCAAAATAACCCACATTTCTTTTTAAAAAAAAATGTTACACATATGCTGGGCTAATTGTTTTAAAATTTTATAATTTTTAAAATATCAGCTTTTTGCTTTCACTTTTATGCCATAAATCAATCAATATCATATATAATTAACACTTTTACGAAGTCGCACAATTTATTTATTTTTTTTGTCAATATGCATAATATATAACTTTTTTCGTAATCCATTTTTTCTTTGTTTTAATTTTTTTTTTTGTATTTCACACCATTCTGTCTGTCTATTTTTTATTGTTAAGTTCTTAATTTATTTTTAAAATTTAATCAAACCATTTTGCACATTTTTGTTTTTTTTTTTTTGTTAGTTTAACTAAATTTCGTATTAAGCTGATTAAGACTACTATTTTTTTCTATTTTTTTTTTTTGCATTTTATTTTAATAAACCTAATCAACACATTTCTCATAATGTCCAAAAACTTGTTAATATTTGCTGTCTATTTTATATATTTTGTTGACTTTTTCTTTCTTTTTGCTTAGCGATAACATTTACTCGTTGCTTGTGACTTTAGTTTTAATCTTTCTTTTTTTTTTTTCTTTTTTTTTTATGAAAAAATAAAAGAAATAATAATTTGTAAGGCACGAAAAGGTTAAGCGCTTAGCAACAACAACAAGACACACTATTATTAATAAAAGCAGAAAAAAAAAAAAAACAGTAAGATAATATTTGCGAGTGGCGGCTTCTTGAATTTCACAATAAGGTAGTATTACTTAGCTATATAATAAATAGTGCAGCTATGTACATATTTGTACATAGTGTTTGTTTGTGTTTTCATGTTGCAAGGCGTCAAAGTTGTTGTTTTTACAAATAATAATAAATTAAAGTTGAAATTTTCACCAATTTCTTTTGTTGCTCATTATACACATGAAGTTAACTTCATTATTAAGTATTACTACTGAAAGCTGGCTGCTGCAATACACAGCTGCAACAGCCACACACACTCACACAAACGCACACAGCAAAGACAGTCAGTCTGTCTGTCTGTCAGTTAGTCTACTTTTGTATGCCGACAAGTAGCACAAATATAAGCGAACAGGTGCACAAGCAGTAGCTTTGCTATATGGCTTTGTATGCATATATGTGCATATGTATGTATAATGTATCTATGTACAGCACATACATATGTGTTTGTCTAAGTGCAATAGACATAGACAATCCATGTGCGTGCTTGGTGGCCTAGACAGACTGAGACCGAGACTGGTCTCAAATAAAAGTGAAAATCGTTGACGTCGTTGTCGGCGCGTAAGAAAAAAAAAAATATACTAAAAAAAAGAGAAAAACAACAATAACAATAGCAGAAAGTCGTACAATGGCGCAAAATGACGTTGGCAAACGTTGACGGCTTTTGGCCATAAACCCCACTATAAATATATACATACTATGCTATATACTATATACTAACTATGTACTTAGTTTATTTATACAAGACGTACCGACTGTGTACAAAACGCAAAAACAAATATGGATTCCGTGTATTTTACCACAGCATTGGTAGGATTCAGTTTATACACCAAAACAATACACCACAAATACACACGCACACACACGGTTTTAACGCGTCTCGTTAGGCGACTCTGCTGGGTTTGGCCTATGCGCGAACCTTCAACTGGACTACGGCTTTAATTGTTGTTAACTTGCTTCAAAATCACGCTGCAAATTGGCTCTTGTGTTTTATATTTTATAATAAATATGGCCTGCGTGTTTGCGTGTTTTTTTCGAAAAACTATTTTTTTTTTCAACGTTTCGAGCACAAATTATTACGCTTCGCTGTTTTTAATAATTTATATCAATTTGCAATTGTATTAAATATATACAATTTGCATGTGTATATTGTATATCTTTTGGCACTTTTCACTTTTTTAAACGTCACACTCAACACGTTAGCACAATTTAATTTTTTTTATATGCTGCTAGTAATTTATTTCTATAAATTCTTTTTTATTTTAAATTAAGTGCGCGGAGCCTTTAATTTACTTGCGTGCCGTGCGTGTTGCACGTTTGAGATTTGAAAACGAATTGACGACAGCACATTTTAGAATATTCGCGAGTGAGCGCAGCAAAAGGCAAAGCTCTTTGACGTCACATATCAGCGCCATTACCAACACTCTGTCAGACTTAAAGCTTTTTGGCTCTCTGAGTGCAACTTTGCTCTGCGCTCTGTGTTTTTGAGCGCATTTTTGCGTTTGAGTGTTTTTGCTTTTGTTTTTTGTTTTGATTTGTAGTATTGACTTTACTTCGTTTTATTTTTGTTTTTCTTTAGCGTATTATTAAAGGCTTTGCATTTTTTGCAGTTCTAAAAAGGTATTTATAGTTTATAATAAGGACTGTTGGGTTTAAATTTAGAAATGCTAATTATTTATTTAAATAACTATGCTGTTAATTAGCATATGAGCACTGGTATTATATTTAATTCCACATTTATATGCCTGTTTTGATGTCACAAACGGCCATGATACAGATTTCGTTTAGAGACAGCAGAGTTATTCGGGCGTGTGCCAGAAAACACTAGATGTTTTTGCTGCAAAATTTCTATAAAAGCAGTCGGTTTGGAAAAAACTCTTATTAAACAAAATTTATATTGTTGGAAAATGGGCGGAAAAATGTTGGGTTCATTTTGACTTGTAAGCGGACATCGAACTGACTGCTGAAACGCTTTTTGTTTTTTTTGGATACTAGTAAAACATACTTGCGATATTTTTTGGCTTAAGTTACACCAAAAATTTATCAAAAAATATCTTAAATCCGCTTCAAGTTATTCTTTAATATTTACTATTCTATTTCGAAAGTGGAATATAAGTGGAATACGCTGTCGATAAGTCTGTTACAACCCGAGTTTTGGTTTTTAAACGATTTTCTGTGTTTTTTTTTAACGGTTCAATTTTAAAAAAAATATTAGTTTTTGTTAAATTAAATTATTTTCTTTAATAAACAAGAAGACATAAAATTACTGGCGCAGTATACCCTACTGTAAAGATCTGGCCACTAGGGACTATTTTCTGTTTTAACCATTTTTAAGCCAGAAGAATTTGTTGGGAGGTAAGAAATTTCGTTTGAGGAAACGCCGATTTTGAGACCTTGAGAATACCTACTTGCTGAGAAATAAAATCGCTTATATATATGTTATTTGAAAATTCACTGATTTATCAAACTTTTCTCGTAATTTAAATGTTTTTGAAAGGTTCATGATCTCTTTAGATCTGGCCTCTAGGCACTATCTGCGATTTTTAACCTGAAGAAATGGCTTGGTAGTGAGAAATTTGGCCCAAGGAAACAATTTGTTTTAGTTAATGAATTGCGCAACAAAGCCATGTGCCATCTATTATACTCTCCAGATCTAGCCGTCAGGGCCTGAAAAATGGCTGGGCGGTAAGAAAATTGGTGTGATGAAACAAACTTTTAGTTCGAGGCCTTGAGAAAAACTATTCGGCAGGAATACAAAAATTGGATTGAATTGAATCGGTTCAAATAACCGAAGATCGAACTAAGTAAAGGGAACACATAAAAGTGTGCGTGAGCGGCATGAAACTGCATTTTGTTTCTTACAAGCAGTGTATATTGCCTCTTGCCAAGCAGTCTGTCAAAGCTTCGGCTAACCACTCGTTCATGTTGGTGTTCGGCACTTGCGGGTTATGTTTGCATAAGCATACTTTGTAGTAGACTAAGAATGCTATGAGCAGCAAATTTAGCTTGCAATTGAGTTCGTGTCTCATATGTGCGCGTGTGCGTGAGAGCACATGTGTGTGTGTGTGTGTGTGTGTGTGTGTGAGAGAGCAAGCTTTACTTGTGGCTGCATTCATCGCTGCTGCTCCTGCTGCATTACTTTGTGTGCGGGTGAGTGAGCAGCTGATAAAGTGTGCAGTCGTACGATTGATCGTTTCGTTGAGCTCATTGACTACTCTGACTGATTGACTTACATACGAAGTGGTTTTTAAGTGCCTTGTAATACTGTCTACTGGTTGTTGTTGTTGCTGTTGTTGTTGCTGCTACCTTGCATAGTTTTTTTTTTTTTTGATTTCCATATATTAACGTAATAATAAAAAATTTTTTTAATGCTCTTGGAAAATACAAATATTTGAAAGCTTTGCAATCGAAAAACAAGTTTTATTTTATTTTTTTTATTTAATTTTTCGTTTGTCGGATTTTGGTTGCTTTGTTTTACTCTCTATAAAATTAACTATATATAAGCAATTGGTATGTATGTTGCTTTTTCGGCATTTCTATTTTTAGTCTGCTATTATTTTTAATGTTGATTTTGTTGCCTTTTTTTTGTTATCTCTTTTCTATTTATTTTTTTTTTTTTCGGTAATTATCGTTGCTCATTTAGTGTCTGGCATAATACATACATATATATGCGCATATAAACAACATATAGGCACTAGGTGGCAGCTTAATTACAATAATAACTAACTGATAAGTAGGCGCCCATAAACCGTATGTGTCTCTTGGGTATAATATATAAATTTTTTGGTTTTTGATGAACACACTCGAAGTCACAGACATAGTGACAGACGGCAATGGGAATTGCTGATAAGAAAAAACGACAAACCATTTAGGTATTATGTGCATATTTACATATGTATTATGTTTTTATAAATATGCATGGTGATAAAAAAGTATTTAAAATGTGTCTTGTGCAGCAAACGTTAAGCAAAGTAATTATTAATCAAGCGCGCTATGAAATAATCTAAAGAAATTAATAGAAAAACGAAATAATGGCAGCGGTGTTTTTTAAGGTTTATGGTAATAAAATGAAATATTAAAAGCTTACGCTTTTTTTGACATCTTGTCAAAATGTTTATTTAAAAATTCGTTAAAAGCCCCGAAAAAAGTTGTAGACTTTATATACTATGCATATTCGTTTTTTAGTTTTGAAAATTTAATTTTGTAGGTACCACTAACTTTTATTTTACAAGTGACCGGAAAATGGTGCCGACTACTTTAAATGCTTTAAAACATCTAAGGGCGATTTCGAATTCCGAAGATTTTAAAATTATTATTTTTATATAGCATCATGAATAAATTGTTTAAATATGCCAGTTTTGTATTTTCTTTGCCAAAAAAAATTTTCAATTTTTACAAAATCCAAATTTAAAAAAAATAATTAAATAAGCTTTTAACATTTTTCAAATCTTTTAAAATTTGTTAATACATTACAAAAATAAACGAAACCTTTACATATGCTGAACAATTTCGCTAGTAGACTTAAGAAAAATTTTTTAATGAGTTTAAGATTATGATATCCAGATATCTTGGTCTAATCCTCGATAGTAAACTGGACTGGAACCTAAATACGGAAGATCGAAGGAAGAAAGCCACGATCGCCCTGTATATATGCAGAAAGGCTATTGGTCTCAAATGGGGCATGTCTCCTAATATAGTCTACTGGCTATACACTGCCATCGTGAGACCGATTCTCCTCTACGGAGTCTCAATCTGGTGGCCATCAATGGACAAGAAAACCGTCCTAAAAAAGCTAAGTAAGGTTCAGCGGACTGCAGAATTAACTATCAGCGGGGCACTATGCTCCACCCCAAATGAAGCATTAGATGCCATCCTAAACCTATTGCCCCTGGATAAAGTGGGAAAGCAAATAGCCATTCTATCAGCTCTACGTATGAGAGAGGCAAGAAAATGGAATGGCCTAGACTTCGGTCACTCTAGGATTCTTAATGGTAATCCTCTAATTCCTGATGGTACGGACTACTGTTCCCCACAGGAACACTTTTCAACAGCATTCGAGACCCATTTTCCAACCAGGGAAGAATGGAATGTTGGCATACCGGGCCCAAGTGGCTCAACAAAAATCTTCACGGACGGTTCCAAGTTAGACGACCGTGTTGGCGGGGGCGTCTACATTGAGGAACACAACGTAAGAATATCTTTTAGGCTCCCAGATCACTGCAGTGTCTTCCAGGCTGAAGTCATGGCAATTCAGGAAGCCGTCTCAATAATTAAAAACCTACCAATTGGTAGCAACAATATCTGTATTTACTCAGATAGCCAGGCGGCTATTAAGTCTCTAGCATCCATGACATCATGCATGAAGTCAGTGAACAACTGTCGTTCATCTCTGGAGGAGATGGCAGAACAGTTTTCGATCCACCTCATCTGGGTCCCGGGACACAGGGATATTGGAGCAATTGCATTGCGGATGAACTGGCAAGAAGAGGAACTACCAGCATCCTCCTTCAGGATAAGGAGCGTCTGGGTATACCTATGGCCAGCTGTAAATTGAGTATTAAGAATCACTTTGCTCTAGCTGCTAATCAAGCGTGGAATCGGATATCGAACACGTGTAGAATCTCACGGCAGACATGGCCGGTATACTGCAAAAAGAGAACAAAGCAACTTTGCGATTTAAATAGAGCTCAGTGCTCGACAGTTATCCGGGCAATCACCGGACACTGGCTGGTGGGTATCCATGCATCAAGGCTCAACGCACCTCACAACGATTTCTGTAGAAGTTGTAGAGATGAGGAGGAGCTGGAGACGGTGGAGCACTTGTTCTGTCACTGCCCTGGGCTGTGTAAGACAAGGCTCCGATTCCTTAAATCATACGTCTTTAATGACCTATCCCAACTCTCGGAAAAGAGTCCAAGAAGCCTCTCGAGGTTTATTAAAGCCGCCGGATGGGCGTGATTTTGGAACATATAGGGGACCTCCTGAATGGGGGAAGGGTGGTGTAAGGCCCACCCAGCGGTATCACAACGGGCCAATTCTCTGGCCTAAGTGAGTTGGGACGTTAGGTCCCGACTGCCGCCCTAACCTAACCTAAGATTATGAAAATTAATTGAATATGTTTATTCAGATTTTGAAATTTTTATTCATATCTAAAAATTATAAAATGTACTTTTTTTTAACACA
Source organism: Chymomyza fuscimana (assembly GCA_949987675.1). Taxonomy (NCBI): domain Eukaryota; kingdom Metazoa; phylum Arthropoda; class Insecta; order Diptera; family Drosophilidae; genus Chymomyza; species Chymomyza fuscimana. Next base: position 90,567,317 of record OX465089.1, on the reverse strand, counting down.
CTTATTTATCTCTTTTTTAAAGAGACTCATTATCATTGGTCTTCAGTCACCCAATAATTTGTGCGATTAAGATGCAATGAAGTCTCTGGTTAGAGCGCTGCATATGATAAAAAAGTGAGATCTATAAAGTTTTAAGATTAAGAGTTTAAGCTTCTTGCGTTTTAGAAATATAAATTTTAACGCATAATATGAAAGTAATAGCCATATGTTACGTAATGTAATCTATGAAAAATCCAACATCCTATTCCGTTTAAAAACAATTTCCTCTTCAATTTAACAAAAAAAAATGTTAATTACTTTTCAAAAGTTTGACACAAATGAGTTTTAAATATTTTCAAGATCTAAATTTTATTGTCTCACTTCTAGGTATTATGATTGTTATTACTTTTGTTTTGTGGCAGTGTGACCAACAACAAGATTGATTAATGTTGTTATGATGATGAATGCAAAGTTGCAACAATAACATTAACAGCCCCCCCAACAGCAACAGCAACAGCAACAAGCAGCGCATGTTCAACTTTAAAGTTAATGTTAATGTATCTGACTCTGACAACAACAACAACAAGCGCACAATAAACGCACTGCACTACAACAAAACAAAGCGCAGAAATATGAAACCCAAAAGATACTTTTTGCGGGTGTGTGTGTGTGTGTGTGTGTGAGTAACTGCGACTTGTTGCCATTATTATTAATGCCATTATAGTTGTTGTTGTTGTTGTTGGTTACTTGTATCCATTGTTGTTGCTATTGCGGCTGCTGATGACGACGCTGGCTTTGGTGTAGTTGCGGCTATTGTTGTTGTTGTTACTGTTGCTTTGGCAACACGCAGCTACACACACACACACACGCGCAGTCAGAGCAGCGACCCTGACCTAATAAATACGCGCAAGCGCAAATTATCCATTTGTATTGTACATTTTCAATCTGCTCAAATATTGTATATATACATTATACATTATATATGTATATCTATATCTGTATCTATAACTACTTATGCACGTATCTGCAGCACAACATACAAACAACACGCCTCAAAATGCCAGCTCTTCAGCGTAATATCAAAACTATGTGACTGTGGGCTGCCACTTAATGTCAGTTCCACATGAATTTCATAAATGCAACATCATTATATTTATTGGAATTTGCCAAACTGTAAAGGTTTTTATTATTTTTTGATATTGTATATAATCGATATTTCCGCCAAGTTAAAAGCAAATACCATAACCTGACAAGGTTGCCAGTTGACCTTGACGTTCGAAAAAAGAAAAAAATAAACCCAAGTCTAATACAATCTTTAAGTCATAAATTTAAAATGAGTCTGGTTTGACCGTTAGGCGCAGACAACTTAAATTTTTAATTTATAGAAAATATACAAAAAAAAAAAAAAACACAAGAAATTTAAAATCAAATTTGAATTTAAATTTGAATTGAAATTCCATCAAACGAAAGTGTAACTTGAAATTCTAGGGCGTCTTCTATATAAAGTAAGTACTGTATTTATGTATTGAGCGCTTTGTTTAATTATTATGCCGAGCACAGCGCCCCGCCGCCAAGTGCAAAATCGAAACCGGTTCGACCGACATTTTAAATACCAATTCAATTATATACATACTCACAAACACACACAGCCATACACTTACTCACCTGCTCAGTTGAGCAAGTGTCGGTGCGCATGCGCAGCAGTCAACAAAAAAAATTACCTTAGCAGATTCACCTGCGATTTTGGCATAGTTTCACATACTTCGAAACAATACTGGAAATTTGAGCAGCAGCTACTGAAAATGAAAGTATCTACAATTACATACCTATAACCCAGTCAGCGATAAAAAGTTGCCTCAGAATTAGAGCGGAAGCAAAAGGCATTTTCTTTAATTAATGACGGGTCTTTGAAGTTTCGATTGATACTCTTACTCAGACTGTACTTAGCTGAATAATTTATGAGTCCCACCAGAGTTGGGCAGAATAACTCTTTAGAAGAGTTTCTAAATTTAGACAAAGTCTTTTGGAATAGTTAAGAGATAATAATTTGGCTGAAAAAGGAGTTGGACTAATTGACGGAATCCAGCCACTTTGAGTACTACAGTAGTTCTTTATCATCAGACGATTTTGGGCTGTTCCTTTAAAGCTTGTCATTTGGAAACTAATATCTGGCAGAATCAGAGGTAGCAGTTGGACTAAAGTGTCATCATAACAGCCTAGTCGGGTTATTTAAGTATTTTACATATTGCGAAACTCTCTATGTAAAAATATTGGAACTGACATCGGAACCAACATCTCTGCCAAAAGATTCGGAGCTGTAGTTCATTCTAGCTCTTTATTCTGTTTAAAAGTCAAAAAAGTTTCTTAAGTCAAGTTTTCCATTTGAAAATAATAACGATTGGAAATAATACCTAAGTGCTCACTTTTTAAATCGATCTCTTTAACTTTGATCTTTGTGTTAGAGTTTCTTGCCAATATTCCCCGAAGTAAATTGTTTTAGGATTATTAATCCACTTATCAATTTCTGAACATTTAGGCAGAGTTTTTTATATTTGTTTTTTTTATTTTTATTTATTATAGTATAGGCTTTAATTAAACTTAAAACTCATACCGGGGAAAGAAGCGCTGGCTGCTGGGGCCTTCGGCTTCTTGAGTTTAACATCTAGTTCTTATGTATAGGTATAGATTACAAAGTATAGATTAATAGTAGGTATGTTATATTTGTTAAAAAATAAAGATATTTCAATAATTTCAATTTCAATAAAAGACAAAGCTTTAAATTTTAACAAAAGTGAGATTTTTAAACTTTTTTGGGTTAAAAGATCATCAAAGATTTTTCGAAAGATGAGTGCCAACAAGTCTTGTTTAAGCGATTGATTACTAATTTTTCGAAAGATTTCTGTCATCAAGGCTCGTTTAAAATATAATCTCTGATTGTTTGAAAGAACTGTAAGGCTTTTAAGGCATCAACTATGACTTTTTAGAAGATCAGTGCCAGCAATCATCTAAGATTTTCGACACATAAATGTTAACAAGTCTCAATTTAGAAATCATTTATGATTTTTCGAAAGACGAGCATCAGCAAAGGCTTGCCCAAAAGTTTGTCTATTTTTTTATTTGTGTTAAATATATGCTTAAAAAGCAGCGAGAGAAAGACCCATATAAGGGATCAGGCACCATTTTTTACAAACATAAATGTCATCATTTTTGACTTTTCGAGAAATCTATGTCAAAGAGGCTAGTTTAAGGTATTATCACAGATTTTTCGAAAGATTCATGTTAACAAGACTTGTTTAAAAGGTCAATCTCTGATTTTTCAAAAGAGCAAGCAAGGCTTGTTTAATCGATCGTCTTAATTAAGAGAACACTTTGGAGTTTTCGAAAGAACGGAGTCAGCCAGTCTTGTTTAAGGGACTGATGATCGATTTTCAAAAAAAGTTTTGTCAAGAAGGCCCATTTAAGAGATCATCTCTAATTTTTCGAAAGATTATTGTCAATATCGTTTTTTTAAGTGATCATCTATGATTACACAAAAGATCAGTGCCAGCAAGGCTTATTTAAGCGATCATCAAAGTTTTTTTCGATACGTATAGTAAACAAGGTTAATTTTAAAGATTATTTATGATTTTTCGAAATATCGGAGTTAGCAAGTCTTGTTTTAGGGACTGATGATTGATTTATCAAAAGATTTTTGTCAACAAGGCTCATTTAAGAAATCATATTTAATTTGGCAAAAGATTAGTGTCAGCAAGACTTGACACAGCTATCATCTTATTTAAGAGATCATCTATAATTTTTTGAAAGATCACCGTCAGCTTGGCGGACTTAAAGGATATTTTGTGATTTTTAAGAAGATTAGTCTCAGCAAAGCTTGCTTAAGATTACGATTTTTTTAAATTTGAATGTCAGCAAAGTTCCTTAAAAAAAATCTCTAAGCTTCCGAAAGATCAGTGTCAACAAAACTTTTTTCAGCGATCATCTATGATTTTTCAAAAGGTCAGTGCCAGTAAGGCTTGTTTGTGCGATCATCTAAGGTTTTGAAAAAAAATAAATGTCGTCTTAAAAGGATGTCTTAAAAGATCAGCATCCGCAGGTCTTGTTTTAAAAAAGTGTTATTATAACTTGAATAATTTTTTAAAATTTTATCTTAATTTGTATCGTTTAGATAAAACACAACATATTATCATCTCTGTAGGACTTGTCTGAAAAATGTATAAAAAACGTAAAAAAAACTTAGAACAAGAAGATTCATTAAAAGAAAAAATTACGGAAGATTTCTTTTATTTTATGATCTAGTGTTGGAAAAGTCTATTCATGAAACTATTTCTAAAGAGCATTCAAACTTCACAAAAAGCCAAAAACCAAATTTTCTTTACGCTTTTTTATTTTAAAATTATTGCTTTTTGTTGCGTTTGCATTTAAAGAAATTGGACTAGCCAAGTTTTTTGTCTTTGTTTTATTATTTTGGTAGCTCAAGCCAAACGTGTGTATTGATTTTGTTGTTGTCGTTGTTTTTGTTGTTATTGTACTTTTGTCTATTTTAGTTTTGTTAATCTTGACCCGGCTAAAAACGTGACCAAGAAAGCTTTGACCATTGTTTTGCGTATGCAAGGTGCGATACAATTTTAAATTTGCTTTTGTTTGTTTGTCGTTGTTTTTTGTTGTTTTGTATTCAACTGTACCAAAATAATTATAGTTGCTGTTGTTGTTGTTGTTGTTGCACATTTGAATAATTAAATTACTTTTTATTTTGAATGGGCGCATTGTCTGCGTCTTTCTTTTGGTAACTGCTTTCTGGCTTTGTTTTTCCTTAAATTTTTTTTTTAAATTTATTTATTTTTTGTATAGCTTTTTTTGTAATGCTACGCTCGTCTGGTTTTATTATGTAATGCTTAACTGCACGCACACAAGCGCAAACCTTTCACAAACTGTGCCCCATTAACAAAATAAAAAGTAAACAAAACTTCAACTAAAACAATTAAAGAACTTGTAAAAATTTGAAGTCAACAAAACTGCTTATCAAAATAACACTAAATTCAATTTATAAGCTTAATTGTTTGTCATTAAAATTGAAGAAAAAATAAAATACGATATTAAAAGTTTGCACTCGATTTAATGTTAAACGAGGCACTTCCAGCTAATGGGCAGCGCCAATTAGAGCAGCTGTATCTATTGTATCTGTAAGATACATTTCTGTAGCGGTTCGCTTGGCTTGTATACTCAAATGTGTTTGCATTGTGTTTGCAAGTGTAAACAATTTGCAAAATGATGAATGCGAAACCAAAAGCATTCCCGGTTTAGATTTTCGATGGAAAATTCTCTACCAAACTGCAGATACATATAGTTAAGATACTTGTTTGTTCAGCCCAACAGATTCTCAGCAAATACAGGCATTCGAAAATTGTTTTTGTTTTAGCTATTATGCTTGCTTTGTAAAAATGCGCATTTGTGTAAATATTATTTAAAATAAGATACTTCCCATTTCATGTGACGTACATAGACACAGTAGATACATATATGCTTATACTTTTTTATTGTACAGTTCAAAATATTTATTTACCTGGAATGAAAAAGAAATAGGTATAAGTATGTGTACAAATATGCAGACATAAATTAAATATTATATGAATTGTTATTGTCAACGCACAAGATAAGTAAGAGATAATAACTTAAAATTAGTAAAGATCTTTTGTATTTTAAATGGGAAAACCCCTCGGGCGTAACAAAACTTGTTTAATGATTAAAGCTTTTGGTTTCTTGTGCTAATCAAAACAATCTTAAAATTAAAAGAGAGTTCTTAAGAGAGTGAATTGTAGTACAGATACTTAATGAAACAGATGCAGGGAATTATATGTTTCGAAAAAACTTTCTATCTTTTCTATAAGGTTGTGCCAAAAATCGCCGTACTCAAGTCTTTCAGAAAGCTTTTCAGATTGCTTAGATATTTGCTCTAAGGATTTATTGCAGAAGAATTCAAAACTAAGTAGAGCTGGCTGGAACCCGCAGTTCCAGTCCTTTTCAGTTCCAAACTACGCAACAGCCGGAACTAAGATAAGATTATGTAAGAAATTTCGTTGTTCGTTAAGTAAAGTATCTCAGTGCGCGCATTCTATTCAGATAGGCAAAAAGATACATTAGTTGTGACCTTGGTAGATAATGCATATCTTTGTTCATGTAAGAATCTTGGGCGGGGTAAAGACCCCAATATATAATTTCAAACACGCTTTATAAACATTTGTAATTGCAAATCCATTATAAAAGCTGTTAAAAAAAAGGGCCGGCACTTAAATAAAATTTAAATTAATATCTTTTGACACGTGTTGCATATCCGTCAACTATAAATGAGTTTCAATATAAATTTAATTCATTTCGGTATCAAAAAAAATTCAATTAAATGATTAAACCAACTAGATAAACGCTTGAATCAATTTGAGAAAATCTATTTATTTTAGTACATATATACTATAGATACTATAGATTTCTTTGAATAGCGTCAAGTTGGAAATGGCGCTGTTAGAATTAAAAGTATCTATGTATTTTCATGTTTGGTTTGGCATTAGATAGTTTTGTGTAGTTTTTCTTGTTCATTGTTTTATAGCGTGACTTTTCCATTTGTTTTCATCAACATGCAATAATTACGACACGAAGTAACGATGAGTTTGACTTATAGTGTGTGTACAACAAACCTACGAGGGCAGGCTGAACAGTACCGATTACTAGAAAGCTATTATAGCTAAGAGGTAATCAGCTGTTTGTTGGTAACCATGTCTTCCTGAGTAACTTTGGCAGTAGCAAATTGTGCATAGTCTTAGAAGGTAGCCAACTCAGAAATAGCTCAGGGAATGGTCTGAAAAGGTAAACGAGTAAAGATTTCAGGGTAGGCTTTTTGAATAAATTATATCAATATTTTTAAGAGCCACAACGGCAGGCCTAGAGAACTGATTTGCCCATAAATAATTAATCGAATCCAGGGAATGATCTGAATGAATGAGTGAAAAATATATTTTTAATCAATATTTGGATATAATCTGTCAGCCACAATAGCAACACATATACTATACAACTTTTTGCGCTGATGGAACTTAAATACACCGATCAAACATGGGAGACAAACATCATGGGACTTAAAATCGATAAATTTCTAAGCGGATCTCTTAGCTAACAAGATTTATGGAGGCCCGTGAGCTTGAAGAAGGTAGTAAGATAACTGGGAAATATTTCGTGAAGCTATTGGGTCAAATCGAAGCTGATTTAGGCCAAGGCGGAAACCATAATAAGGTGATGGCCATTTTTTTATGAGACGCCATTGGCATGATTTATATTGATTAACACAATGAAGGAAGCAGGATAGTTATCGGTACTAATTATAAAAAAGTACTAAGTAACGGTACTAATTACAAAAATAAGTAATCAATATAGAAAAAGGACAAGGCGAATCTTTTTTGAGATGCAGTGGCACAGATGAAAAAAATCTCAAAATCATAACTTTTTAAAGGTATAAAAAATTTAAAAAAAAAATTTTTGTTAAATAAATTTAAAAACTAAAAAAAAGAATTGTAAAAAAAACTACAGACTAAAAATAATTATAAAATTTTTTAAAGTAATATAATATTAAAAGCTAAAAAATTATATTTTTAAAAATTTACAAGATTTGGAAAACTAAAACTATAAAAAAATTCAACAAAATCAAATATTTAGAAATTTCAAATATTTAATAAATTATATTATAAAAAATTTAAAAATTAAATAAAATTAAATATTTAAAAATTATACATATTTTTTTTTTTTTTTCTTTTACTTTATAACAATCTGTTCAAAAACAATCAGTAAATTATATAAAATTATTATCTCCATTGTGACTAGGTGCTAACAAATTAAATGAGATTAAAAATACTTAACAAATTTTCATAATTAAAAATTTGATAAAATTAAATATTCAGAAATTTCTAAGAATTAAATTATATTATAAAAAATTTAAAAATTAAATTAAATATTTAAAAATTTAACAAGATTAAATACATTTGAAACATTATCAAAATAAAATGAATCTTAATTATAGCTTTCAAAAAAATGTTTATTGTGAAACAAAAAGTTTTTAGTTTTTGTGCCTTCTTTGCTACTCCCTGCACTTCTCAGCCTGCCACCGTATTTAGTATCTACTAGAACAGTACTATATATAAGTACGATTGAATTGCCATTGGTACCAGCTTTGGCTTGTTAAAAGTGAAAAATTTGCAATATAACATTGCAATATATAAACATTGGGATTTGAACAGTCAGAAGAGACTTTATTTAATGTGCCTAGCATGTCTGTGCCATCAGTTATAACAAATTACTTGGAAATCAATTAAAATAGTTAACTTCCAAGATACTCGAAATACTAGATACATATGAGTTGGAGTGCCTCAAGTTAAAGTGCCGTGCGCCTCGTGCTCCAACACTCAATCAATTTAAAGGCAAAAACGGTATATGAATGTCTTTTTTTCTGATGTCAGTTCTATGTTCTGAAATTTTTTTGTTTTTTTTTTTTTTTTTGGTCACATTCTTACATACATTGTTGCTATTGCACTTGTCAAAACATTGTAATTAAAGTTGATAAATGAAATCGTGGTTAACTAAGTGAGTTGCTATCTATTTTAAATGAAAACTTCCTGAGAACTTCCAATGGAACATATGATAGTATGTGTACATCATAATAATAGCATACACATATGTTGTACATGGCGTATACATTATTTGTATTGTTTATATTACTTGGCATATGGTTGTTTTTAGAAAATATCATAACAAAAGTACGCAAAAAATTCAAACTAGAACGCCAGCTAAGCTTTAATTTCATGCAATATTATTTATAAATTAATATATAAAGAATTATATGTTAAATAAGCAAAGGGGCAAAATTGCATAAACATGTGCCAGTTTATAGAGACACATGCTGATAATCAATAATAAACATTGTAAGTATCTGCAGTTATTAACAATTTAATATGTATTTATATCGATGACTGTCGCTTATCTTGATTTGCTTATATCATTAGCTTAATTAGCAACTTTTACTTATAGTGAATTATCACATACAGCAGTTTTTTTGGTTTTTTTTTTTTTGCAGCAAAAAGAGATACCAAAAGCTGGAAGTTGATTTGTCATGAACTTTTACTTTCAAAGAATATATTTTTTGTGCAAATAAATGTTTTGAAGCTAAATGGATATAATATGTATATACGAATAAACAAATTCATTCAAGATTGTATTGAATTTAAATAAAAACAAAGTTACTTTTTTGTTTATTGCAAATTTACCATAGTAGATTAAATCGTAATTTTTAACGAAAGTTGTTCTATTAATATTATTATTATGAACTTAGTATATTCACACATAGCTGAAATATTACGTATACGCATATTGCACATTTAATAAATTTCATTCAACTCAAATAAATTTTCCGTTTCCCAACAAGGCGCTAAAATTTGTGGTTTCTATGTTAATATTGAAAATCTTGTATATTCGTTCGCTATCGAAATATTGCGTATACGCCTATTAACCATTAAGCCCAATAAGTTTCCCCCTAAAATTTTATAACTTTCCCGTTTTAAATATCGTTATTTATTCATAATCTTTTTATATCTAAAAAAAGAAATAGAAACAAAATATTACTGTAATGGGAAAAGATGTATAGTTTAAGCCAACAACTTCAATTTTTGAAAGAAAAACTTATTGCCAGGAAAGCAAAATTAATTTTTTGTGGCCCCCAAATTGTTTTTTGTGAATTTTTACAATGCGATTTTGATGTAAAATTTTTTCTTTTTATTTTATCAGTGAAAATTTTGTACATTAATAATAAGTATACGCATATTAAACATAAAGCGTTATTTCTTTAATAATAATAATTCCCTGACTGACAATTTTGGGGGCATCTCTATTAATAACTGCTCAAAGAGAAGAACTGTTATTTCTTTAGTATTTTCAAACATTTTTGTTCAAAACAAAACATTATTAGTTTCAATTAACAAATCTATTGATATCGGACAAAAAAAATCTTAAATATATGTTCATAAAAGGAAAGGACAACTTTTATTTTAAAATCTAACTAAAACTAAGTGCTATATGAAAAAAAAAACTTACTTTTTTCTGCACTCCAAATTTACTTGTAATCCTTAGCTATTTTTTAATTCATATTGTAAATTTTTGTTGAGTTTTTATGCATTGAAAATTTTATATATATTTATACCGAATCAAAATATTACGTATACGCATATTAAGCACTTGAGACTATTTACTAGCTTTAAAACACAAAATTTTTGGTTTTTTTATACTTCTCTAGCAAATATATCTATAAAAGAAAAACTAAACAAAATTTTTGGTAATGGGAAAAGGCGGCGGTTTATGCCAACACTATAGAAGTAACATAAAAGCTAAATTTTCTGTAGACTTTTAATTTGGCATGCTAGGATAATTCTAGCCTTTGTTTTAATATTTCTATGCAAAAATTAATCTCTTCATTATTTTATTATTACAAATTTTGTACATTTATACCAAAGTAAAATATTACGTATACGCATAGAACACATTTCCACTATTAGATACTTTTGAACTTTTGTATTTTTTTTATTTCTTAACTAATTTCGTGGGAGTACGGCACTATTTAATTTAAATAAACACATCTATATCTAAGAAGAAAAATTTAAATAAAATATTTTGGGAATGGGTCGTCGTACTTGTGTAAAATACGATTTATTATTAGTTTTTTTTTTTATAATTTAAATTTGTAAATTTCAGAAATAATCTTTAAAATCTCTTAATTTTTATGAAAATATATATTTACTTGGAAAAAAGTTTGACTTCTATAGTAGCTTTTGGTATAGAAATAGAGTTTAAAAAATCATAATTAAAACAGTTGAGCAGTTTTATCTTATGCACATACAAAAATTTATATACATATTAAAGAGCCACTTAAGGTTTTTGCTTTAACGATGCAAACATTATTTGCATTTATTTCGATGTACTACACGTACAATATATATTCTCGTTGTGAGATAACACACAACATATACAATATAAATCATATTATGACACTTGGCAACAAAAATATAAGATCACTTGAGTTGATCTAGCAAATATCCGCATATTTTGTTATTTGCTTTTTGGCACAATTTGCATAATGTAATAATGTCTATGATGCACAACAACAAAAAAAAAAAAAAGGTAAATGTCTAGTATATATGCTTTAGGTGTCTTGCAGCTTGCTACTTGTGACTAATGCAATTTGTTATATGGCCGTAACAAAAGCTTCAGCATGATTTTTATGGCCATGCTGCATATAGAGCTTCAGCTGCTGATGAGTCCCAAAAAGGTCATAAAATATACAATACAAACTCATAAATAAAGCTGGTCATACTTTTAACTAGTACAAAAATACGTGCACACTAGTAGCTAAGAGTATGCATATTAAGCTGAATTTTGTAAATAGTTGCAAAGCACACACATATACATACATATATGCAGCTATTACACATGTTTAATGGTATGCAAGTGAGAGGCTTACTAAAATTAGCTTGCCTCTATGTATATGTAAGTTAGTATGTATGTAAGTATATATGCCAACATTATCGTTACGTTTTTTTGTTTTTTTTTTCTTTGCTGTTGCCCCGTTAAAACGTTGCACGATTTTAATAAAACTGTTTAAATTTCATTTTCTCTACATGTCAGCGCAAAAAAAAAAAAAATAATCAAAATATAAGTATATTACAAAAAAAAAAAGTATAAATCGTGTCGAGTTTATTGCTCCCGGCAAGTTGCAGACAAACAGACAATGGCTCAGTTCGGCAACAGCTATTTGGTGGCAGAGGGGTGTGGCACTGTGAGTTCGGGGATGCTGCTTTCAATTACTGCTTTCAAGTATTGTAAAATGCAAAATGCTTACACGTACTTTTTATTTAATAAATATATTCGTTTATACTAAATATAATTGTATATTATACTTTTATTGCTTATTAAAGCTGGCGCTGTGCAAACAATTTTAAAATTAAAAAAAGTTTTTATGACAGCATTTTAGGGGTTATCATCAATCAATCAAAAAAAAAAAAAAAAACAAATACAACAAGCCGAAAGTGCAGCTAACTTTGGGGCCTCGAAGCTGACGCAGCTCTACAAATCAAGTACTCAGTTAATACGTTCTAAAGTTGTAAGAATCCGTATTTATTTAGTATGTCATCTATTTCTACGCTAAATTAATTTTATAAATAGTCATATGTGTTTGCAGCCATGGACAGTTAAGAAAAAGAAACTTGATCAACTAATTTTAGAAAGATTTTTGAATTAATTTATTTCTTATGTCGTGGGATTTAATGAATTAAAAATTTTCTTTGTGTGCTTGAAATGTCATGTGTTTTCGAAAAAGATCGCTTTTAAAAAATTTTGGAATAGTTCAACGTTTAAATTTTGCAACACTTGGAAATTGAACATATACATATCGATTATTTGTTGCAAGCTTTCTCAATGCGACTTGCCTGTTAGTGCTGGAGAAAACATCGATGATCGAAGTTTAAAATCTCTATATATCGATGTTGGCCAAGAGAGTTGTTTCTCCAGCACTACTAAACACCCATTTGATGAGTGCAGAAGTGCTGGAGAAACATCTCTGTTGGCCAACATCGATATATAGAGATTTTAAACTTCGATTATCGATGTTTTCTCCAGCACTATTGCGTGTTTATTGATTACATTGAGTGTTTTGTCGTTGCAGTTAGTTTTGTGTGATTGTACGACAAATCAAAATGTTTTAGTTTATCGATAAACAACAAATGTATATAACCAGTCGCAACGGCCATGGCTTGGATTAGCTTTCTTCCCTAGTACTTGTTGAACGTTTCTTGAAATTAATGAAGTGTTTGGAAATGGAAAATTTATTTCGATAAGGATCAATTTTCTACAAAATATCTTTAAAATTATAAGACAAAATTCACACTTTGGAACATTTTCGAAGTGGGCAACATAGATATCGATTACTTGTTGTTAACTTAAAACTAATTATTTGTTATAAACTTAAAACGATTAAACTTGTAGGTTTCTTTTCTAAGCGAATACATTGAAAGCTGAGAGCTCTTGGAACGCTTGAAAGTGAACTGGGCCGTTATTTGCAGCTTTAGTTTGTAAAAAACAAATTCGCAAAGAATTGGGAAAACGTAAAACGTTTGAATCGCTTGTGATAGTCATGTTTTTGTACCTTACCTAACTTAAAGACTTATTCACCAAGAAATTTAAAAGGAACTGGTAGTTCATGGAACATGTTGCAATAGATTTTACCTGACAGACTCAAAAACATGATGCCCTGGAAACTCGAAACGAAATAGTAATTCATGGAACGATTGGTATTGTCGTATATTTGAAAATTTCACTTGTAAGCCACTTGAATTTTTTAATGAATAGGATATTCATGGAACGCTTGGAAATGGACTGGCTAATTACTAGCTTTTTCGTCTTGTAATCTTCAATACTAAGTGAGTATGCTACCAATTCCTTTGGTAGCTGTACGTAAAACATGCCTACAAGATATCCTACTACCAAGTTAAGATACCCCAAATAAAGTGTGCTGTCTGTTTCAGTCACATAACAGCTGATAGACTTTAGTCAGTCAGTCAATCACTTGGTCAGTTGCTTAATCAACTAGCAAGTCAGCACGTGCCATATAATCAAATGGTTTCGGTTCATTGCACTGTAGCTACTAAATCTATATATTTTACAATATACAATTTGTTTGACTTTTCATTGAGACTTTTCTAATCACGAAACCGAGTCAGCTAAAAGCTCAAACATTGATAATGCTCGTGGAAAGAGCGTAGCTGCCATTCATAATATAATTGCATTATCATAAATAGTTACTATGTAACAACTAATGTTGTTGTTGTTGTTGTTGTTAACGTTATTGTCTGTAACTAAATTATATTGTAATTTCACTTTCTTTGACGTGCCAGCATTGTGTCTGCGTGCTGTTATAATTTGGCAAAGTTGTTGCAAACTGAAACTTATGTAATCCGTGAAGCGACCAATAAATGCATCTAATTAAAATTTTGTTTAAAATGACAAGCTACAACAAAAATTTAAATCAAATTGCATTAATTATAAGACCAAACAAAAAAAAGTTAAATTATAAAAAATACAAATAATTCAACAGCATACTCGAAACAATCAACGCAATGTCTTTTTACCGATTACGTAATGCCAATGTGCCCATAAAAAATGAAAATATATATATGTATATACATATGTACATATGTGTATAAGTAGCAAATTTTTTGAAGTGTAACATGTCGATCGTTCTGTCAGCCCACGGATTTTTGCTCAATTGAATGCACATACTCAGCCAGATATACATAGATATAAAGTTTGTTTGGTTATGGATATATATGTGTGTAGCTAGCTCTACAAGCGCTTGAATGATTGTTTCTGCGTCGTAATCTGCTTATTGAAAACCGAAATCGTCGCCAAAGGCAATGCTCGAATTTGTGCACAGAGACGATGCCGAGTCCAAGTCCAAGTCCGTAAGCGAGGTCAAAGCTGCTTCAGAGCGCGCGCAAATTAAAAATAGAAAATTCAATTTCAATTATAGTTCTACGGCTTGAGTTGAACCGTACTAAGCTGAGCTCATTGTTTTCAAGAGTGTGCAAAAAAAAAAAAATGAAAATAAAAACAACAAACACATTAGAGATACATTCGTTTTGTAGCTTCATGTTCATGTTGTAGGAGCAAACAATTTACAAGCATTTAAAATCTATATTTGGCATGAGATACAAGCTTAAGTATCTTTAATGTTTGCTTAATTGCGGCGCTGACACGTGCGCCGCGCACATTACGCATACGCCATGTGCAACATAAATTAGTAATTATCGAATAATTTGAAACGCCTCACAAAGGAAATGAGGAAATGAAACAAACATCAGTGCAGTTAATGAGAACGTTGAGAAATGAAACACGTCTGCTGATCAAATTGTTGTTAATGGCTGTCTTTAATTGAGTTTGACAGCAGATCGCTCACGCAGCGCTCTCTCTGCGCCTCTCTCTGCGCCTCTCTCTCGTTTCTTTTCTTTATTTTACTATTACACAATGCAAATGCGCATTGGTATGCGGCAGGCAGCGCTGCCTGCGTTGGCGACATTTTTGCTTGCTGCTGCCACAACAACGTGCAACTGCAGCAACAAAAAACAAATGTTTAGTTTTATTGAAGTGTGCGTGTAATTTAACAAAAACGCCAACATTAGGCGACAGCGGCGCCGACTTGGACGCCAATGCTAGTAAAAGCAACAACAACAAATTTTTTTGTCTGCAGCCACCAGTGTTGCCAATTTTTCAGAAAATTAAAAAGTTAGGTACATATTTTTGTAAAAAAAATCGAAAATAAAAAAAAAAATGTTTTAATTTGAAAATAATCATGACTGTTATGGATTTTAATACCGATTTGTCGATTAAACAATGCAGTAAAGTTTTCCTAATTAAGATCTCACTACAATAAACCTTTTTTTTTTGGAAATTTGCTTTATTAAAAGTCGCAAGTAGCAAAAATTTGCATATAATAAGGACATTAATAAAGTTATGTATACAAATTTAAATTTTATTATTTGACTGAACTTCACTCATTTATATCATAAAAAATTTTTAAGACAAGTATAATATATTTTTTTAAATTTAAAAATAAACCTTTAAGCTTTATAAAAAAAAGAAAAACTTTGCACAATTTGAAATATTTATTTCACTTGTAATTGTAAAAGGTAAAAATCGTTTGTATGCAAATTTTTGGTCGAGTTCTAAAGGAATTTATGCAAAGTGTTTACCTGAACGCCTATATACTTTGTGATCAAGAATTAATTTCTAATTTATAATTAAAAAAAAAAGTATCCAAAAAGTGTGTCATTAAAATAGGTATTAAAATAAATTATAAATGATACATAAAAAAATGATCTGCAGGGTATAAAAATTTAACAAAGCTTGTCTGGAATAAATGTTTATACATCGTACAGCTCATAATAAAATTATTTATTCAATTTTTTATAAGTTACTTTAAGAATCTATAGTGCTTTAAAACTTTCAAAAGTTTTTAATGAGATTAAGTTTATTTGCAACATTTTTTTTATCTCTTTTTTTGTTATTGTTTCTAGCTAGTTTATTTTGTTTGCACTTTTATTAGTTTAACAATTATGGTGGGCTGTGTTTCCTTTCACCACCTTAAATACCCACGCAATTGCACAATGCTCATTTATTTTTTAATATATTTTTCGTATAGATCGTTCACAAAGCTTAATTTGAAATTTGATATTGCTGGCAAACATTTAATTTAATTACAAATTATTTGGCAACAAATGCGAGTTGGCGTTTGCAACAAAGTTTCAAACAAACAAAAAAAATATATATATATATATATATGTACGAAAAAAATTCAGCAAAAACACAAAAAAAAATTAACAACTCAAAGATAATAACAATAATAATAATAATAATATGAAAATGTTTGAAAACTCCTTTCACTTTTCGAAAAGTTGAAACCAATCCGTCGTTGTCGTCGTTGTTGTTGTAGTTGTTGTTGCAGTTGTTATTGTCTTGGCTCCTACGTGCAACGAAGCGCAGTCGACGCTGCAGCTGCATGTCTTGAGAGTTTTTGCTGCAGAATATTTGCCACACACACACACAGATACAAACACACACACACAAACAACGAATAAAACAAAAGCGCAGAGGCAAGTTGGCATTTTAAAGTTCCACTGACACACAGACCAACTAAATGGAATGAAACGAAGCGAACGAAACGAACAAAACGAAGACGCAAAGAGACACACACAACAAAAACAATAACAACAATAACAAGCAGCTACAGGTACATTTGCCATGTTATCGACTTATCGACGGGCGGGCAGCAAATTGTATTCCCGTTGAGCCAACTTTGAGCTAAGTTTCATAGCACTCAGCAATTTATTGCTGTAGCTTTTAGTAGAAAATATATTTGGACTGATTACTGTTTGCGGTTCTGAGTGCAGGGGTGGGTTGGCAACGATGTCTATTTTGACAAGCAATGTGTTGGCGTGACGTTACATTTGCACTTTAAACTTTGTAGCTAGCTTCTTAGACATCGTACAAGTTTAGTTGTGAAAGAAAGCTTTAAACTATTGAATTTTGAATATATTTTTTTAATAATGCAAGTTAGAACATATTATTATTTAATTTTTAATTTTATAATACATTAATTTAACGACGCATCCAAAATCTATAGCTGTTGATGAGTTCATTGCTTTTTAAATTATTATTAAGCGTTTGCATAATTTTAAACAAAAATGCCGCTGTTAAATTAAGCCACTTAAAAAACCTCCAAAAACTTGAAAACATTTTTTAACATATTGTTTTTCTATGCGATTCATTATGCAGCTATATTATTTTTTGTATCTATGCATCTTTATATTTATGTTTATATCTTAACTTGAGTGCCTGCAAAAATTGCGTGTTCGATTCATATCGTTTGCCATTAACACATATAATCGTTTTTATTGCTTACCAAATCATTTTATACATGCAAAATTCATGTTTATAGTATAACTAAATTGAACTCCACACAGCAACAACAACAACAAGTGAAACTGCAACAAAAACCATATTTTACACTTGGCCAAAACATTTGCAACTAACAACAACAACAACAAACCAACACAGACCAATGAAAGAAAAATTGTTGCGATTGTTTATAAGTCTATAATTAAATGCTATTTACAGCAAAAAATTTATAAGCATGCACAGACATATTTGAGAGAGTGTAAATAAGCATGTGTACACACTATTGCACCATCAAGCGTTGCCGAAAAAACTGTTGGCATGCCGAAACGAATGTATGTATTCGATTGCATTTGGTCATTCACATGGTCAGTGCAAATAAATAGCCAGCCATTGTCAGAAAATTTACATAATGCATGCACAAACATAAACAAAACTATGTCCTTTTTAGCATAAAAGCTGCCCACAGCAATAAATCTCGATCGCAAAACTATCGTATAAGGTATCGAGTAGCATACTAGTGTTCAAATGAGTCAGTATATGAGTGTGTAAGTGTAAGTAGCTCACTCTAATGCATGTTTAGCGCCGTTTGTTGTGCCAAAGCGTGAAAGTGAAATCCCAATAATAATGATTATAATAATAGTAATAGTAATAGTAATAGTTAAACAAAGTAAATGCTTAGTTTTCTATGCATTTTGCGCAATGTCTAAATGGACACCGAAAGAGCGGCCAATGTTGCCATACTTTTGCATTCGAAATAAGTGTTCAGTATATTGCAACCATCATCATATAAGCTCTTCGAATTAACAATAGTGCGCATTGCAATAGCTACGCTTATTAAAGACATTTTCAACAGCTGTTGCTGTAAGCCAAAGGGAACGAAATCGGAATGCGCTTTATAATCAAACGAAAGTAAACAAGAAGTCCGAACTGTAAGTTGAACCTCAAGAAGTAACACCTTTTATTTCTACGGTCTAATTTGGCACACACTTTGGCTTACATTTGGGAGCACAATTAGAGTGTTCACTTAGTCGATCTAAAAAGCAGGAAGACAGAAATGCAAAAGTATTCACCAACAACTTCCACTAAAATTATTTTGAATATCTACACGACCCAGACTCTTCCCTACAAAAAAAAAGAACGCTTCTGTACAAAATAGTATTGTTAAAAGAGCCAACATATGCCAGTGTGTACATATTTATACCCTGTACCTATAGGTACAAAGGGTATACTAGATTTGTGCAATGTATGTAACGGACAGAAGGAGGCGTGGCAGACCCCAAGTCCTTTATACCAAAATGCTTATCATAACCTGAGGTAGCGATTGAGCCATGTCAGTCCGTCCGTCCGTCCGTCCGTATGAACGCCTAGATCTCGGAGACTATGAGAGCTAGAGACAGGAAACTTTACCAGCTGGTGCGCATATTTCCTAAGCAGATGAAGTTTGTTGAATCATGTCAATATCTTTCCCCGTTCCCCCGCTGTAGATTAGCCGCGGTTTTTAGCCACACCGTTTAATATTTTCATTTGAAATTTGACAGAGCGATGCGTTGTGGATACATGCATCTATGTGTAAAAAATTAACAAAATCGGACAAATGCAGATAAAGTTATAGTCAAAAATGTGAAAATTTCAACTCCCCTTGCCAATAAACTGCGTCAATATTTGACTCTACGCAATTATGGCTACAAGTGACCTAGAATCACAATTTTTGGTAAGCTCATTCATGTGGCTCTAATGAACAAATCCAGATCCAAATTTTATGGATGTGGTCCCCCCACCCCCCGAAATCCATTTACCGTGTTTTCTCCCACACCCCTCAACATACCAACTTGAAACTTACCCCGTATACTTTAAATAAGTTCTTTGTTGTAACATTCGAGTTTCATCAAAATGTGTAAAAATTTAGGGAACTTATAGGTATAAATATCGAATTTCACCAAAAAAAAAATAAATTCCAATTGGAAAGTTCTTAGATGGAATATGCAGGAAAAATTTTTTTGACACAAAAGGTACAGGGTATTCCACTGTCGGGCACCGCCTCGACTGTACCACATTTTTATACCCTGTACCTATAGGTACAAAGGGTATACTAGATTTGTGCAATGTATGTAACGGACAGAAGGAGGCGTGGCAGACTCCAAGTCCTTTATACCAAAATGCTTATCATAACCTCGGGTAGCGATTGAGATATGTCCGTCCGTCCGTCCGTCCGTCCGTCCGTCCGTCCGTCTGTCCGTCCGTATGAACGCCTAGATCTCGGAGACTATAAGAGCTAGAGACACAAAACTTTACCAGCTGGTGCGCATATTTCCTAAGCAGATGAAGTTTGTTGAATCATGTCAATATCTTTCCCCGTTCCCCCGCTGTAGATTTTCGCGGTTTTTAGCCACACCGTTTAATATTTTCATTTGAAATTTAACAGAGCGATGCGTTGTGGATACATGCATCTATGTGTAAAAAATGAACAAGATCGGACAAATACAGAAAAAGTTATAGTCAAAAATGTACAAATTTCACTGCCCCTTGCCCATAAAGTGCATCAATATTTGACTCCTCGTAATTATGGTTACAAGTGACCTAGAATCACAATTTTTGGTAAGTTGATTCATGTGGCTCTAATGAACAAGTCCACATCCAAATTTTACCGATGCGGTCCCACCACCCCCCGCAATCGATTTACCGTGTTTTCTCCCACACCCCTCAACATACCAACTTGAAACTTACCCCATATACTTTAAATAACTTCTTTGACGTAACATTCGAGTTTCATCAAAATCGGTAAAAATTTAGGGAACTTATAAGTATAAATATCGAATTTCACAAAAAAAAAAAAAATTCCAATTGGAAAGTTCGTAGAAGGAATATGCAGAAAAAATTGTTTGCGAGACAAAAGGTACAGGGTATTCCACTGTCGGGCACCGCCTCGACTGTACCACATTTTTTATAATACTGTTTTAAGTATTTAATAATGCTTGTATTGTGACAGAAAACTAGGCTTCCATATAACGAACTGCTCTAGGTGGCTTCAAGATCTAAGATGGTGACAATGCTAATGATCGTTGCATAGCACAACAATTAATAAAATGTTGCCAACTGTATTTTGTATTACTACGAATTTCTAAACAACAAATTATCTATAATATATAAAGAGTCAAAATTTTGCTTTCTTGCGAATTACCTATAGGCAAGTTCAACTGTATATTCTACTGATAAATGCTTGGAAATTGAATTTTTCTCACAAAATTTTTTTTTACAAAAACATATGCATACCATATGGATCTTGTAAACAGCTGTTTATTTTTGGTCAGTCTGTCACATATGCCTTTCTGCATTATTGTTAGGGAGGCTCACGTGGCAGCATTCAGCCTTAATATGTTTCTTTCAAATACAATTTATTTCTGGAAAATACTTTTGTTAGTTGAGAAGTTATGATTTTTACTGCTGTGACTCTGTGCGTTGTTATTTAGGCATTTCTGCCTTTCTACATTTTTGCCTGAACAAGTGAGTTGATCATGCGAGTTTCATTCTCTTCAATAAATGAGTAGAATTATTTTTAAAAAAATTTTTTGTCTAACCAAAAATATAGATCATTAAGTCCTTTGAGTCAAATTTTAATTTTCTTTGTTAATAGGTTTGCATGTTAATAGTGAAAATCGCTTGTGAAAAACAAAATTGAAAAATTTACCCAGAACGAACTTACCCTAAAAAAATTTACAATCTGTGAAAGTCAAATGGTTTGCAAAAGTAAATGAACTGTTTTGAAAAAAGCTAATATTTCGTTATTTATTAGGCTCCCATGTGCTAACATATCAAATTTTGTTAGCTCTAGTTTATATATTGATAAAGGAAGGTAGAAAATTGTAGCAGTTTATAAGAGAGGAGTTATTGACTTATTTTGAAATATATCTTCAGTAACAAAATGACGATAAATTTTGAAATTGACAAATTTTTATCTTTATGTTTTTAAGTTGTTATATGTACAATCATCAATAAAAACAAGATGATGAGAACTTTTGAAGTTTTAATCCAATCTTCATTAGAACAAAGTTGATGATATTTTTTGAAGTTCATCATTCTATTATCATTAGTAAAAAGATAAGATATATTATTACCATACAGGAGAATGACGTCAGATATGGATATTAATCGATAAACTACACAAGTGTAGTACAAAGTTGATGATATCTTTTGAAGATAATCATACAATTATAACTCGTAACAAGATAAGAAATTTTAATCTTCTAAGTGAGAATCACGGCAGATATCGATAGTAATCGATAAACTCCACTAGAGTATGTATAACACGCATTTTTATACCCTGTACCGTATGGTACAAAGGGTATGGGGATGGTAAGAGCTAGAGCAACCAAACTTTCAGATAAGATCCCTTATTAATCCATAGGAGACAAGTTTATTTTATTTTTTTGATATCGGGACTACATTATATAGCTCCCATAGGGGTGTTTCGGAGGACCTCGAAAAAAAGCAAAATTTTTAGATGGATAATTCGATTGTTTATTAAGATACCGTAACCAAATTTGGCGACCGGAAGTTTTTTAAAAACCCCCAGCACTATACCAAATTTGATCAAAATCGGTTGACTATATCATATAGCTCCCATAGGACCAATCGGTCAAAAAATCGTGTTTTGTACAAAATTCGTTGTGTTTAGTTTATTTGTGAACATACCGTAACCACATCTGGCATTAAGAAGTTTTTTAAAGTTCCCAAGCACTGTACCAAATTTGATCAAAATCGGTTGACTATATCATATAGCTCCCATAGGATCGATCGGTCGAAAATTTGTTTTTTGTACAAAATTCGTTGTGTTTCGTTTGATTGTGACGATATTGTAACCAAATTTGGCATTAAGAAGTTTTTTAGAGTTCCCAAGCACTGTACTAAATTTGATCAAAATCGGTTGACTATATCATATAGCTCCCATAGGGCCAAAAAAACGTTTTTTGCACAAAATTCGTTGTGTTTCGTTTGTTTGTGAAGCTATTGTAACCAAATTTGGCATTCAGAAGTTTTTTAGAGATCTTCAAAACTGTACCAAATTTTATCAAAATTGGTTGACTATATCATATAGCTCCCATAGGACCAATCGGTCAAAAAAACGTTTTTTGAACAAAATTCGTTGTGTTTCGTTTATTTGGCAAAGAAATATCTTTTGGAGTTTGTAAGCAATATATCGGACTTGATTGCAATTTGGTGGTACAGGGTATCCCAAAGTCGTCCGCGCCCGACTTTAACATACGCCATCTTTTTTGTACAGTTTTTGGTCTTAAGGCTCCGAAACGTATTTGTCGAGTCGTTGAAAATTGCGAAATGCAAGAACAAACCAGAGCAGGAGACGCTCCCAATTTGATGCTACCGATACTTAATATCTTTGAGAAACAGGCACCCTAGCTTATATTAAGATATGATTTTCAGATGATTTTGAAGAAAAGTCAACGTCAATGGCTACAAGCCATTTGAAGAAAGTAAAAGATTGTTGCAGAGTAGGTCAGAAATTTACAAATTTCAAAGCATACTTTTTGAATCCAATCATCAGTTGCAGTCAAGATGATGTAAGCTTTTGAAGTTGTCATCTGAAAGCCTTATGTAAAAAGATGAACAGCTGTCCCAAAATTCCTCTTTTTAGAGGTGTCAGTGGCTTAATTCTTCTACGGGAGCATAAAGTCAGATATAGGTACGGATGGACGAACATCACAGGCGTACAGATAATGCGTATCTTTTGTTAAACTTTGGTTTACTTGCTAAAGCTAAGCGTCGTTGCAGTGATGATTGATGAAGGGAAAAGCTATCAGATCAGAAGAAGCACTAAATTTCATTCTATCAGCACTTAATGTCTTAGAGAAACAGACAACCTGATCACACGGATGGACAGGCATTCCAAAAAATGATTCAAAACGCGTCAAAATTGAATAAAGACAGTGTAAATAAGTTCAATTGGGTGCAGAAGTTTAATTGGAGCTAGCTCACTTTTTTTTTTTTAAGTAATATATTTTCTTAGCGCTAATCTCTTAATCACTAATATATTTTCTTTGCACTAACTTAATATACCCATACAGTCTAGGTATATAATATACCCAGTAAACCATTTTGTTTGACTTTTCGCTTGAACTTTTGCATAAACTTACATATCAAAACGCTTTGGGTCTGGCCAAGTATTTAGCTTACCTGCAAAATAAAGCAAAAGATAAAAATAGATAAATACCAAAAAATAAACAATAAAATAAGCCAATAAAGTGTGCTAAAAAAAATAGAATCGATATTTATAGAAGCAATTGAAAATAAAGTGGCGGCAAACACAGAAACAATTGACAAAAGAAAACTTAGACTTGAATGTTCAACAAGTTTGTGGCAATTAAATAAAGCGCTTTACAAATCAGATTAAAATACCAAACAAATAATAAAAAAAAAATTAAAAAAAAATTATGCCAAGTATAGAGCAATACAAGTAGGCTATAAATGTAAAATAAAATATTTTAAAATGTTCTAAAATAAAATGTCTTAGGTGCTTGACAACAAGGCGGGCTAAAATTAAAATAAAATACCAAAAAAAAATAAAACACACTCATACGAAATAAAATAAAAGCAAAAACAAAAATTTGTTGCTGGCATTTTGCAGCATCTTCGCTCAAGGCAAACAACAACAACAAAGTTTTGAATTTTTTTTTTCTTTCGAATTTTTGGTACAAATACCGCATTTTGTTGTTGTTATTGTGCTGCGTGCCGAAGGTAAAGCAAGTTGTTGCTGCCACCCAATCGACCAAATTTTTGTTGTTGTTTTTGTCTCATTAAATTCTTTATATGCATGCGCCTTAGCTTTAAACTAGGGCAACAGGCAACATATGCCTTATGTACTACTTATCTATGTGCCACAAAAAATGAAAAAGAAAACCTAAATAATATTATTTCTTTTGGTTAAAACATTTTTTGTCACTTTTGTATTGTTTTTGTGAAATGAGTT
Organism: Chymomyza fuscimana; assembly: GCA_949987675.1. Lineage (NCBI taxonomy): Eukaryota > Metazoa > Arthropoda > Insecta > Diptera > Drosophilidae > Chymomyza > Chymomyza fuscimana. The sequence continues at coordinate 90,542,830 of OX465089.1, read as the reverse complement.
TTAGATAATATTTGCACAGCTGTAGTCCTACATATATGTACTACTTGCCTGTATCTAGTGCGTCTAGAACTTTACACAACAATTGTATATTGTATATACTCACACAATACCCATAAGTACTTAAATATGTCAATTGAGTGCTGTGCAAATAAACAAACAATATACATAGGTACATATATAGTACATAACAGCACGTATACGTATACATATGTAGTGAGTTGTGCCCTTAGAGAGTTTGTCTTAATTTTGTGTTGTAATGTAAATGTTATTATTGCAACCATAAATAACAGACTCTCCAATTCTAATAGATACGAATGTATCTGCAGCTGTGTTCGAACTTGTTACTTCAATAAAGTTTTCAAGAAAAGCCGCTTTTAGTCAACCTTATAATTAATATACCAAATATATCCAAAAAAATTAATAAAATGCATATGAACCGCCTTCATAGATACACATACATACATTAACTAGTGTCATATTTTATGTTAATCAAAAGTTAATTAGGTAAATTGAAAAATTAGCATATATACTCAAACTAGTGTATATAAGTGATTGTCACAACGATCACAACAAAGTCTGATCACATGAGCAGTAAAAATAATATTTAAGGTTTTTTAATTTCATCTTTAAAAAATTTTATAGGACAATTATTGTGTACAATTGATTTTATTTTAAATGTATGTTGTATACTAAAAAGTAGAAGGTAAAAAAAAATTGTACTATCAAAATCTTTTAAAATTTTAATTAAAAAATTTAATTGAATAATTTTTAAAAAAAAAATAATGGACTCGGCAAACCTGTCTGCGGAATTCAAGCAGAACTTTTCAAAAATTGTTGACAAACAGAAAAGCTAATAAACGAAAATATAAAAACAAAATTAAAAAATTGCTTAGCAATTTTAAATAATTTTAATTTTTTAATCATTTTTAAATTCTGAAAGTATGTAATTTTTTTGTGGAATTTTTTCGCTGAGCAAAAATACAAAGTTCTCATAAATTCTGATAAAGTTAAATCAAATAGAGCATTAATGGGGTCTCTTTCGGCACGAACAGGACGGAACTGAATATTCTATAACGAAAGCGTCCTAAACAGTCGGTATTTATTATTATAACTTTTAATTTTTGGGTATGCTTAGGTTTAAATTCAAGACCGAAGTCTGAACCAACGATTTGGGATGAACCAATCTTCACGAAAACAACTAAAAACTCAAAAAATAGGCGCTACTTATGAATTAGCTGCGATTCAAAAATTATATTTTTTTTATTTTTATTTATGGTATTTTTATTAATGCCTTAAATGTTTAACAAAAAATGAGGAGTTTTTAATGCTAAATGAAGTTTGGTACTAATCCGGATTCTGAAAGCCTCTGTTGCTCTGCCTTGGAGGTTTAAATTTAGATTACAATAATATAAATAAAAATAGTTCTAGTTCCGATAAAAAACTTTATTAATGTTTAAAATTTCATGTAATCAATGTCTTCTCGAAATATGTTGCTTTACTCAAATATTGTTGGGATGCCATCTTAGTAACTCCTTGAACCAAAAAAAAATACATTTTATTTATCTTACAACAATATAAATAAAATAAATAAATATGGTTATATTCCCGATAAAAAACTTGATTAACGCTTAAAATTTCAAGTAATCAATTTCGTCTCAAAAATATGGCGTTACGCAAAAGTTTGGCATCACAGCAACTCCTTGAACCACAAAAGATACATTTTAATCAACTCGCATGCTGCGTTTTAACCCATAAACAAAATTATACCGTCTGAACGCACCTTAAAGTATTTTGATATGTACAAGTGTGATAACTTATAGTACATGCAAGTAGTATCTGTGTGTCTTTGTAGTAGTAGTTAGTATCTGTGTATGCATCGCCTGAGTCGCCTTCTGGGTCATTGCTGACTGACTCTCTGTGTATCTTGTACTTAGGTAAAGCTTTCTGACTGGCTCTGTATCTTGGATAATTGTTGTTACTGTTGGTTCGGACTCTTTGACTTTGGCTATCAATGCTGCTGCTGTCAGCCTTGGCTCTGTTGTTACTCTTGTAGTTAAAAAAAAAAAAAATTTATGCTCTCACCTTACAAATCTACAAAAGTATCTTTAAATGTATCTGTACATGAGTTTATTTTTTTTAAGATACTTTTTGTTTTATTATTGTTTTGTTTAGCTTTTTGCATACAATAATTGCTCAGTCACCTTTTGTTTTTGTATCTTTAATTTAATTAGCATGACGCAGTATGAGTATGTGTGTGTGTGTGTGTGTGCTTATAAGTGCGTCCTTAAGTGTGTCAGTGTGCTGGCACTTACATTTGATTATACATAATATAAGCTTACAAAAATCGAGCTGCGCATTTTTAATTATAACAATAAAAACTTTGATGTCGCGACAATGTAAATTTATTTGCACTTAGCACCAAATGACAAAGCCGAACTAATCAAAGTCAAATATGTATATAAGCACAAATGTATATACTGAGCATACATATGTAAATGCATTGTTAGTGCATTGCTACTTATATAGTTATATCTATGTGTATGTATATAGATACAACTGAACCAAACTGAACCGAATTGAATTGAACGACCCGCACACAGAACGTAACGCACTAATCGACCTTCGCCGTGTGCCGCATACAATATATATGTGTGTGTGTGTGTGTATCTGTGTGTGTCGCATTGCTGAAGGTCAACAATCAATAACAACAACAACAGCAATAACAACCCCATGGCATAGCCAGCCAATATTAACTAGAGCACAGAATGTAAAAAAAAAACAAAAACTATTTTGTAGATACATTTTTAAACCAAATTGTTATAAGGTTTAGTTGCATTTTAAGACTATAAAATGCTATACAAAAAAAATATATTTTATAAAACAGCGGCTTAAAGGCTTTTTGGGAATTTAGATAGGTACGAGGAATTTCTCAAGGTAAGCATACACGAAAGCAAAATTTTTTTAATTTAAAATGAAAAAAATTAATTTTTATTTCCATACATAGCCCTTCCGAGTTTTGGTACAATTACTCCATATTCCGACTGTAATCAGGTGAATTGTTTTTTTTTTTTTTTAAATGCGTTACTTCCCTCCTTCACCTTAAGATATAGCCTAAAGAAGGCGACGTAGGAAAAGCCACAAACAAAAATTTCCTAAATATGATTAGTGTGACCAGAGAAGTCGATACAGACTAATATAGATTTGTTTATGAAGATATCTTTTAAAGTACCTTATAATCACTAAATTTATTTATTTATTTTTTTTTTGATGATACAGTGTATCTTAAAGTCGGCCGCAACCGATTTCCACTTTCAACATATTTTCTAATGCATTTCTGCACTGCTTCTTAGTCATATTCAACCTTGACGCTGTATCGAAAACTTTCTTAAGGTCACTTTATCAAAAAGTTGATGATTGCATAATTGAGCTTTAAATGACAGCTAATAAGTTAACGTTTCTTTTTACAGACGAAGCTCTAATGCTCTGTAAAAATTAAAAGTCAACTTTTATGATTTTCTAACTATTTTTTATGCTTAGAGTAAAATCTTTTACAAACTTTCAAATTAAGCTAAAAATTAATTTATATTAATTATATTTTTAACTTATTTGAAAGATTGTAAACGATTTTACTCTAAAAATCTTAAAAGTTGACTTTTAATTTTTACAGAGTATAAACTATGTACTTAAAGGTTTTCAATATGTATTTATTAAATTTTTTTTAATACTTTATAACAATTTATAACAGTTTATAACAGTTTATAAAAGTTTATAACAGTTTATATATTATATAGCCGTTTTTAAGTTTATAACAGTTCAAAACAGTTTTTAATAGTTTATAATAGTTTATAACAGTTTATACAAGTTTACTATATAGCAGTTTCTAACAGTTTTTCAAAGCTTCAAACAGTTTGTAAGAGTTTCTACCAGTTTTTGACAGTTTCTAAGAGTTTCTATCAATTTCCAACAGTTTTCATAGTGTATTCGTTATTCCACATTCAAAATCCCTAAAATTATTAGTTGCTTATCAGGTTTTTCATCGTAAGTACAAGTTGTTAATTTCAAAGACTGACTCAATGCCCAAATGCCCTAATGTGAATTACACAAAATTCGTAAGTTAAATTATGCAGGCACAAGTGTGCGATAGAGAGAGAGAGAGACAGAGACAGAGATAGATAGATATACAAACTTGATATATGATATGCATACTTATTATATATACAATTATATATATCGAGAGCTCATGCATATGCTAATAAAAGCAGACAAGTTAAGTCACAGCTGCAATTTATTTCGCGTCAGATATAGGTGTATATAGTATATATATATACAATATATGTATAGTATGTAATTGTGCCAAATTAGCTGATAACGTTGGAAGTCACACTTGCACGCATAGATACATTATGTGTATGTATATATATATACAGCATATATAAGTATTTGACAACAGAGCCAAAATGGAAATTTACGCGCATTTTCAATATAAAAAAATTAAAACAGAAAACAACTCAGCTTTGATCATTACATATGCAAGTCACTCTGGTAATCAGTCATTTTGTCAATGTAGTTGATTCAGTGGCGGATTCACGGGGTGCAGGTACCCTGCGTTTGGATTCTTAGAAATATCTGAGTGCGAGTTTTGCACTTAATCCGCCACTGTCCTATGTTTAAAAATAATTTGTTGGAAAAAAACTTTTTTTTTAATTGCATATATGTAATAATAACTCGCCTTTTTTTAGCTGCCCAAGTTAATTTTGTTCATTTATCTATTTTTTGTAATAAGTTTTATATGCGGCATTCCCAAGCACACAAACATACACACACACACACGCACCTATATCTTATATGTGCTTAAAGATAATAGATCTTGCATAATCGATAACTGGCGCACACACATTGGATACGTGTAACCAAACCTGCACTGCAGCTCTACTCGGCCCGGTACTCAAGATCAAGCCAAAGAACTATTAACCAACACTAGACACATATGTGTGTATCTGTGTGTGCTTGTGTATCTGTAGCTGTGTGTCGATCCATAGGCCTGTCATTAAATAGAAACAACCATATTTTTTTTCTCAGTCACGAAGCCGTCAAATATGGCACGCAAAGTGTTGGGGCAATTGCAATTTAGTTTACATTGCAAAATAAAAACAAAAAAATAAAATACAAGAAAAAAACATTTTTAAAAATGAAAAAAATCTTTAATAGCCTTTTAAAACTAGATTTAAGTTGCAGTTTGAGATGCATGCTTAAAATTTTAGGTTTTTGAATGCATTTTTTGAGAGCTGAGCTATGGGAGTATTTAATTGTGATAACAAATAATAATAACTTCTCTCTTCGCTCTACGTTTCCTAAAGCTATTTGTTATCAGTTATTGGACTCATCAATATTTTATCTATTCTAAATTACGCTCACATATAATTTCCTTACATTTTAAACAAACAGTGCTGCCAATTTTTTTTGCACGATTAACATCTAGATGGCGCCAGCAGTAACTGTCTATTCTTTTTTGGCACTAAAAACGAATGTGCAGCTAGTTATTTTGATAGCAAAAACAAAGTTGGGTGGCAAAATAGATGCACAAACTTTACAAAAGAATACAAAACCAATTAAACACTTCAACTTTTAAACACATGGCCTTACTTGGTATTGTTTAGGGACCAAGTGGCGCTCCAACAACCCAAAGGAGCTATTAAAAACATCCGACGACATATGGAAAATTTCAAAAAAGACTGCCAGATTCTGCACAATGGCCTCGAATTAAAGATTTGCCCCAAAGTAAATAATTATTTATTTTAAGCTATCTACGTCTTCTGCAAAATTTTCGATACTCAAATTTTCCTGCGTGTTAACTGCCCATGGCATCATTTTTTTCTACCAAAAATTTCGCAAAAATATATTTACTTTTTGTTTTTAGCGCTAAACAAAAAAACAGTTGTAACTGATAGCGCCATCTACCTATCAATTACCCAAAAATGGGCAGCACTGTTTGCTTACGAAGCTTTTTGCAATGCTACGTACAGCTTTACCATCAGAATATTTATCCTTACCTTTATTCGAATTTGTAAATTTTTAAGGCTAATTTTTTAGATAATATCCGCAAATAAATTTAAGAGTAGTCTCGTAAGTCTCCAGCAAGCCTTTCAATAAATGAATACAACAGATGATAGAATTTAAAAAAATATCAATCGTTTGGATTTTCCACTTGTCTTTTCACATTATTTAATCTAGTATAAACAATTGCATAAAAGTAATGGCAAATTTTCCAGATGATATCCTTAGCTTAGTTAATAAACTCTTTTAGTTAAATAATGCCTAGAAAAGCTTAGAACTAAAAAGATGAAAACTGAGAAAGTTCTAACATTTCTAGTCAAAGCAAAAGAAAGACTAGCAGTCCATTGACTTTGATGTATTTGAAGCTACAAGATATATATATAAGCCTCCATAATAGAATTCACATTTAAAAGCTCAAAGTTGAAGCATATTTTTATTACTAAAACGATTTCTTTGACAGATTTTCAGCCGGCCAATTAAAACATACTCAGAATTGGCTTGACAACTGCTTTAGAGATAATTTATTCAATAATTTTTATGTCCACCTGTGTTTATAAGTTTATTATGTCTGTATAACTCATAAAAAACGAACAGATCACTTAAAAACAAATATAAACATTTTGCAATGCTCAGAGATACTTTGCACCTTTACAAAAATTTTTCTAAATTTATTTATTTCACAGATTACTAGCTCGCGCATATCAGTACTAGGTCCATGGAATTGCCTTATATACTAGGAGTGTTGGGTACTCACTACCTGCATACATTTATTTATGTGTACTTTATGTATATAGGCATGTGCTGAGGGTACGTCTGTTTGCCTTTATATATTGTATATTATGTTGTGTGCCCCCCAGGCGTATGTGCAGATTATTTATTTGCCAGCTTAGGAAAAAGACATAAAAAAAGAGGCACACACAGACGTTTCAAGTTGGGTCTAGTTGGTCTGCTGTCATATCATTTCGAATGGGGTCAGAAGCCAACAAACATCGTAACGGAGCGTGTGGCTCACATAGATACACCTAACATACACACAGATACTTTTACAGCGCTGAAGAGCGTCACTCAGGTAGATTTCTTACCTAAGCTAATTCTTCAAGCAGGTTATTAACCCTACAAAAATAGCTTTAAACATAAAAAAATTATATGTATATAGCAAACTATATACTACATATAAGTTGGCAAATAATATTATTACTACGTTGCTGCTAAAGATTGATTTTTACTGCTCGTTAACAATGCAATCAGCTGTATCTAACAAATTGCATTCATCAGTTTCTATTGTATACTAAGTAAGCATTGCAGTTATGTCAAACTTATAACTATATTGACACAACTGTGCTTTAGCGCTTTCATTATTATACATAACTATAGACAGCTACATATGTACATAGCTGTTTGCTCAGCTACAGCTACATATGTTCTAAATAAACGCTGACTTAAGAAAAACTGTGTAAACAACAGCGCGCGTTTCTTTTGAAATAGTTTTCAGATAAATACAATGGAAAAAACTGATCAGAACAACAAGTTATCAATTTGTATCTATGTAGTTAGCTGTGTATATTTTTGTGTGTGCGCCTTTATCTTTGAGTTACACGTGCATATATATAGTATATAGGCTTGACTTTATCACACATCATGTGCTGCAGGCGTGTCAAAAAAAACAAAACAACATGAAACTTAATTTAATATTTTACAATCGTATACTAAATTAAACGAAAACAAAAATGTTTTTGTTCAAATACAAACAGCTTGTTTACATAATTTTGCGTCTATGCTCAGACACATACATAAGCTCTACATATACTATGTATATATATAATGATATATGTACAACACAATCAAAGTTAGACGCATTGATAGCCCAACAAATGTGCGACTACGTGCAGTGCATATCAAATGCCCAGGCATGCATTATATGCCACTACATATAAGCATATATACAGATACAGTAGTATATAGTTGTGTATACATAAGTAGGTACAAACAACTGCTTATAAAGGGCAAACTTCGCTAAATCTAGCTCTTTGCAATAAACTTTTCTAGACAAAAAAGAATTTTCATTGTTTTTTAAAACTTTTACATGATCAAAAAATTATTTTATACACAAATAAAATCAAATTAAAAATATGTATGTTGTTTAACTTTTGAGTGCTGCCTATATTATAAAATTTTATTAGCTCCCACTTTGCTGGCAAATTTGAAATACTTAAAAAAATTTTTTTCTAGACAAATTGGAAAAAATATACGAAACGCATCCTTAAACCAAGGGCGCATTTAGAAAATGTTAAGTAGGAGGATACGGAATCAACTCACAGAATGTATTTAAAATTAAAAAAAAAAAAAGTGGCGATTTTAGTACAGTCAAACTTCCCAAAACGGACTCCTCTGCATCGATTTTTTTTCATCCCATATGCTGTACAAATTCGGTTAAGGGACCTCCAACGGATATGACAACTGCCTCATACTATCCCATTACAAATTAATATATCTATCATATATATATTTTCATATTGATATATAAAAACAACTTTTATCAAAAAAAAATGTGGTACAGTCGAGGCGGTGCCCGACAGTGGAATATCCTGTACCTTTTGTGTCAAAAAAATTTTTCCTGCATATTCCATCTAAGAACTTTCCAATTGGAATTTTTTTTTTGGTTAAAATCGATATTTATACCTATAAGTTCCCTAAATTTTTACCCATTTTGATGAAACTCGAATGTTACAACAAAGAACTTATTAAAAGTATTCGGGTAAGTTTCAAGTTGGTATGTTGAGGGGTGTGGGAGAAAACACGGTAAATGGATTGCGGGGGGGTGGGGGGACCGCATCGATAAAATTTGGATGTGGATTTGTTCATTAGAGCCACATGAATGAGCTTACCAAAAATTGTGATTCTAGGTCACTTGTAGCCATAATTGCGTAGACTCAAATATTGACGCAGTTTATTGGCAAGGGGAGGTGAAATTTTCACATTTTTGACTATAACTTCTGTTGTATTTGTCCAATTTTGTTCATTTTTTACACACAGATGCATGTAACCACAACGCATCGCTCTGTTAAATTTCAAATGAAAATATTAAACGGTGTGGCTAAAAACGGCGAGATATTGACATGATTCAACAAACTTCATCTGCTTAGGAAATATGCGCACCAGCAGGTAAAGTTCCGTGTCTCTAGCTCTTATAGTCTCCGAGATCTAGGCGTTCATACGGACGGACGGACATGGCTCAATCGCTACCCGAGGTTATGATAAGCATTTTGGTACAAAGGACATGGGGTCTGCCACGCCTCTTTCTGTCCGTTACATACATTGCACAAATCTAGTATACCCTTTGTACCTATAGGGTATAAAAAGTACGAAACTTAGCTAAAAATATTTTTTTTTGTGGATTTCATCTCAACTTCTCGTACTTAGTTTTAATATATTTTTATCTATTTTAATATTATATATACTTAATTATTTTTGAAGAAAAAATAATAATTTAATTTTAATAAATTTATTTATATTTTTTAAGCAAACTTTTAAGATTTTTAATTAAAAAAATAATTTAATAATTTTAATATTTTCATTTAATTAATATAATTTATTTATTTGTATTACTACTTTTTTAAAAAACTGAAATGCTTTTTTTTACTTTTTTAATCAATCTTAAACTTATATGTACTTAATTATTTTTGAACAAATACCTACTAATTAAAAAAAAATTATATATTTTATTTAATTTATTTATGTGCGTTTTATTAAGTTTTTTAGGACAAGTTAAAAGCAAAATATTTTTGTAACACTTTTTTTCACAGTTTTTGTTAGAAAAAAATTATAACTCATAATAATTTTAATATATTTATCTAATTTTGTTTAGTTTACCAAATTATTTGTATTTCTTATTCCACTATTTTTTTTACGGTAATTTAAAAGACATTTTTTTTACCCATTTAATCTGACAAAGTTTTTTTATGAAAGCATAATTTATAAAATTGTAATATCTCTATTTAATTTCTATAATATGTTACAATGCATATGCTGTTTTTTCAAACTTTTTTTGAAAAAAAAATTTTATTTTTAATAATTTAAATATTTTATTCAATTTATGTAATTTATTTATATATCCTAACGCAACAACGTTTTCTGAAAGAAAATTTTAAACATATTTTTTTTTGCACTCTTTACACATTTTAACACACAAGTTTTTTTTTTTTTTTAAGAAAAATAATTAATAATTTATTCTCACAGTCTTGCAGCTTTTAGATTTTTGTTCAATGCGATTCTTATCAATAACAACAAATCTAACCCCACCCAAAGGTCCCATTATTCACTATTTTTGATAATTTTTAAAAAAATATATTTCGCACGAAATTTCGACAATTTCGTTTGAATAAATCCCCCAGAAGCCAGACTCTTCAATTGGTGAATGGCTCATTCAGTTGATTATTATTACGCAACAACTAGTTTATAGCACTTTATTCTCAGAAAGTATATAATAGCATGGGTTAATCTCAGGACGCCTAAATCAAAGTACGTCATTAATATAATTTACTGCAAAGAATTTTATAAGAAACATTTTTTAATCTTTTTCGCAATGCTAAATTGGTTTACGTCTTAAAGCGCTCTGAGCTGCCGAAAGAGTCTGAAAATGAATCTTAAATCCCAATGGGCAGTAAAATATCCTCGAATAGATTGGGTTCTCCAAATTCATGAATGAAATTTTTTTGTTTACACTTTGTTTTGACACTGAGTTAAGTGTGTGAACTTATTTTGTAGTTATTCGGAACTTGGGTCCCGTGTGACATTAAGCGAGATTTCATTCATATTTGCATGAGTTAGTTTTTTTAAGTAGAATCTACAACATGTGCTTTATTTCAATATGTAATTTTTTTTTTCCCTCATCTATTTCGTTCAGTTGAAGCTTCACTGTTTTGTATCTCAGTGTTGATCAAGATAAAAATTATGATTCTTCTCAAGTATGTGCATTATGTGTTCATTACTCCTTAAATAATAATTTTTTTTTAAAAAAAACGATGACAGTAAAATTTGTTAATATTATTATATACTATATTTCATATTTTTTGGTTTATCGCTTTCTCTTACCCTACTATTGTAGACAAGCTCCACTTTACAATATCTTTTATCTCAATTTAGAAATAAGAATAAGGATTCTTGATTCTTCAAATATTATTTATTTTTTTCGTCTTCTTACATCTTGTATCTTTTGTTATAGACAAGCTTGACTGTACCACTTGTATCTCACTATTGACAAGAAAAGCATATATGTATCTACAAGTGCGCGCACTTAAAAAAAAACTCATAATCCTTAAAAACACTCTATATTCATTTTTGCTTCTATTCCGTACGTTATAGACAAGCTTCACCGTACCTATGTCTTGCATTTCAAAAGTGACAAAGAATTTGTTTACAAATAGCCATTAGGGTTGTTCAGGAATGTACTCATGTCATATATGTATAAGTTGAACACCCTGAATGATACCTTTATAAAAACGCTTTATATCTGCTATGTACATTCTTTCTATATTATGTACTTTGTAAACAAGCTTGACTGTAAGTATGTATCTTGTAGCTGCAACTCAATGGGGGTTTATTTTGTGCACTATTTATCACATTTGTACTGCACTTTTATTTCAATTATATGTATATATGCATTTATTATATGTATATAACTTTAAGTATGTGTGTGTTGAAAACCTTTGCGTCAAAGCAATGTATGTATATATAGGCATAGTATCGTATCGTATCGTATCGTATTGTGTACTATGTGTACATATGTAATGTAATTAGTGAGGGTTATTGTTGTTGTGGTTGTTGTTGTCGCTATATGTCGACAGCATGCGGCATGCAACGTCAAAAGTAATTTGCGCTTGTGAAATGTGTCAGAAATGCGTCAACGATTGTTTTTGTAGCTAGTTGTATATAGAGTCGATGTTGTTGTTGTTTTTTGTTTTTGTTGTAGTTATTGCCGTTTTGAGCGTGCTTTGGGCCAACACGTGACCAAATAGATACCATATACAGTCAGCATACATTTTATTCGTACACCCTTAAATTTCAAGTTTAATGCGCCTTGTGTGTACGCACCTGTGTACAGTAGTCATAAGAAAACTTCGCTCATATAGAGTAGTTTAAATCTTTAATAAACCAACCTGGTTGATTTTGGCTCGAGAATGGTTAATTGATACGGATTTGTAACTAAATCATATTTGCTTAAAAAAATGAATAAGCAAAGATAAGTAGTAAAAATCTTTGATACTCTAGCTTATTGATGGCACTTCTACTCAGGAATGGTTTATTTATCATTGCAAGGAATTGAAAACTGGATCGTACGCTTTAGATTTGTTTTTTTTGTAATTTATTTATTTATTTATTTATTTGAGGGGTACAACTACGTACAGTTGACATTATATTATAAAAAAGTACATATAAATTATTTAGAAAAGAAAATAGAGCGAGGGAATTGATATGAACTAATCCGCGTCTCTAGCCCGATGGGTGAACTTTTGAATGATATGCACCAACTCACATCAAGAACTGGCCCGAAACTTGGATTTACAATATTAAAGTTGAAAAAAGGAAGCAAGATAAAAATTAAACATTATATCGCAAAAAAAGCCAATGGATCACCATTGACCAAGTGGGTGACTCATAATATAGGATTGGTCAAGGATGCTCGAAGTGGCAAGTCAAGGTGACTTAAGATAGAAGAAGTGATAGATTGAATAGACCGCTCGAAAGAGAGGAAATTGTAAAAGTTATTATAGTTAGAGCATAAGACACGGAAAGGGTCGTGCAAAGCATAATTAGATCTACAAAATTGTAAGGCTAAGGGTCGAAAATTACGAGTTACTCTGGATGGTATGACCAAAGTAACTTTGCTAAGGAGTACATTGGAATCGATAAAACCGAGTAACAGTTTATGCAAGAATAACACGCCGTGGTATAAGTTTAAAAAATGAATAAACTTCGAAAACTCTGCTTTTTGAAAATTTTTAAGCTAATTCTGCTGCGTAAAAGTAACTTATGTAGTATTTTGATTAAGAATTTCTATATAACGAATTGGTTAAAATATCCGTCCTTCTTAAATTTATTAAGTTTTTTATAGAACAAATTTTGATTATACAGTCAACATTCCATGTAACGACTTTCTCTATAACGAGTTTTTCGCTATTACGATTTTTCTTAAACATTTCGTAGTGAATTTTAATAAAGCAAGATTTTTGAACTTCTCTTTAAGGACCTACTCTACAACGAGTTTTTTGACATTAAGTTTTTTTTTAAATATGCTAATTTTTTCTAGTGAATTTTTATATAGTGAAATTTTCTGTCGAACTTCCATATAACGACCTTCCTATACTGCTTTATCGTACAAGTTTTACGAATAATATATTATAATAAAATTTTTTGTCTAAATTTTTTTAGCCGAAATGGTGCAGAAAAATATATGTTACAAATATTTTTATTGTGTGAATTTTTTGTTTCTTCGTTAATTGACGTTTTTCGAACGTTACTAGTTTATACGACTTTCTAATTTTAAGAATAATTGCAGAAAATTTTTGGAAAAGAAAAATGAACACTAAAAAATTAAGTGATTTTTTTAATTAACGTTCAGAACTTAAAAAAAAAAACATTTTCTTTATGACGAACAAATTATCTGCTCCATGCTAGTTCGTTATAGCAAAGTTCGACCTTTTCTCTCATAATACCTATGCGCTAAGCTACAGCGCATTAATCTTAACAGCTTAGGGTGTGCGCATACAATACGAGCTGACTGTAAACTACTAAAAGTATTTTTCAATACCTAAAGTGCAAAAAAAAAACTGACCAAGTCATTAAAATTTCAGAGCGTTAATGAACCCGGATATATGCAGTTATACTTTACACACATACACACTTATATGCTTTGGGTGTTTTTGAGTGTGTGCGCGTGTGTGAGCGGTGTCGAACACTCGGACACGCATATGAATTGAATTAAATTGAATTCAATTGAATTGAACGCATTGCATTCATTTGAATGTCGCATACGTTGAACTTTTGTAAAGTTTTGTAACTATTACGTAGCAAAAAAAAAAAGAAACTAAAACTATGATGGACCGGCACAGTAGACTCCAGTTTAAAAATCATGCCATATGCCTTGACAAATTCTATGGAAAAACACACACAATGTATAAATTTTGAGCATTCTTGAGATTTAATGAGCCACAGCGTGCTGTCAAATAGGGTATGTATATAGTAGCATATAAGCTATACCATAAATGCACTTAAGCGATTATTTGCGCGAAATTTGCCTAAAATACGCTACAAAATATGAGAACCTTATGCCATATGTTAGTTGCAAAAAAAAAAAAGAGAAAAAAGTGTGGCCAGCTCTCGCTGCTCAGCTATTTTTTTCGCAAATGTCGCAGCTGTTTGCTTGGGCTGTTGGGGTGGTTCAAGAGTGCGTGGGGGTTGTCTAGTTTTTCGTGTGGGTTATTTGACATTTACCTTCTTCTCATTGTAGGTTTGAAGCCAATTTTCCGGTTTCATAAGAATGCTGCTTGGGGCGGCAGGATCCGCACGTAGAGAGAGAGAGAGAGCGAGAGTAGTATAAGTAAGTGCACTCAAAAATTGTTTTGCTTGTTGTTGTTTTTTTTTGTTTTATGATTGCACACGCACGTACGAATAACACGAATACTCACGTTGAGTCACGAGTTGATTTTTTTTTTTGCTAAAGCGAGCGAGTGTGGGTGTGGCAAAAAGGATGTTTGTTGCAGCAAATTGTTGCGCACAGTTTGTGTGTGTGTATTGTAAGGATTTGCTTTCAATTGCACTTGTAAGCGTTGTATGTACTTTATAAGTACAGACAGACGTACAACACTTGACTGGTTTTAGAGTTTTTTTTTTTGTTAGTTAACACTTCTTTTTTTCTTTTATGCACACAGTATATAATATTTTCTAAAAGACACTGCACACAAAAACACTTGAAATTGTTTGGTTTTAAAAGGCTCGACTTTAGCTGAAACTTTTGTGCAACATATGTTAAGGCGTTCAACGTGTTGGCTGCCTTTGACTTTCTTTGCTTCTTTGCTTTACAGTTAGCAAGCAAACATATGTTTGCCAGCACGTAGTACAGTTGAAAATAACAGTTACTGACTGTTTGTTGATATATAAGCTACAGTGAACTGCTAGAATATTCTACAAAGGCAATTCTTCTTTTTCTGCACAGATTTGACACGTTAATAAATTCTGACTTTCTTGTGTTGTCAATAAATTAATGTTTCGATTGCTTTATATACTACCTACCATATATAGTAGTATATGTTCTTCTTATATGTTATATGCAATAGATATTTATATGCTTTTTAATGCTTTGGCCTTTCAAAATGGCTTGTGGCTAATGGGCGCTTTGAGTTTTGTGGCTTTACCCCTAAGCTATATGCTGTACTATGTATGTATGTGTGTCTGGTTTATTATTTATTTGTATGTGGCGCGGTCCGCTTTGGATTTTGTGGCTTTCGTACGCGGTCACTCTCGTTGAACGACTGAATTCAACATTCAACGGGTGGCATGAAACTTGACTATGGCCCCAGCCACAGCCGCAAACACACAGCAAGCCACAAGCCCCAGTAGCAGCAGCAGCAGCAGCAGCCACCAGGCAACAACAACAAAAAAGAAAAACACAAAAACAGACAAACAGACAAAAGCAAAAAACAAAACAAAAAATTAAAAACAAGCAACAGTGGCAGCGGCAGGCAAAGCTTCAAGCAAAAGCCAAACGCAATGGAAACCAAAGAGCAAAAGCTGCTGAGCGTAAAAGCACAGCTTTCTGCCGCTCTCACTAGTAATTGACTAGTAACTACAACAACAAACATATCGAGTATTGAGCATTGCAGTTTCTTTTGCTTTGCTGTTGTTGTTGCCTCTTGCTGATCCCATTCGAAAGTTTAATTATATTTGCGCCACCGCCACTAGTTGCTATGCTGTGTTGCTGTTGTTGTTGCTTTTGCTTTTGTTTTTGTTGTTGCTGCCGCTGCGGATTTTTTGATTTTCGAAACCGGCAAGACAAAGTTGGCGACGTTTGACGACGCGTTCACAGCAGCAGCGGCAGCGGCATCGAGTGAGCGTTGTCGATCAGAAGACAACAAAAACCCAAAAATTATAGCTGAACTAGAGTTTGATGCGATGTGCGTTTATATCAAAATCGTGAGCGGCGTGATTGTTAATAAAGGTCTAAGACGTCTTTTTAGCAATAACTATTTTTACACTACAGCCATTTAACATGCTAAATAAGTTACTGTATGCTATATAAAATTTTACAAATCTAAAGCCTTGCTGTTAAATCTATTGAGCTTAAACTCGACAAGAGCTATGCGTCTTATTTGCAATAAAGCAAAAAATAAAAATGTTGAAACGATAGCGCACGATGCCGCGCAGTCTCTGTAACAATCCATTTATTACAAACGAAATTTACCAAAGTCTTCAATTTAATACTATTGGTTTATTTGCAGCAATAAAAACTAACATCAAGCTTAAAATTCACATGACTTGTTTCAATTTCAATTCGACGAAGTAAGTAATTTTTTTTATTATTTTGGTGAAGCTAATTTAAAAAATGAACAAAAAAATCGGCTTATGTCATTTCGTAAGTTTAAGACGGGCTCCACTAGTTTTTGTTATAAAACGTATTAACAATATCAAGTCTTTTTTTTTATTTGAATGACTAAATTAGTAACAAACTATAAAACTGGGCAGGCAGCAGGTTGTGGCGTTCCTCAAGATTTCTTATATTGAAAGTGTTTAAATTTACCAAGTCTATTTTAATTTTAATTTTGCCTGCCGATGCTATCTCTGATCTGCCGTCTACAACTTATTCGTACAATCATTTTGGCGGCCAAAAAAAGATTTACATTTTTTTTTAGTACTAACTGAAACCACAATTTCAACGCCATTTAATAAATCAGACACGATATTCTCAGTTGTTAGGTCAAAAGTGCGGTACAGTGGTTTTAGGCTTTTAAATGAAGTGACATGAGCCTTTGGCTGTATTTTCGAACGTTTCTCAGAGAGAATATACAGAGAAAGGGAGCACGTTTATTGGAGATGCAGTGGATAAATATTTGACTTCGTCTAAGCCTATAAAGAGACAAATCATCAAGAGACTTTGCCTTATTTATATATTTATTCCAGTAGTTTCTTGGTCACTGAATCTTTCTAGTGTCTGTTTGGCAAAAATGGCCACACCATTATTTAAAAAGTTTGCTCTAATTTATGGATAAAAAACAAATTTGCAAGCATTAAGTTACTATAGCTGATCGTGTTGGCATATATTTCACTCACGTTGCCATCACTAAGGCGCAAACGTCTGGCTGTCTAACTGCCGCCTGCTCATTGTTATGGGCTCGATTGCTGGCTGGCTGTGTTCTGTATTTGTATTGGTGCGTTTCGATTTGGTTTGCTTAGCGGCGGCACAATTACGTCAGAAGCGATACACACACACACACACACACACACACACACACACACACACACACACACAGACACAGACAGAGAGTGGCTGCAAAGCTTTGCAGCAGCACAATACTTAAAGTTTTTCTTGTACACACTGAATTTGGTATGCGACGTTCTTTTTTTGTTTTTGTTTTTGTTGGTTTTGGTATTTTTGCGTTCATTTGTACGTTCGTTAATTTTATTGTTGTTTAAAATACTCATACGACCTATCGACCCGTAAGCTTTGCCACACAGCGAGGGCGAACACCAATGCACGGTCACACCAATTTCATGTGTGTGCGTGTTTGTGAGCGATAGTTACACGGTCACACTAGCAGTATGCGTGTGTTTATGATCACGAATGCGCCGGTGACATGAAGAAAAACCACAGCAAAGACAAAAAAATTAATTAAAATTTAAATTTTGCGGCTATTTATTTATAATCATTGTATATTATTTAAATGGCACTGCGCAAATTTTAGCAAACACGGTTGCTTTGAACCACATCCATTCTGTTTACTAAAAAACTTTTGTCCTAAAAATGTTTACATCCCTGTGTGTAGGTTATAGTGTACAGCGCAGCACATCCTAAGTGTATGTTTCTGATAAAATTTTAACGTTTGGCTTAAATAATCAATAAATGTCGGTTTTAGTTTAATTCTACTTCTGAAAATACCGCCATGACTGCAAAAAAAAATACCTCTTTCTTTTCCATTACCAATTTAAAAAAAAAAAATGCTGCTGTAGGTCATGCAACATTTTCGTATATTTTAGGTGAATATGCTTCGTCGTGGAAATTATGAGATATACTTTCTTCACGCTATAAAAAAATTGATTTCGATACCAAAGACTTAAAGGTCGAAAACGATTATTTGAAATCACTTCACTATTCATATTTTCGGATATTTAAGGTGAATATGCTTCGTCGTGGAAATTATGAGATATACTTTCGTCACGCTATAAAAAAATTGATTTTGATACCAAAGACTTAAAGGTCGAAAACACTGATTTGAAATCACTTCACTATGAAGATTCGTGCGAATCGCAAGAAGTCTTTGGAAAATCGTTGAATGTGACTCAAGCAGCAGTTTCTAAAATCCCGTCGAAATGCATTGGGCAAGGCTACTGGCTTGCAGTTGTATTATATACATACAATGGAGATGTTGAAGAATGCATTGGAAGAAAAACTTTGCTTCATGCCTAATATGACTGTTCAAAATTATTTGCAGCACTATGGTTGCGAATTCCTATGAAACATGCTGTACTATCTAGAGGTGGCGCCTTCTGATTTTCACTTGTTTGATTCCATGCATTTCCCAGCTATGTCAGGCATCTAAATTCATTTTTTTGGCAAGCTGGGAAAAGTTCACAGATTTCTATGAAAAATGCTTTAAAAAATTAACTCTTTTATATGAAATTGAAATAAAGCCAGATTTTTGGCTCCAAAAAAAAACTCATTTACAAGTTCTGGACCCTATTTGTACACAATAAATCAAAAAAGTCTGGTCGCAAGATACTCGGATATGGCCGAAATAACTATTTTGACAGGATTTTTTTTTTTCATGTTCATTAAAATGCAAAATTCTTAACCATTTTTATTGATCCATAATTGAAATAAAGCTTTATTTTTTGAAAAAAAAATATTTCTCATTTTAAAGTTGTGGGCCAAATTGGCACACAGTAAATCAAAAAAGTCTTGAAACAACTAAATGAGTTTTTTATATCAAAAGCATCATCAGTTTATCTCGATGGATTATCTTTATATTGATGAAAAATTAGTGACTACTTTAATTATAGCATATGTTTTTAAGGAAAAATTTTGCTATAGTATTAAAAAGTTGGACTAAGTGAAACACTTTCCTTAACCGCCTGATATGAATTTTATTAAGCATATTTGGCACTGACTGCAAATTTCACGCAGGAAGAATTGGTTGAAAGAGAAGACGTTTAGAGGTAGCTTTTTCAGTCAATGGAGAACCAGTAAAAAATAAAAAATTTTCAAAATATTTTTTATGCCACTTTTTTTTTTTTTATAAATTATAACGAAAAGTTAAAAAAAGAAAAGTAATTGTTTACCTTTGGAAAATCATCTGTTTTTTTTAAATTTAAGAATGATAATTTTTAAGATAAATGCTGCTTTATAAATTTTTATTTTTTTTATTTTATATATTTAAGGCCACAGTAGCTAGTGCTCGTTAAATTAATATTAAGTTTGGTATTAAATACTAGATTTAATTTGTTAAAATAAAAAAAAATATTTTTTACAACACTGCTCCAAAAAAAAATTAGTATGTTGATAATAATTTGTTTATTTTTATAAAATTTTAGAATTATAATTTTAAAGATATAAAAGATTAAATAAATTTTTGTTTTCATGTTTGTGCTTTAATATTTTTAATGTCATGGTAGGCACTTTTTTTTATTTTTTACAACACTACTAATAAAAATAACTTACAGGAAAATTTCGCAAAAAAATTGCTTTCTTTTTTCTACTTAAAATTTTTTACTTAAAAATTAATTTATTTACAGATAAGCTTTCAAACTATCTTGGGGCTGTGTCAAGATTTTTTTTGATGCACTGTATGAGACAACGTTGTGTGCGTAATTAATGCAATACACTTTAAAGCGTATCGAAGCAACAACAACAACAACAAAATCAACCACCAAATGTAATTAGAAAAAAAAAAAAAGCTTAGCAAAGAGACGTCAAAAACAAAACAGAAAACTAAAGAGTAGCAGAAAAAAGACTAGAAAAAAAAAACAAAAATATGCACAACAACAAAAGCGGCAAGCAAATACAACTGTAAAACTTGCAAATTAAACATTGAAATTATTGCTTGTTGTTGTTGCTGTTGTTGTTGTTTATTTGTCAATTCTTTCTTTCGCTTTATTTCTGCTTCTTTATTTTGTCGCCAACATGCTTCTTGTGGTTGTTGTTGCTGTTGCTATTGTTATTTGTTATTTATATCTTTTGCTCGACTTATAAACTATATACATATATGTACATACATATACATACATAAATACAAAATTTTGAGCATGCTATTTGATTGTTATTTGAAATTCTTGTCGTAAATTTTGTTTTGTTTTATTCATTTATTCTTATTTTTTCGTTTACTTCGTATTTTTATTTTCTCTTTTTTTTTGTTTCACTTTTAATCAATTGCGCATTACGTATACGCAACGTAAGCATTTTAAATTGAATTTGTCAAAAGCGTAAACACACTTAAATATTGTGTATCTTAAGCATTGAAATTAGATTATAAAATTCAAAATATTTTTTTTTAATTAATTTAGAGAACTGGTAATAGTTTAAAATAATTTGTGACTTGGTCATAAGCACTGCGTGTTTGAAGTACAGTAGAGGCTACAAGTTTATGGCATTTCCATTCCAAACAGCTTCTCTAGAAATTGGAATTTTTGAAGTAATTAAGCTACAAACAGTTTTCTTGGTATTTTGAAATAATTTTCAAACAGCTTTTTGTTTTGTTTTTAAGCATGTGTGAGTCTTTAGAAAATCTTGGCGTATGTGTTATGTTAGAATTTATCGAACTTCTACTGTACTGTACTCAAATTTTTCATCATAGCAGTTTTGATAGCAGAAAAAAAAATCGATAGCAACTCAAAATGAAGAAATTTATGTCATCGATAATACAATCGATTGCAATTAATCAGTTGCTTCACAGATGGGGTACAGTCTGGCTACAGCTTCTTCTGCTGACGTATTTGATTATTTTGGTATTCCAACTACTCTATAAAGCAAACCAATCGTGACTTTCTTTCACTTTTGCTTTCATTTAAGAATGTCCGCTTAGTACAGTGCCTACTGTATTTGTTTTATACCTGCAGTTGGGCGTGCCATACAACTGATAGCAAATAAAATACTTAAAGCGCATTCAAACAGGATGCAGATACAAGTCTTATATAGATCGTCTATATTATATACAAGTTATGTATATGCCTAGCTTATCGGCACTGCAAAATGGATGGTAATCAATGACAATGGGGAATGTCAAGGCGGTCCGCTCTATTGAAACTCAAAGACTGAACAACAAACCAATGCATTGAGTTGTTAGTGTTGTTGTTGTTGTTTGTGCTAATTGCAATTAGACGCTGCTGACGACAACAACAACAAAAGCAATAACAACAGAAGGCACGTGTCAACATACAAACAACAAGCAAACAATTACAAGCTAAACACACACACACATACTCAAATAATTATAGATACAGCTACAAAGAGCACATATTGGCACTTGGGCAGAGGTGTTTGTAGACTGATTTTTTGATAAAAATAGTTTCTGTTAAAGCCTTAAAAAGTCATGGAATGGTAATTATACGTGGCCAAAGCATGTGACAGCTGTTAATTTTAATACGTTTATACGCTCTACAGCTAAACACAAGTGTAATTAATAAATTACGTTCTAAATATATAAAAAAAAAAAAATAAATAAAAACAATAAGCAGAAGAAACTCTAGAAATATTTTCAAGATACTAGATTAAGCAGCTCTAGAGCTCTGTCTTTGTTTTTAGCTTGGCGCAAAAAAGACCTTGCTTTCGATTTTCAAAATGTACTCTACACCACACACACTTGGCCGGGCTCGTAAACACACATTTGAGTAAAAAATAAGAAATAAACAAGAAACGTTTATTGGAATTGCCATTTAAGTACTGAAATCCGTCGTTAAATACAAAATAAATATATACACATGTTTAAGTTCAAGACGGGCGTGAACGACTTGGATATACCCATTACATAGGTTCTAGGAACTTTGTGTGACAATTGTTTCTATGGCAGCTATCGTTTCCTGTCTGGTTTCAAAAAATGTTCGACTTATGTATAAACGAATCCTCTCTGCCAAATTTAAAAAATATAATAAATGTATTCAATAGCAAAACAAGATATATATGGATAGACGGTGTGTTAAAGATACATCTGGCAACCAACAACGCCGTAAACCAATTGGCAACCTCGCCATCGACATCGATAACGATAATAGTCTCCCGGCACTCCTTCGATATTGTAACTCGCGTCACTTCGCATATAAGTTTAAATAAACACCTAATAATACACACTATCATTAATTACAAGCACAATAAAACATTTTAAAATACCAACACGGTGCAAGAATTCGGACTCCGAAATCTTTGCTAAACTTAGGAGACCTGAGAGATTAAATAGCTTTAGGCGACGATGATTGTTCTTCAGAGATGTAACTTATATGTTGTATTAGGGCAATGTTTCAGCATTCCAAACCCGATTTCAGATTTGTTCTATTTATGTGAAAAAGAACTTTTTACGAAAAAAAATTCATGTAACCCTTACAAAAATTTAGAAAAGAAACGAGCAACGCTTGAACCGCAATGCAATGTTGGACGACCTGAAAAAAGTTGTCAGACCCACTTATAAAATATAGGTGAAATCGTTGAGCAAAGGTAAAAAATAAAAAATAAAATAAATGTTGGTTTGCGATAAAATTCTTCTGTTTGTAAATAAAAAGGTGGTGCCCGGTAACCGTTTTCCTGAAAAAAAAAAATATATTTCCGCATACTTTAGTATACTTTTATGAAGAATACAAGTACAGTATTAGTTTACAATCGGAAAATTTTTATTTTTTTTTTGTGCAGTATGATATTTATTTTAAAAGTTAAGGATTCTGTGCATCTGCTAGTAAATTTTTGGGTAGAGAAAACTTCTGGTGTACCTACCACTCCTAATAGACTCAACATGTTTGGAAAATTGTCAAAAATGAATTGTTCATTGAATTGCTGCAGATCAAATTGCAAAAAATAGAAAAAAATGCTTCAGCATAAGAAAAAAAAAAATAAAAAATTAAATTAATTTTTCTTACACTTAAAAAAAAATGTTTGGTTCTTGGCATAAATTGGTTCGCTGAACCTCAAATATTTTGAAATATGCCAAGTTCTGCATAGGAGATATAAAATAATTTCATTATATTGTTAAGCTTGACTGTCACTCTTTACTAAGATACACGATGATTAAGTGAAGCCAAAGTTCTTAAAAGAAAATTATATACATATATTTTTTTTGAGTTTTTAGGACTTTTATTTTCCCAGCAAATAAACACACAATTTTATAAATGTATAAGCAATAGAAAAACTTTAATACTGATCTTGTTGGAAATAAAAAACTTAATTTCTTTACCTTATTAAAAATGTAATATGAAATGCATCTAAATATGAAAGTCGCTTTCAAAGTTTTAGGAAGCATAGAAAATGGGAGGAATCCCAAAGGAATAGCAGAAAGTCTAGCTGGATAAGGTACTGGAAACTGCCCCCAGCGATTTTTAAAAACTAATGATGCAATTTATCGCAAAATTTCAGTTTTTAAACTTAACGCATTGCAGCTTAATTTAAAAAAAAACGTGTTTTTCGTTTTTTAATCTAAGATAACAATAGGGCTATTTAAAAAAAAATATTTACACACAACACATTTTCTTGAAAAAAAAATTGAAGTTTTCTCATTTTTTTTTAAGTATGTTCCCGTGTTTTTATACGTTCTTTATTTGTTGTGAATATGAATCAAATCGATTTGGTGGAACAATGTTAAAAAAATGTAAACCGAAAATTTTTTAATATTTTTTTAAAAAAAATGTGGTACAGTCGAGGCGGTGCCCGACAGTGGAATACCCTGTACCTTTTGTGTAAAAAATTTTTCCTGCATATACCATCTAAGAACTTTCCAATTGGAATTTATTTTTTTTTGGTGAAAATCGATATTTATACCTATAAGTTCCCTAAATTTTTACCCATTTTGATGAAACTCAAATGTTACAACAAAGAACTTATATAAAGTATACGGGGTAAGTTTCAAGTTGGTATGTTGAGGGGTGTGGGAAAAAACACGGTAAATGGATTGCGGGGGGTGGGGGGACTGCATCGATAAAATTTGGATGTGGATTTGTTCATTAGAGCCACATGAATGAGCTTACATAATTTAGCTTAAAATTGTGATTCTAGGTCACTTGTAGCCATAATTGCGTAGAGTCAAATATTGACGCAGTTTATTGGCAAGGGGAGTTGAAATTTGCACATTTTTGACTATAACTTCTGTTGTATTTGTCCGATATTATTCATTTTTTACACATAGATGCATGTAATTACAACGCATCGCTCTATTACATTTCTTATGAAAATACTAAACGGTGTGGCTAAAAACCGCGAAACTCTACTGCGGGGTAACGGGGGAAGATATTGACATGATTCAACAAACTTCATCTGCTTAGGAAATATGCGCACCAGCTGGTAAAGTTTCGTATCTCTAGCTCTTATAGTCTCCGAGATCTAGGCGTTCATACGGACGGACAGACGGACAGACGGACGGGCGGACATGGTTCAATCGCTACCCGAGGTTATGATAAGCATTTTGGTATAAAGGACTTGGGGTCTGCCACGCCTCCTTCTGTCCGTTACATACATTGCACAAATCTAGTATACCCTTTGTACCTATAGGTACAGGGTATAAAAATTCGACATTTTTTTATAGTATATACTTCAGCTACTTTCAAAATAAATTAGAAAGAGGAATCCCCATGGATTTCTAAAAGATTCTTCTTCTTCTTTCTTTTATTCTTTTAACTTCTTGAGGAGCATAGGGTGTAGGGTGGAAGACAGAGATAGCACCTTATTCCTGAGGCAGTTGGGCTACGTATATCACGTAGTGGCCGAAGGAACCTGGTTCTCGTCTGAAACCTAACTCTTCACCTTTGGCTCCTCGTGCCACACCCTGGTAACCGTGTCAACTCACCCTTCACTTGGTGAAGTGTAGCTGCGTGGGCCAACTTGACATATTCGAGTTCTTGGGCTACGCAGTGAATCTATGCCGTTATGTTGGGAAGGTAATAGTAGGGATGGCAGCGGAAGAACCATACTTTATTGTCAACGGTGGCTCCCAAATATTTCCAAGTAAAATATACCAGCAACGAGCTAAGTCGTTTCCCGGGCAGTGAGTCCTTCTAAGCACCTGCCTTGTGCCTGTAACCATCGCAGGATTCCTCACACAAAGGCCTGAAAAGCACACGGATTTTGGAGGTGCCAAATTTATGTTCAACTGATGGCTTTACAGCTGAAACATTATCTAAAAGATTAGGTTAATAAAAATATTTTTCTTTAAAATTTCAATCAAATGCCTTTTTTAATCGTGCTAAAACGAATAAAATTGTGTAAACATCTTTTTTCTAGACCGTGTTATTTCAAAACCATGTATAAAAAAGACCGTGCAACAACAGAATTGGTTTATTTACCATTAGAAATTATTGACTTTAAAACTGCAATTTTATAGACGTTATACAATATTCAAAAAAATGGCGAAAAGATTTGGAAAAACCAGATGGTAACAACATGTTGGGCAATTACCTACAAAGCTTTTATATTTCAAAATAATTGGCTAATATAAAAATGTTAGCGGTTATTTAAAAAAATCAAAATTTATACTAAGCAAAAACAGGAACAAATTAATTAACAAAAATTAAGTGGCTTGTATACGTCTTAAAACGACTAACTATAAACCAGACCTGATTGGATTGACGTCACAAGTTCAATATCAGAGCAGCCATTAATATCGCAGAGAGTGTTCATAAATAAAGTTCATTCAACTGTGTTTGTAATTCTGACATCTCTAACTTTTTGCTAAATTTTGAGCCTACCTCTGCACTCTAGTTTCCCCAATGTTCTCTACACCCTGTTACATGAGCTTGCATAAACTTAATGTACTCCTTAGCGCTTTTGACTAACTAGCATCGAAAAATAAGCAACAAACTAGATGCAAATAAAAATTAATATTAAATAAAAAAAAAAAACAAAAGCAAAAGAACAACAACAACTTTTGATAGATACAAAGTAATTTATAAAACTGTATCAATGCCTTAGACACCCCTCGCAACCCCCATGCGCACCTGGCAGCACGCCTCAAAGCCCCACCCTCAAGTCCAAGCTACGCTTGAGTAAGACACTGCTCTCCGCTGGCGCTCTCTGACGCTCTCTGACGCTCTCTGGCTCTCTGCTGCTGCCACCACACACAAAATAAAAGCCAACGTTAAGAACTCGTTGCTTGTTACTTTGGGCTCTTTGCGCTTTGTTGGCCAAAATGTTTCACTTTAGTTTTGGTCTTGTAGACACTTTTGGTTGTTGTTACTGTTGTTGTTCTTGTTGTTGTTGCTTTACAAACTTAAGTCAAGACGAAAACCAAGAAGAAAAAAAAACAAAAACACCTTTCAAGACTGGTTTAGTTTGTTGTGTTAGTATTTGTCTTGGGCTGCGCATAGAGCCAAAGTAAATAGCTGCTGCCTGTTGTTATGTATTAACTGTTGGTAACTTCTAAGCTTTTGGGTCTTGATCTAAAAGTAAAAACTAAAACAACTGTGTAAAGTGCAATCTAATGCAATGACTTTAGGTATCTCTCTGTGTGTGTGTGTGTGTATCTCAAGTTGGGTGTTGGCTGTTATTTGTTGTTATTGGCTGCTGCTGCTGTTGTTGTTGTTGTTGTTGTTGCCATTTGGCTTGCTGCAATTGCCAACAAGTTAAGAATGTCGTTTTTGATTTCGTTGGCTAAATGCAAAGTGAATTGTTGAAATATTACAGTCTGACATGACCCATACAACTTGTAAATATCATATTTTACACATGATGTATGCCTTTAATAATTTGATAATAAACATAAATATAAATAGTTCCACTCATATTTAAAAGCAGCTTTCAGCTTTATTGTATAATATAGGCATTTAACATTTATAGCTAGTAGCGCAGTCAAACTAAAGTTGAAACAGAACCAAACAGCTGCAAGCCAAGAAGAAACAGCTGTTGCAACATTTCGAGTGTTTGTTGTTAAGCAATGCTTCAAAATACAGATGGGAAATTCTTTGAAGCACTTTTAACCACATGACATTTTTCATCTTACAAATTTTGATGCTTTTTTACAAATTTGATGTTTTCAATAGATGATTGAGTTTGAAAAGGCTTAAACACTTTGTAAGCAATAAATCCTCTACAAATTAGAAAAGATACTAGCTGCCTCAATCAAATGCATATGCTGAGCCTTCCTGCTGCATTTTGCATTTTAAGTATTCATTTTGTTAATGTTGTTTGTTATAGCTAAAATTTTTATTGTTGTTATTTTTATATTTTTTATTTTGCATTAACTATAAAAATTGCTGATTGTCTAATGTGACAGATACATTTACAAACAAAAAAAAAATTGTTGTTATGAATGTATTGTAAGATAAAACAAT
Organism: Chymomyza fuscimana; assembly: GCA_949987675.1. NCBI lineage: Eukaryota > Metazoa > Arthropoda > Insecta > Diptera > Drosophilidae > Chymomyza > Chymomyza fuscimana. The sequence continues at coordinate 90,515,056 of OX465089.1, read as the reverse complement.
TAAAATTAAAATTATAGAAATTTTGTAAACTTAGTACGCAGCAGCCTGAAACGCTTCCGAACAAAAACAGATTAGTACGCAGCAGCCTGAAACGCTTCCGAACAAAAACAGAAACTTAATTTCTTCAAGAAAAAACAGTGTGTGCCTATTAACGTAATGTGATTTTGATATATAAACAATATTACGTGTTTATGAAAATTTTGCCACAAGAACTGATAGTTTTAATATGTACTTTGTTCGGTTTGTTAGAGTGCCACTTAGTGGCTTACAATAAATATTATACGGCTTTGTTTTTAATAAATTTTTCGGTTTTAAGTGAAGCGATTGATTTTTTATTCTTTGAATTTCTTTTTTTTCAGAAAAGTCTTGAACTGCTGCATACTGCTCTTAAAAAAAAAACTTGTTATGCTAGTAACACCTAAGGACACCACTTAAAAATGACGTCATTAAACCACTAAAAAATTACTTCAGTAAACGATGTAATTATTTTATATAATATATTTGTCAAATATTTGATTGCCAGTGTGATTATCAAATATTTGCACCAAATATTTGCCAAAAAATTATTTGGTCGCATATTTGGCAAATAGAATTTTGAGCAAATATTTGCTTTGTATAATGAAGTAAATTTTCGGTGCAAATAATTGTACATAAATTTTTTTTTGGCTCATATAGGAAATGGGTATGAAATCATCCCCCTACAACTTAGGAAACCATTTTGTGTAATGGCGACGCAAATATTCTGCCTGCAAAATGAGCAAATAATCAAGTGTTATGCAAAGAGCATTTGAGCGAAATATTTGCCCTAGTGTGATACCGTGAGCAAAAAACTTTGCTCAGCAACAATTTTAAGCCAAATAATTTCATCAACTAAGAGAGCAAAAATCGTTACGCATCTTAACGATTTTTTTTTTGCTTGTGTTAATATTATTTAAAAAATTGTTTTTTCAATTCCAGTTGACTTACGTATTATTGATTATGGACAGATCAAAATATTAATTTACCTGAAATTAAAAAACATAAAATTTTTAGTATGTGTATAAAAATATTTAAGTTGTTTGTGTTAAATTTTAATTTTACTTTTATTTTTTCAAAATATACACATTTCCATATCATAGATGCACATTCTTACTTAATCAAAACCCAACTTAAATAGTTAAAATTTAATTACTCTTAAATGGTTCTCTAAAAACTTATTTATCTCCAATCATTAAATTTGATTGCTCATTGTATTAACTCAGACATTATAGTGGCTTAAAAATATTTAGTTGCTTTTTTGTTTTTTACACAACTGCTCAACATGGCTAAAACCTCCAAAATGCAAAACAGCGATGGGTCCAATAAATAACAATTTGCACACCCCAAACCTGAATCCGTTCGTGGTCTAACATAAACTTAACCCAAATTTGTTACATCTATACGGCTGCTTAATATTATTGTATATAAATCTTTTTATTTACATTAATAAAAATAAAATTGATTAACGGACTCTGCTTGAATTTTCATATTACATAATAAAGCATTTAATTTATGCAAATTTTTGAACTCATTTTTAAAAGTAACCAATCCAGTTTTTATAAGAACTTAAAACATAACTTAAGTTTCAGCTTAAATGTTAGCATATAAAGCTAAAGAGGTTTGTTTGTTAACAAACAAATATTTAAATCATTAAATGCATCTAATTTTATTTTTTTTTCAATGTCAGAGCATACGATAAAGATCTTGGGCACAGCTTAAGTGGCAGCTGAAGTTGTTCTTAACCCTAGAGATTTTATTTTATGTTCTAGCGAGTTGTGGTTTTTGGTAAATTCATTTAAATTAACATATTTTTAATTTGATTATTGTTTTATAGCACAAGAAATCTAAAACAAGACACATTTGAGAAAAAACAGAAAGTAGCGGCCTGGCGCCATCTATTGGCTACACTCAACAAAGAAATAAATGATGACGCCGACGTCAAAAAACTTTCTTATTTATTTATAAGCAAAATATTGTTTATAGCAGAGAGATACAAAATTTTACAAAATATTAAATCTATTGCAACAAACAACATGGCGTATACGCAATGTATGCATCAAAGTTTGATGCAATAATTATAATTAAAAACAAAGTATAAAAAAAACATTTAAGTACAACGAATTATGGCGATCTGTTGGCCTTAAAACCATTTATGTAACTTTATATACCATTTACATGAACTACAAGAATGCCGCAAAAGTGAAAGTCATTACCTAGCGAGACAACACAACGTATACGCAATGTGTGCGTCAAAGTTTGATACAATCGCGATAAGGGCATTCTGAATTCCAGACACGTCTTAAGTCCGCCTTAAGTCCGGCTTTTGTCCGTTGGTCTTCGTTGGCGTTGCATTCAATTTACGTCTTGGGCCACAAAATAGCAAACGGCAAACGACCTTAATTATTTGGCAGTGTGTGTGTGTGTGTGTGTGTGTGTGTGTGGCGCGTCAAGAAACGACTCCAAGGGCACACACACAGATACACATTTTATGCAAAAGTATGCGTGCATTTGTATCTGCGAATTGCGCTCACTTTGGCAGCGCATTAGAATGTCTATGTTGTCGGTTCGAGCAAACTGGTTGCGCCTGGCAAGTGCCTATCCAATCCGATCTCTTGTTGTTGTTGTTGTTATTGTTGTCCTAACACTTGGCAACACAGACGCCTCTGTTGCATGCAGCAGCCTCCATCGTGTGGCGCACTAACGAGCTGCAGCTGGAAGCGATTGGCAGACAGTTAGTTGCAACTGCAACTGCAACGCACAAGAATTGCCATGAACCAATTTGATAAAGCACTCACGCATACAAACATCAACAAACATACGTACACAGAGAGAAAAAACGAAGTTGGTTTTGAACAAAACAAAGCAAAAATTTTGTAAACTCAATTGTTGGAAAAAATGTTAGTTAAAATGTCTACCCATATGGAATTAATCGGAGAGCGATACAAAAATAATAAATATTAAAGTAAAATCACAAAAAAAAATTAATATAAAATTATTTAAGTATTATTAAAACAAATAAATTATCTAAGCATCTGTTAGTTACAAATATGAAGACAAAAAAAGTACCAAAGTGATAACATATAAAGTTCTCTGTTGTTCCATGGCTCCTGATAAAATTTAAGAAAATTCTTATTAATTGCAGTTCCGATTGAAAAATACTATCCATTATGTAATTTATTATGTAAGTTTATGTATATTTTAATTGTATACATTTTTTTTCTCATTTCGAGGATCCTGTAAAAACAAACGAAGTAAAAAGTCTCAAAAACTGGTTTTATTTATTTTAAATATTTGTAAGAAAATCTAGAACACTCTGAAATTTTTTAAGTTTACAGATTTTAATACATAATTTTTTTCGAATTTCGATGGTCTTGAAAAAATTAACGAAGTAAAGTCTCAAAAATTTGTTTTATACGCATTTTAGACATTTTTATTATTTTAGTATTTATATTATACTTTGGTCAAATTAAAAAAAAAATATTTAAAAAAAAAATCAAGTAACAACATGTAACTATTTATTTTTTCCCCAAAAAAATAAAATTGACTTTTTTTTTAAATAACAAAAAATTATGGTTTTGAAAAAAAACTAATATTTTTTTATTTTAAAATAAAAATTAGGAAATAAAAATAAATAAAAATGTATTTACTTTCCTATTTCAATAGCAAAAGTTGATAATAAAAATTATTTGTCCATTTTATTTTATAAATTGAAAATAAAACTTATATTTTACTTTATTACAACTTAAATTATTTGTAAATTTTAATTTATGAATTGAACATAAAAATTATCTTTTTCACTTTTTTATAACAAAAATTGATAGCAAAAATTTATAATAAAAATTATTTGGCCCTTTTATTTTACAAATTAAATATAAAAGTAATTTTTTACTTTACTACTTTATTATAACTTAAATTGGCAGTAAAAATTATTTGTCAATTTTAGTTTATAATTTGAAGATGAAAATTATTTCGCACATTTTTGAATTTGGTCTACAATTCAATGTCCTTAAAGGAGCAATAATAATAGTAATAAAAATTGAATTTAAATTTGAACTAAGGAAAGTCTTCGAATGTTTAGCGCATTAATATGATCTGCACTTCAATACCTTTCAATCGATACATAATATATGTACTTAAAGAATCATTAAATGAACAGAAGGAAAAGCAACAAAAAAAGTTCAAAATGAGTTTCAAAATTAATTAATTTTAGCTTGTGAATAATTTGGTTTTTCCTTTTTATAAAACTACAAAGATAACCCCGGATGACGCTGTCCTTCCAGAATGTTATTTTTTTTTGTAATAAGAGGGCTCTGCAAATAATTTTTCGATATTCGAATTTTCAATAATCTATTTACCAAGTAACATTTGACATTTAAAAAAATTTGAATATTTTTGCAGATTAAAGGTAATTTTTATATCTTTCAATGTTTTAGACCGATTTTAGCTAAGTGACATTTAGATAAACAAAAACTAATTTATATACTATATACACCATATAAAAAATAAAATTCAGCTTATACAGGATTCAATTAGAAAAATAATTTTTGTTATTAAAATTATTTTCGAAATTAATTTCCGAAGCCTAAACTCATTATTTTATAGCACATAAGACATAAATAATTAGAAAAGTATATATAATCTTAAAAAATTTGTTTCAAAAATAAAAGTATTCAAGCCACATCAAGCTATTTTGTTTTGCGATCGTTTTGGAAACTATCTGCTCGTTTTTTTCTCTCAGTGCATACACACATTTAAACCGTTAGAAGGCGACTTACGGCAATTATCAATGTGTTTTGTATTTGCACTCACTGTAATTTGGATTTCAGACTTAAGTTTGGGTTTGGTGAGTTTTTTTTTTTTTTTTTTTTTTTGTTGGCCACAAAAATTGAAAGTTGATGTGCATAATAAATGCGCTGTCGAGTTGTTGTTGTTGTTGGATTTTTATTTTGGAATTCTTGAAAATTACTGAAGCGTGAAGTTATTAAACGACAGTCAGCCATAATTTAATTATAATCACGCACACTTTTGTATACCACTGTATTACGTATACGCAAGGTGGCACCACTTGACAGACGTTGTAGGCCTGAAAAATTGTTTGCTCATGTCCTGTCGTGCGATTGATAACATTATGTCGAAATGGCGTCAGTCGCTCCGCAGGTGGCTGTTGTTTTGCTCTAATGGAACATGCTATCCAAACAAGTTGAGATTTTAGAAATGTTGTGTTCTAAATTGCTGCTATAAGAAGTGTCCCCCAAACCATTTGGGAAAAGGTCTCTGAATTTAATCTTCTTGTGGGATTGGTACTGACCAAACAGCTGGCCGATCTGTTCTCACCGCGTAGATATTGTGCGTATAGATTAAGAATAGATTGTAGAAAATGTGCTGGTGGACCGTACCTCTGTTAGAAAATCATATAGTGGTCGAACTAGCTACATTTATTATGGAGTTAAAGCAGTGCACGCAGCAGAGGCTTTAAGTCAGGAAGTAATGAGTTGCTATGGCCAGACCAAAAATAAAAGAATTTAAGATACCAACATTCCCCAAACTGTCAAAAGATCAACTCTCTTTTAGTTAGAAAAAAACCCACACAAAACGAATCCAGGAGCAGCCTCACCCAGCTCTTACAACAATTCCATATGCGTACGAGGCATTACGCCTAGCTGGACAAGATTCATGTTTACGCTGTTTGTGGTCAAGTGCAAAATAAATGTCAGTTAAGCGGCAAACAAACACTAATGTTTATCAGTGTAAAAACCAATACACGCAAGACAACCCACACACACATAACAAACACTCTTAGAGACAAAAGCAGTCAGTGTCCCATCAATTTCACACCCACACCGGATTCCGTCAGAGTTTCAAGTGATGCGGCAAACCCCACTACACGAAGACAAATCATCAACCAATCGACCAAGCGAGCTACCGAGCAACCAGTGAGGCGTCTTAGCCAAGTGAGCCAGCAGAGCCATCTTACCCATGTTAATGCCTTTGCTGCACACTTGACTTATTCTTATTGCCTTTTTATTTACACAAATTCGTAGCTAAAAATAGAAATCCACTGTGTTTTGCGTGGGTACAACTGAGAACCCTGGAACGACCCCAAACCAAAATCGAATTGAACTCGGGGGTAAATAGAATTTTCATGGAGCCCACGCAAAACGTTGCGTACATATTTTTTTATTTTTTTTTGTATACCCTGTACCTTAAGGCACAAAGAGTATATTTAGTTTTTGTTGTAAGTGTTGGTTAATGCTCTTAGAGCTTGTTGTAACCATTGGCTTGTTGAAAGGTCTTGATGATAAAGAGAGCATGCTCTTGATTTAGGAAAAAGATTAAAATTTGTTGTTGAGACATAACACAATTTTCTGACTGCTTCCAATGAAGAAGATTTCAAAGCTATCGACATGGGTTGCTGAATCATCTATAATTCCAATTAGGCAGTATAACTAGTTAAATCTCTTGAAGTCAAAAAATGAGTTGGTTTAAAGCTTCTTCAACAAGTATGGATGGGATCATCTTTTTTCTATTATTAAACAAACTATGTATGTATTGCAAGACGGTAACATTTTTTTTCGCTGAAGAAACATAGATAGTGTTGGCAGGGTTACTTAGAAACAGGACTGTAGTCGAGAAATGTTTTTTATCTTAATTGGCCAATAAATCGAAAATTCTGATAGTTTTCCCTTTTACGGTCCCAACGAAACTGAGAACGCAAAATAATTTTTCACTTTTCGGTCCAATCAAAACTGAGAGCGCAGAATAATTTTAAACTTAAAAAAAAAATTGTGAAAAGACAGTGATTGGGAACTATAAAAAACTTCCGAGTGCCAAATTTGAAAAAAAAAAAAAAAAAAATAAACGTGTCTCCCTTTTTTAAATGATCAAAAAAAACCTCAAAGCTCAATATTCAGTGAAAAAAATGGTACCAGAGAGTTAATCTCTACATTGTATAAATTGAATTTTAATAATAAGTATAGGGTAGGCCATCTGTTGGTCTGTTTGTTAATTGCAATTTATTCATATATGCAATTTTTTAAAACTATGTGAACAAATATGTTTTCTTTTATATTTTTTTTTTGTATTTTTGCGTATTTTCAATCTGTTAAAAGGGCAGACTGCTTGTCCTATGTAAATAAATATATAGCAAATCAGTCCCAACTCTCAGACCCAAAAAACTGGATTTAAAAAAATTTCCCATCTTTCCATACCACATATTATTATTAGCCTAAGACTGATTTGATTTTTGTTATAAAACACAAAGAGTATCTAAATTTCGCCAGCTCAAAGCTTTATCCTTGCGATACTTTTTTAACTGCTGCATGTGTGTACGTGCGAAAGTCTTTGTGTATATATATACATACATGTAGTCGTAGATCCTTGAAGCTGCTGACGCCAACGGGCTTAATGAGCTGCACGCCCATCTCGAGCTTAATAATGAAAAATCGATGCGCTGGCTGTGTGTGTATCCAAATAGTCGGTCCATTATCTACACACAGCAGCTGCTGAGCAGCCGAGCAACAACAACATCAATGTAACAGGGGCAAGCAACAGGGGCAAGCAACAGGGGTAAGAACAAGGCCTGAGGCAGCCTGTGGCAGGCAGCCGACAGGCGCCCACGCAATCAGCCGTTGTCCATTGTGGTTGGTGGATGCGAACGGAAACCACAGAGGTAGAGGTATAGGGTGTTTGTTTTTGGCGTTGTTGTAGCTGTCAGCAAGGACGTAATTGTATTGCGGCGCCGGCTAAGGGCGTGTCCGAAACCACATGTTATAGAGAGCGTGGGCGTGCAACCAGAGTCAGTAATAACATTCAATTAAGTTCAATTTAACTTTAACCAAATGCATTACGTAAGCCATGGTATAACCAGTTAACAGTAGCAGCTGGGTCTACTATTAGTAGTTGTAGTCTAGAAGGTAATTACCGACATGAGTTCTGCAGCTTGTAAACGTGGCTAAAAAAAAAAGAAAAAAAACTAGACGCAGGCATTATTACACCTTCGGGCCATTGTGCTGTCCCCGTTTCAGACTGGAATAGTAGCTAACTCCACTTTTATAGCGTGTTTGGACTAAGGTTTGCTGGACAATACAACAAAAGACAGTTGATTAAAGTCTTTGAGGAATAAAAAGAACACATGGTCACACTAAAAAATATTGCGCTCTGCTTTTTAAACTAATTACGGAAAAAATTGAAGGATATATTCATTATTCATTACTCTTTCAAATGAAGCTTATCAAATTGAGTCGATATCTGCTGCCCTTTTCGTTCAGCAGAATTACATGCCTTTTAGCCATGCTTTTAACCCTTTTGACCTTAAGACTAGACGCAGCTATGCGTCTTATACACGTCACAGAGTGCTTATTGTTAAGCGAACACATTATTACATACAAAAAAATTGTATTAATATTTAATTTACTTTTGGTAAACAAAAAACAGCTGATTACAAGCTTGCAACTGTTCAATGGCTACGCAATTTACTGCAATTGTTGCCATGTCTCACAGACAAAATGTATCTCATAATTTTGTTGTCAAGCAACAAATGTTGACTACTATCTACGATCTATTGTTAAATGTTTAACGCAATTTTCTAACTACACATGTGTACGTAGTACATATTACGTAGTAACTAGCTGTGTGTGTAGGTCTGTCGACATAACGTTGTTATCGGCAATAACCGTTATGTATGAGCATATATATTTATTACAAATCACGCTTACCGCCTTACACACACGCCCACGCACGCTCATTTGTGCAGGAGAGAGATTACGCATGCTGACGTCATTGTGAATGGCAACACACACACATATATAGTTACAATCGCAGAGATACACTTGCGTACATGGAACTGCGTCATTCATTCATGCAAAAATGGCAGGCGTCAGTGGTGTCGTTTTTTTTTTTTTTTGTCGTAGGTTGAGTTAAGCTACAGTCAACACAAATGCCTGCATTTCATTCATGAAAATCTTACACATAAAGAGAGCGGGAGCTAGCTAACGAGAGAGCGCGTGAGCGAGAGCCGGAAGTTTGCCAACTGTGCTATTTCACAACATACTTTCAGGCGCACCCACACACTCACACACACACACCCACAGGCACAGGCACAGCATTCATTGAGCGAGTCCTTCATTGACCTTCGCTCTCACTATGGAAGGTTCTGGCTAAAAAAAAGCATAGCCCCCCCACATTTGCCAAATCATCCATTCTTCTCTAATACGCAGCAGCCGCCAAACATATGGCCAACTTTCATGCTCTCTCAAACTCTCACTCTCGCGCTCTAATGGCGACACTCTCTAAAGCGCATGCTTTGAGTGAAGTTTCTTTGCATGTTTGGAGTGAAAGCTTTTACTTTGTGGCCTTATCAAATTGAGCATTGAGCAGATAACGTGAAAAATTTCAATTGCGCAGCGAAAAGTGCAAAAGTGCAGAGTTCGTGTTACACGCACACCAACACGGACATACACAAATACATACACAAGTCGTTCAGTTTGTTCTTAACTTTTTTAAAAAAGCTGGCAATATTTGCTTGGTAAATAATATGATCGATATGGCAGAAGTTATCCATTAAAGTTTGGCATTTCCATTGTTAATTAAGTTGGGGAAATTTGTTTTTTATGTTTTTTTATAGAAATTTCATGTATTTAAATATAGTTTTAAGTTTTTTGTTGAATAGCAGCACATATTTAAAGTTGCGTAAATATATATATAAAAATTTTTGATTTTTTTCTTTCGCGCTAATCTAATTTAGGATGAATATTTGAACTCTTTAAAATTATATATTATACACCACTTTTTGTGGCGACAGATAATTTGAATTTTCGCAATGTATGTTTGGCGTGACGTTACATTTTTACGATAAAATATGACAAAACAAACTTTAATCTTTGAAACTTTGTTTCATGCGTAAGTAGCACTATATTCATTAAGTAATATGACAAGAACCGGCCTTACGCTTGGCGTGACGTTACAATTTTACGACAAAAAAAAAACTTTAATCTTTTAAACGTTGTTTTATGTGTAAGTAGCACAATATTTATTTAAAAAAACGGGCTTACTGACTAAAAGATATAAGCAAAAATATGCTTGGCGTGACGTTACACAAAATAGAAAATTTTGACATGTATAACGAAATCAAATAAAATAAATAAGTAGCAGTATATCTAGTAAAAAAAATATGAACACAATCGGCCTTATGACAATAAAAAAATACACTTGGCGTGGCGTTACAATACATAGAAGTGTGTTTTAACTTGGCTTACAAAATCGAATATTTATTATTAATTAATTATTTTTCGTATAATTTAAAATAATTTTTTTCAAATAACTAAGCACAAAAAAAATATATGTTTTCCCTTCAATATTAATAACTTTTAATGAATGAACTTTAATTTTTGAAAAGTTAATAAATTTTTAATAATATAGAATGATATTCTTAAAAATCAAAACATGAACTTGTAGCTTTGTAGCCAGATTTCTCATCAGCTTATAGTATAAGTAATAAGGAAAGCTTTGAACTTTTTAATTCAATAACTTTTAAATATTGTTTTTGAAACAACTAAGAACCACGGTAGGCCTTTGTTTGGAAATGCTCATATTGGCAGTCCAAATATTTAATCGTCATCAAGATTTATACTTCCTTCGTAGCAGAATTTAAAAATAATTTCAAAAAAAGAATATAACTTGTACAACATATTATGAAGTTGTTTTTTTAATGCCATGGGACACAAGTCTCTTAGTTTTTTTTATATCTTAAAAATCGGCCCAGGTTTTCATAGGCCATTTATATATATAAACTTATTGCTTTTGAGTTAAATTTTATTTGAAGGGTACCCTAAGGTATTGCTATTTGGCTAAAATTTAAAGATTTAAAAATCGTATGATAACTTAGCAGAGTTTTTAAAAAGCCGCAGGGGCTTCTGATAAAAAAAATCTACTATGAGAGTTTTCGAAAAATTTTTGAAATTAAATTTATGTCAGAGCAGAAATCCTAGCTATGAAATTTAAAAATTTTTTCAAAAAATCGCATGAGTTTCTTATACATATAAAAATAAATACAAAAAAATTCAACAAATTGTCAAATTTATCAAATTCACAGATATCTTTACACTTTTTGTATATAAAATATTTTCCTTAATTTCTTTAAGCTAGCAAATCCGACCCATTTTAAAATTTTAGGAAAAATTGCAGGAATTTCTGAAGCATAAAATCTAAAATTCATTAAGAGTTAATACATTTTCGAATTAATAAAATTTACAGAAATTTTTAGCTTTTCTGTGTATCTTTATTTATTTGTGCAATTACATTTTTTCGGAAGTGGGGTGAATCCGGAAACGCACCCTAACGGATTTCTGAGTTGACATTTTAGTATAAAACCAAGTGTCAAATAAATGTCATGACCGACGCTAGTTTTTGATAATACTCCGACTCGAGTACACGTGTTTTTCTGTTCAGTATAATTTTTCTATAAAAATTGCTACCTTGAAAGTTTTATTTTAAGTTTTTGTGTCGATAAAATTTCAACATTTTCTCGAGTAAAATCAAATGTAAGTATATCCATAGTATTATTTAGATTCTTTTCTTCAAAAATGCTTAAGGATTCGTTTCGATTTTTGGAAGCCACTCCGTTTCGAAAAAGTCGATTTGGGGTGAATCCGCAAGTGTCGAAATGAGCCAAATAATTATTTTGAATATAATTTCAGGACGGATTTCAACTGTTTTTGTGTCAAAACGCCGGGAACTTACAAAAAAAGTGAAAGGAATCCCCGTTAACTGGTTCCAAGTTCTGATGATTTGATGGAAATGCTGAAGGCAGTGAAAATTGACAAAAGGAGTGCTCTTTCAGACGATTTGCCTATTTAAAAAAAAAAAAAAACACATTTTTTCATGTCATTTCACCAGGCAACAATTATTTTTTTTCCACATTCATTCATTTCAATGTATTATTCAACCTTTTTTATACCCTGTACCTATAGGTACAAAGGGTATACTAGATTTCTGCAATGTATGTAATGGACAGAAGGAGGCGTGGCAGACCCCAAGTCCTTTGTACCAAAATGCTTATCACAACCTCGGGTAGCGATTGAGCCATGTCCGTCCGTCCGTCCGTCCGTCCGTCCGTCCGTCCGTCCGTATGAACGCCTAGATCTCGGAGACTATAAGAGCTAGAGACACGAAACTTTACCAGCAGGTGCTGATAAGCTGATTCATGTGGCTCTAATGAACAAATCCACATCCAAATTTTATCGATGCGGTCCCCCCACACCCCGCAATCGATTTACCATGTTTTCTCCTCAACATACCAACTTGAAACTTACCCCATACACTTTAAATAACTAACGTATCATTCGAGTTTCATCCAAATCGGTAAAAATTTAGGGAACTTATAGGTATAAATATCGAATTTCACCAAAAAAAAAATAAATTCCAATTGGAAAGTTCTTAGAAGGAATATGCAGGAAAAATTTTTTGCATGACAAAATGTACAGGGTACAGGGTCGGGCACCGCCTCGACTGTTCCACATTTTTTTTATTATTTTTGGACACTTCCGGATTCACCCCAAAAAATCGAAAATCACGAATTTGGAATTTTTTGCTCATAGAGCAATCTACCTGACAAAAAATCTTCGTATCGATCTGAAATTTTGATACAATGGAGCTAATTTAATGCACTGAACGAACAGCTTTCAATTTTGAAAAAAAAAATTTTTTTCTCACTCCAAAAAATCCCCATTCTTCCAAATTCACCCCACTTGCCTCTATAATAAGTCAAGTAATTATTTGTCAAGTTTTTTTTTAATTTTATGTCGACAGTATTGTAGAAACTGTATTGCCATTCCGACCAGTCCAAATCCAGAAAAGAGAGCACTGCTAAAGAATCCAGCGTAGTATAAGAGTCAGTAAAAGTTCAAGACCTTCCATGAGCTTATTGGACGCCTGCAATTATACTGTGTTCCTATTTCGAAAGAAAAAGCCAAAAGCTCTTGGATTTCAAAAACATAAGATACGACTTCATAGTTAGCAAAAACTTCATATAAGAATGGCTTCCTAGCCACCTTATCAGCAAAGCCATCAAACTCAAGAGCCAAACAATATGTCAGTAGCCCATCCTTTTAGAGTTATGGCACCTCAACTTGTTTAAAAACGGTCATTAGACATTACACAACACGATATATATACATATATATATATATACTATGTTCACACTTAAACTACAACAATGTCAAAGCCAATGATGCCAACGGCATTTTACCAAGCGCCATGTGACCTTTAAGTGCCAATGTAGCCAATATGGCACTCCGTTATTGGGCACAGCTGTTTCTACATTTCTACCAATGCAATCTCTCTCCCCTCTAGCCACCAAAAGCCGGCCAGCAACAATGTTGCAGTAGCGCGTTGTTACCAACAACTGCAACTGGACAATATGTTTGTTGGTGTTCAGTGCTTAGGCGGCAACATGGCAACAAGTTCTTAGCTGGCAGAGAGCAAACAGAAAAGTAATCATCATAATGTTCATTGTGGCAATAAAACGATCAATTTATGCACTGGCCAAGGAGGTACACAGATACCCCCGCCATAACTACTCCAAACTCCCTCTAGAGCTAGTCAGTGGCGTATGCAGCAAAAAATTGCTAAGGATGAGCTATGCAGTGTTTGCGCAGCTTCGGGAGCCGCCAGCAGCTGCTACGCCTCTGGCGACAGCTCATTATCCAATGAAATGTGATCAGATGTTTGGACGACGTAGATCGCTCGATTTTTTTTTTTATTTTTTTTTTAATTTCAAGGTCTGACTTGAAATGTCAAAATTGCAGATGCGATTCTGGCATGGCATCTTGTCGAGCCGGAGCCAGTGCGGAATCAAGTTTTAAACAAGTTTCAAAGCAGAGCAATAGAGTACCAAATTGACTTAATATGAACATGACTATACTAAATAATGTTGTTATTGATAACGATAATCATGTTGACAATAAACATTGTCATCATCATTATCATCATGATGCGCATGATGCGGCATTAACCAAAAAAAAACGCGTACTGGGTAGAACCAGTATATAAAAGCCTAATTTTGCTTTGTGGTTTAACCTACTAGAATGACAAAAAAAAATATAACAGCCACAACAACAACAACAACTTGACTATAAACCCAATTATAATTTATTGTGTAATGGCCCAAAACCGACAACAACAACAACACCAACTTGGTACACTGAAACAAGTCAAGTGTGCCTCAAGAGAGCAGCGCAGGGCGTTGCCAATGTTCAATGCAAATAAGCAAAAAAAAAATATAAAGATACAGATACAGCTACAACAACAACAATTTAAAAATACATACAATGTACCGTTGCTTTGCGAGCAGCGCGGCAGCAACGATTACTTTCAAAAAATTTACAAACAACGCAAAAATTAAAAAAAAAAAAATAAAAAAAATCTTGGAAAAAATCTACAAACCAAAAAAAAAAAAAAAACACTTGAAGCTTGTTTATCGCAGTTGCCGTTGGCGTTGACGACGTTGACGTCGCTGCATGTATCTATAAGTGCCAAGCCAAGCGCTTAAATTACTTGCACTTTCTGAAGAGCCCCAAAATTATGCTTAATATTATAGTCTTTTACCGGATAATGCTCAAAAGTCTCGTCTTGGTTCTATAACTAGGTCCAGTTACTTATGCAAATTTCAACAGCTTGGACAGCGGGCGGAGACAACACACTGCTTGCATTCGAACGGTCTTAAGAATGACTTTATACCCTATCTTTGCAGTGCATTAGAGTAGCTTCGTTTGGTCAAGCAGTTGGCCTAAGTAAAGAAGTTACTAAGTTGATATCTTGTTGTAAGCATTGCGGAAGTTAGTGTTGCAAGTCGAACTGTACTTCGAATAGATTGCATTTGAAGCCAAAAATGCTCGGCGAAAGACTCATAACACTAGTTTACAAATTTAAGGGTTATCGAGTGAACCTTCTTCGTATAAAAGTGTTTTTTAGGGTAATTTTGGGTCGAGAAACACGAAAATTACATTCATTTTTTTTTTTTTAAGAACCGTTTTCGAGATTTTTTCGAAAAACAAATGGGAATTTTTTTTAATATGAAGTTTTGTCATTCCGTGTGAAATTTTTCGAACTGCGTATGGGCCTTTATTCGTGAATATCTCGTGAACAAAATGTTTCACCAACATAAAATACCATTAGATCGAAAACCTTCACGGTGATTATCGTATATCAGTGAAGTATATAGATGAAGATTCAGTCAAAATTATTAAAGTTACAAGCAACCAAAGTCAAAAATCACAAATTTTCAGTTTTTATTTTTTTCAAACTTCTAGCTGAAGAGAATTCTTTTACGAAAATTTCGAGCCTTAGAACTTCAAAATCGGGTAAGAACTGTAGATGCTATGGAACCATGCACGAAAGTTACAATACTCACTCAATCACACTTTTGTTCGAAAACAAAATTTTCACTCAAGGTTTTTCGTTTGCGTTCAGTTACGTCTTCACGAATATGTATGCAGCGATAGGCTTGATTTTTCGTATATGATTCCTTAGCATCTACAGTTCTTTCCCGAATTTAAAGATCGTAGGCTCGAAATGTTCATAAAAGAATTCTCTTTAGGCGAAAGCTCAACATAATTTTAAAAAAAAATTTCTCGTTAATAGAAAGCAAACCGAAAATTTTTAATTTTGAAAAATGATCGAAAATAACGATTAACTGAAAAAAGTGCCAAAAAACATGTTTTTCGATAAAAAATCTCAAAAACGGTTTTTAAGAAAAAAAAATTAATTTCATTTTCATGATTCTCGACTCAAAATTACCCTAAAAAACACTTTTTTGCGCAAGTTCATTTTTTGCGTAAACTAGTGTAAAGAACTTTAAAAAATTCATATTTTCGAGTTTGAAAGTTTTGAGAGGAATTAACAAAAAAAAATTGGTTTGACAAATTTATTCGATCCTATTTAAAAATATTTGACTATAAACTCACTGTCGCAGAAACTTAAATCGATTTATTTTGTTACACAATCTTTGCTAGTAAGTTTTTCAAGTGATCTGGCTATAATAAAACATATCTCTGTCATAAAAAAAGCGCGTAAAAAATACTTAAAAAAATAAATACTGGCACAAATTATTCCACATACTTAGCTAAGGAAGTATGCAAATTTTTCAATTTCGATTTTAAAAAAGGAATTTAAACAAAAAATAATTCTTAAAAATTTTGCATAAACAAATTTTCTGTCTAGTCAAATATTAACTAATTTGTAAAAAAAATAATTTTATTTAATATTAGAGTATCCTACTAAAATGCAAAATATTTTTTTCGTCATGTTTTGTTTGATCTTACAATATTTTGGCTCTGTGTATATGTAGAAGTTTCATAACTTTCTGCTCTGTTTATTTTTAAATTTGATTCATTTTTTAAAAGCCTCTTTTATCATAAACAAAAAAGATTTTCCAAACTTGTATCCGTAAAATAAATTAAATTATATATCAAAAAAATAGGTATTCGTTTAAAGAATATCAAGTACAACAGTACTCAGAAAAGTCAACAAAAAAAAGTTAAGAAAGACAACAAAATTTTAAAAATTCCAGAAAAATTATGTTAAAAATTAAATTATTTTTAAAAATAATTAAACAATTTTAGCTTTGTCCGTTTGGCTTTATATTTTATTTCGGAAGTTTCGAATTTTACAATTGTGAATGAAGTATCAGATCTTACCATTTGCATAAGGTTACAAAATGTTGCTAAAAATTAATATGCATTGAGATTAAAATTGGTTCTTCATCATTTTTGACTACTCCGATTTTTACTTCTGTAACAATTCTCAGAGAGTTTCAAATGAAATTCGTAAAAAATAATGCCGGAATTCGACTCGTTTAGACAAATACTTGGCTTAGTCTGAATTGACAAGATTTTTTTAAACCTTCTCCCCAACCTAACCAACTCCAAACCCTGGTTTGTGGTGCATTTTGAAGCCCCATCTTAAGCTGAAAGAGTATGTCAACTTTGTGGCTTTAAACTTGGCTTTTCTGGTGGGGTTTTTTTTTCGAATTGGCATAATATACGGTGCAGTGTGCCACTCAGTCAGTCAGTCATTCAGTTAGTCAGTCACTCAGTCAGTTATATTGTAGTTGTTGGACAAGAGCTTAAAACTCTTACAAACACACAAAACCCCCGGCCGCCCCTCAAGAAACCGAGAAACCAAGCAAACAAACACAGATGTGGGCTGTAAAGCAGCAGCGACTTGTTCTGTACTTGTCTTGGCCTGGCCCGGCTTGGCCTGGCTTGGCCTGACTCGACTTGGGTTGGCAAAAGTGAATGTCCACCGAAAGTCCTTGAAACCTGAAACCAATCTTTCCAGTTTGGCACAGCAGCGGCAATGTGCACTGCTACACTACTATACACTACTAGTATCCACTGTGCACAGTGGAGTGTGCAATGTCTGTTGAGTGTTGAGTGCAATTGTTGCTGCAAATTTTTGCGACAAGCTGCATTGATGTTGGATCTGGTTGGATACTAGCTGTTGTTGTGATTGTTGTTGTTGTTGTTGCTAGTGTTGGCCAACAAACATTTGTTTGTTACAAGTGCGCTATAATCCTTCAATGTTGTACTCTGGCTGCTGCTGCTGCTGCTGCATACACCTGACCAAAACATTTGCCAACTATTGAAAAGTGAACCACCAACAAACGACAAGAACCAAAACCACAAAAGATACAAATATTTAGGTTGCTTTGGGTGCGGCTTTTTAAGCTGGTGAATTGCTAAACTGCAGATAAATCAAACTAAAGAGCAAAAAAAATATTGTAACTAACTAAATGATTGGCACAAAATTGAAATTAATTTGCACGCACACTGCTACACACATATGTATATAGTACATGCATATAGATAACTATATACCTATAGACAGCTCTGATAAGCTATCCTTCGTTACTAGCCAAGTTAATTGCATTCTCAACACACCTTAACCGGATCTTTGGTATCAGTTATGATAAAATGCTAAGGTCGTTTGGGCAGTTACTAAATATTTATCACATATATATATACTACAATGTAAACATACTTGAAACTGCTGACATTATAAAATCGATTTTTCTGGAAATTTATTGTATTAATAAATTAAAATTAAATTATATTTTAATAAAAATGTAAACAATTAACTATGCAATTTATGGGTATAATAATAAATTTGATTTTTTTTTATAATTATTTTATTTTCTCAACTTATTCCTGCCAGCACAAACAGTGTATGCCTATTTTAGGATTTATTTTTGGGCAATTTTGTTTAATTTGAATCGATTATAATAAATCAGCTGTGCTTTGTTTACAAATGGCAACATTTAGTAGCGCTAAATAAAAAAAAAGGCCAAACCAGAATTATTATCGATTACACTAGTTTACAAATTTAAGGGTCATCGAGTGAACCTTCCTAAAAAAGTGTTTTTTTAGGGTATTTTGGGGTCGAGAAACACGAAAATGGCAACCTTTTTTTTTCTTAAGCACCGTTTTCGAGATATTTTCGAAAAACATGTTTTTGGGCACTTTTTTTAGTTAATCCTCAATATCACGTGAACAAATAGCATCTACAGGTCTTACCCGATTTTAAAGATCTTACACTCGAAACCTTCCTAAAAAAGTGTTTTTTAGAGTATTTTGGGGTCGAGAAACACGAAAATGGCAACTTTTTTTTTCTTAAGCACCGTTTTCGAGAAATTTTCGAAAAACATGTTTTTGGGCACTTTTTTTAGTTAATCCTCAATATCACGTGAACAAATAGCATCTACAGGTCTTACCCGATTTTAAAGATCTTACACTCGAAACCTTCCTAAAAAAGTGTTTTTTTAGCGTATTTTGGGGTCGAGAAACACGAAAATGGCAACCTTTTTTTTTCTTAAGCACCGTTTTCGAGAAATTTTCGAAAAACATGTTTTTGGGCACTTTTTTTAGTTAATCCTCAATATCACGTGAACAAATAGCATCTACAGGTCTTACCCGATTTTAAAGATCTTACACTCGAAACCTTCCTAAAAAAGGAATAACTGAAAAAAGTGCCCAAAAACATGTTTTTCGAAAATATCTCGAAAACGTTGCTTAAGAAAAAAAAAAGGTTGCCATTTTCGTGTTTCTCGACCACAAATTTCCCCAAAAAAAACTTTTTTAGGATGGTTCATTACTACTAGAGACGCACTGTTCCTTTCGTGACCAAAATAAGTCTGTCTTTTTGCTAGGTGGCTGTTTTCGTGTCTGCGTAGGGGCCTTAACTCTTTTCAACTAAGTTTGTGACGAAACGTTTGACTACATTTTTTTATATGAAGTTTTGTTTTGTTCAAATGCAAGCCAAAATATAATCAGCTGTTTTTTGTTTACAAAATTTAAACCTTTAAATGTGCTAAATAAAAGACATATTCTTTTTGTGAACAACGCGATAATCGTGACGTAAATTTTTATAAAAATGCTGGCAAAAAAATTAATACATTCCTACGAAGTACAATAATAAAAAGTCAACAGATTTCATGGGGCAACACTGTTTTGTTTGGACGTCTAAGTACAACATCCATACGCGTTTCGAAATAAATATTATTAATAATACTTATTTAATTAAGATGAGCCTGTGCAACAATTGAGAAATATTTTTCACAATTCCAATTGAGTGTGAAAATTTTATAGGAGTAAGGTAAACCACTAAATGAATTCGCAATTTTAAAGCCCAATTTTTTTTTATGTCAATTTTAGTGTTGTTCTGCTGTAATCTTGTTTTGTGTCTTTATCTTTGGTCTCACCAATTCGAGAGTGATGAACAAAATATCGTCAGAAAGAGAAATAACCCGAATCTTTTTTATCGTAAACTTCAGTACAAAAGCTTGATTTTCTTATTTGATTTTCTAAAAAATTTTTTGCAAAGATTTTTTACACTACCAAATACAAACACAAAAATTTAAGGCTACCAAACAAAAAGACAATAAAAATGTTTCAGAATGCAAAATGCTTTAAAGGCTTTACCAAAGTCAACTAGCACTATCACCCAGTATGGGAACTGCCAGATCCAGATTACCTTTTTCCAACTATTTAAAATTGAAATTTAGAAAACATATAATCCTAACTGACTAAGCTTCAGCGCATTTGTAGTTCTTGAAAAAATATTTAGGAATTAGGATAATCTCTAAACTTTATCAGTACAGACTACAACTGCTACAAGGACTACTCGCAAAACTCTAATTTTTGTATAATAATCGTTATAATAAGATAAGATTTAAAAAAAATAATCTTAACTTACTAAACTTCTTTAAACGTATTTTAAATGTTTGAAACAACTTTGAGGAGTTAAAAAATTATCTATTTTATCAGCACAGAGTACAAGTGCTTCTAACACTACTCCAAAAACTCTATCATGCAATATTTATTATCATAGGTAAAAATATTTCATTTCAATATATATTATCAATAATAACAAGAATTTTAAAAAACATAATCTTAACACTGCTTAAGCTGCTGCTTGAAAAAAATGAATAAATTTTGAGATTAAAAAGCTGTTGTCAGGCTGTTAATCTTGCAAAAAAAAAGTTGAAGATATAAGGATAAGATAAGATAATATTTTGTAGAATTATTATATTGTAGAATTCGGCTTCGTCTTGCCTGTTCCCGAAATTTTAGGGGGATTCCCGCGCCGATTTCTTTTCTAAATTCTATACTTTCCGGAGCGCAGTGATCTGCCGCTCAAGTCTAATAGAAAAAGTTATTCCCCAATATGTTAAGTATTTATCAGGTAAATGTTTTGCTATTTGGAGATACCAACAATTTGACAAAATTATAATATTTCTTCAAACAAATAAGAAAAAAATCTATATTTATGACATTACAAAATGAAACAAATGGATGTCCATAAAAGGGCTCATGCTAACAATAAAGTGTCCCAAAAACCTTTTTCCCAAGGCAATAACTTGTAAATATTTTTTAAAGATAAAAAGATATTTAAACAATACAAAAAAAAAAAAAAATTAGCTCAATAAGCCAAGTTTGTGTTGAGTTGTTCTACAACAATGTAATACCTTATGGAACTTGAGCATAACGAAATGTTATGACAAATTGAGCAACAATTAGTATACTAGAGATTGGACCCACCCAAAGTCCAGGCCAAGTATTGCGTTTTTATATAATGTAAAAAATAAAAAAATAAAACCCCTAGCAAATCAAAAAAAAACAATTAAGCGTACTGACAACAACAATAACCTGGCTCAAAGCGGATCGTAATTGTAGCTGTTTAACGGAGTGAGTTTTGACCAAAAAGCTTAACCAAATCGAAAGCTGGGTCGGACCAATCTCGACCAGCCACCTGCATAATATTGACATTGAAGGTTGCCAACAGACTTAGTGGTTGTTGTTTTTGTTTTTGGTCATATGAGTTAGGTTTGGCCTGCCTTTCATTTCTTGCAATTTTAAGTTATGTCTTATATATGCCATGTACATATATATATACATATATATATGTAATTTGCGTATACATTGATTACATATGTATATGAATATGCATAACTTAAATCTTAAATATGCTAAATAATATAAATCAAATGGCCACGGCTACTATTTAACAATTTCTCACGGCTTTTGTTTATTATATTCAAGAACATTTAAGGCATCGTAAATACATTTTTTTTTATACATTAAGCAAGAGTTTTAAATTCCAAAAGTTTAAATAATGAATGTAAATAAGTTTGGCATTTAGTTATAAGAGCAGTGTTTAAGAGCTCTCATAGATACAAACAAACCACTTGATTGTTGTAAATCTTCACGCACACATAGATACAGTAGCATTCAAAATATACATATACATATGTACCATACGTACTATATATAACATAATAGTTATAATAACTTTAAAGTTTAAACACGCAATGTTTGACTTTTTGCGCATTGGCAGTTAAATAGAAAAATAAAGAAGAAACTAGAAAGAAGTGAGTTGCAGGATATACCGACTATAAGATACACTGTAATGGCGTCATGTATCTTAAAAAAAATTTAAACGTTCGTATGGGATTTTAAGTTTGAATTTTTCCTTTTATATTTTCCTTAATTTAAAAAGTACTCTGTATCTCTCTCTCAAACAACATTAATGCTGATTAAGTTGTAAAAAATAATGTCAATAAATTAAGACGATAGAATTAAATAAAAATATATATCATATAGAAATAATTTTAACTATTTTAAACTTTATACAATTATAAGAGATAGTATGTAATAAAAAGATTATAATTTAAAAAAATACTAATTAAATAAAATTAATTTATATATATATTTTTTTATTACTATTAATAACAATTATAAAAAATGGAATTTTTTTATTTCTTTCAAATATATTTTTTTATTACAGTGAAACCATGTCACCATGTCCTTTTTTTAGACAAACAAATTTTTTTTGGTTAAACAATAATAATAATATAATATAAGTACATATTACTGTAATAAAAGATGGCGTACGTTAAAGTCGGGCGCGGACGACTTTGGGATACCCTGTACCACTGCTTGCAATAAAATCCTGTAAATTGCTTACGAACACCAAAAGACATTTGATTGCCAAATTAGATTATGATACCTTCATAAACAACCAAAAACAGACGAATTTTTAATCAAAAACTTTTTTTCGACCGATCGGCCCTATGGGAGCTATATGATATAGTCAACCGATTTTGATCAAATTTGGTACAGTGTTGAAGATCTCTAAAAAACTTCTGAATGCCAAATTTGGTTACACTATCTTCACAAACAAACGAAACACAACAAATTTTGTACAAAAAGCGATTTTTTGACCGATTGGCCCTATGGGAGCTATATGATATAGTCAACCGATTTTGATCAAATTTGGTCCAGTGTTGAACTTCTCCAAAAAACTTCTGAATGCCAAATTTGGTTATAATATCTTTACAAATAAACGAAACACAACGAATTTTGTACAAAACACGATTTTTTGACCGATTGGTCCTATGGGAGCTATATGATATAGTCAACCGATTTTGATCAAATTTGGTACAGGGCTTGGGAACTCTAAAAAACTTCTGAATGCCAAATTTGGTTATAATATCTTTACAAATAAACGAAACACAACGAATTTTGTACAAAAAACAAATTTTCGACCGATCGATCCTATGGGACCTATATGATATAGTCAACCGATTTTGATAAAATTTGGTACAGTGCTGGGGGTTTCTAAATTATCCATCTAAGACTTTTGCTTTTTTTCGAGGTCCTCTGAAACACCCCTATGGGAGCTATATAATGTAGTCCCGATATCAAAAAAATAAAATAAACTTGTCTCCTATGGATTAATAAGGGATCTTATCTGAAAGTTTGGTTGCTCTAGCTCTTACCATCTCTGAGATCTAGGCGTTCATACGGACAGACGGACATGGGTATATCGACTTCTCTAGTCACTCTGATCATACTTTAGGTAACTTTGGGGGGTCTCCGACTTCTCCTTCTTTACGTTACATACATTTTCGGCTTGCACAAACACAATATACCCTTTGTACCATACGGTACAGGGTATAAAAATTTAATATAATTAATAGTAATAAACAATTTTTTTTTAAATAATTTAAAATTTTTAAATTAGTATTATTCTTAAGTTATACTTTTTTTATTACTATTAATTATAATTTTTTTTATTACAGTAATACTAAATTAAATTATAAATAAAAATCATAAATATGATTGCTATTTTTTTATTACTATTACATTTTAAAAAATCATTATTATACAAAAATATGCCATTTTTTAATAATAATAAAATTAATATTTAAAAATAACAAAATTAATATTTAAAATTAAAAAATTTGGAATTTTTGGAAAAAATAAATCTTTTTCGTCCCTATGCCCCAAAACCGTTTGATTCATATTCAAACGAAATTTAAAAGCTGTGAAAAGACGTGCTTAAAAAAAAATTAAAATTTTATATTTTTTTAAGAAAATTTTTTTTTTCAAAATTGTGAAGGTTAAGTAACTATTGATGATAACGATGATATATAACACATACTTTAATGCCTTTGATTCAATGAAAAATAAAATTCTTCTAATTAACAAGAACTTTTAAGCGCTACCTTTGAAGCATTCAATACTCAAGATACTTCTTATCTGCAGACTAAAGGGTATAACAACGCCAAAGGCTGGCAAAACAAATATACATAGCAAACTAATAATAACAAACTACATACAAATACTTTCAGCAACTATATGTAGTTCCAACTATATAAAACACATCAAGCATTTAAGCATAGGTAGTACATATAGTATATAGTGTACTTGTATTGTTCCAAGAAAAATGCATAACAGTTACTGTGCAGTGTTTATGTGTCTCTGTATGTGCGCCTGTATGTGTTGGCCAAACGACCTTGCCAAAGGCAGTCTTTCAACCTCAATTGAGTATTTTTTTTTATATAAACAACAATAAACACAATAAAAGAATTAGCGGCGCTAACTGCGCAAGCGTAACTTAAAAAAATATATATATATTTAAAAAAAAAAAAAAAAGAATGTGTTAAAAATCGTTTTTTCATTTTCTTTCACATATTCTTAGAAAAAAAAAAAAAATAACAATAGCAACAAAAACTTGAGAATTTCGGCGTAAATGCGCCATTCATAAGTACGTCCGTTTCAGCGCAAGAAGAAACTTTAAGACATATTAGGTAAATATGTTTATAAACTACTGTATATAGCGCCAACCTTTTATACATCCGCATTCTGTCTTTTGTCAGTTGCCAATTAATTTATTTAGATTACAAAAAATAGGAATAAAGTTATTTTTTAAAGTGTTCCATTTAATGTATAGAATATTCTTATAAATAATAACCAAAAACAGCACGTGTTTCTGCGACTTTGAAGCTGGCCATGACTCAGAGACTCAAAGTCAATTGTTCAACTAAGTTCGAGCCGTAACTGTGACGTTTAATTTCGGATTTA
Organism: Chymomyza fuscimana; assembly: GCA_949987675.1. Lineage (NCBI taxonomy): Eukaryota > Metazoa > Arthropoda > Insecta > Diptera > Drosophilidae > Chymomyza > Chymomyza fuscimana. Next base: position 90,490,118 of record OX465089.1, on the reverse strand, counting down.
GTAAACTACAATAATATTTAATAACTAATATAACGTGGTATTTAAGCTGTGTAGTAATTAATGGTACAAAAAAAAAACAAAGTTGACTTTTGAATTATGAATCAGTCAGTCTGTGTGGAAAATAATGAGAAAAATCAGCAAAGCATGACGAATCTTTAGAGCCCTCTTTAGCTATGTATATAATTGCGCGTCTATATATCGATTAAGCCAAATAAAACATAGAGGGAAGAACCGTATCCTGTGGACCTACCCTCTTATTTCAATCCTATTTCTTGATATTCCGTTTAGCCCAGTCAGATTAACCTCTAATTTTAATATTATTTGCAATACTTCCTATAAGCCAAGTGCTAAAGTTGACTAAAAAGGGTGTCGCTACGAAGCCCGAGGCAAAAGGCCTACTAACCCAAATCAGAACGCATCATATTTTTAATTTTCTTATTTTTTTTTTAATATTTAAAAAATCAAATCAAAATTTACTCATTCTGAATCTTCTTCTTATAATTCTTAGAATTGATCACAAATCTGGTTTGTTATCAGCACAATTATTGGCAGTGGGTGGAGAAACGCCAGATTCCCTCCTGGCCCGAAGCTCTGAAACTGTCTAAGGCGCCCGAAGATTTTAAAAAACATTTATTTCCCATATTGTTTGTTTTCGAAAGTTGAAAACAACCAAAGGATTTCACTTAATTTATATTCCATTTTCTAATTATTTGTTTTCTTATTTATTATATATTTTAAATGCATAAGGGATTCAGTGTGACACTGAGTAAGGTTGCTCAATAAACTCATGACTAGTAGCTGGGGAAAACCACATAATCCCTGACTTCCATGGGATCTCATGCTTGCCACATAAAACTTTTCTTCTACCTTAGAGAAAGAAAGTACAGCAGATAGAAAGAATTCCAAAAGGTACCATAACTTTCATGAGATTCCATGCTTACCGCAAGAAAATGTTTTCCTTGGAAACAAAAGTTTAGTAAACTAAAAAAATTCCACGAGATTCTATGACTTCCATGGGGTCTCATACTTGCAAGGTACAACTTTTCTTCTGACATGGAGAAACAAATATGGGCAGACAGAATGAATTTGCTTAGACCCATTGTTTGCCACAAAAATCTTTTCTTAGAGCAACAAAATTGGGTTGAGAGAAAGAATTTCATGAGATCACAAGTCTTCTATGATATTCCATAAACCTATCTCAACGCTCAGACAAAATAATTGGGATTTAAGGTCTCACATTGATATAGTAGGCTAACATCCACAAAATGACGTTAAAATAGGTATAAAGAGACTTAAGTGGATAATTCCTTTTTAATTAGTTGCCTTATTTTTACAGACCCATGCGATATGGAAAAGTGTCCTTTAAGCATACCAAATCTCGTGATTGAACTATTTGGACCACCCTAAAGAAGTTAACGAATTGAAATGGTAGGACTAAAATAATAATTATGCACATAATTATAGGGCCCTTGAATGGTATATACGCAATATACGTATACGCAATATGAGTATACGTAATATACGCCTGAAAGGGTTGTCATTAAAGCTCAAAATGAAGCTGACTCAAAAGCATTTTAGATATTTTAAATAGTTATAGCTTGTAGCCTAGAAGATGAAGTAACTGATAATGAGCTTCTAGTCTTGATTATTTTTTTGTGTGCGGAGCCAATGAATGGCATTACAAAACAATAATTTTTGGAGACTCTTGTGAAACTTCCGGCCAGAGAGCCTTGATATAATATTTTTACTAGAAATACTGAGCGTATACTCAAACTTTAATACTCATCTATAATTATTGGATTTGTTATCTAATTTGTAATTTCTTATCTATGTATGTTATTGCTGAAATGGTCCCGCAACCCGAGTTAACTTCCAAGACTTCCACTTGGTTTCTAAAACTTTTGCTTAAAAGTTGGAATATAATCGATCCAGAGTTTTATGTAATCAAACTCACTTGAAGCGTTCTTTAAGATTTAAAGATTTGCTAAATATAAGTATGAGGCCCTATGATGAAATATAAGTCAAGTTATCTTTGAAAGCAATCAGTCTTAATAAGTGTTGTTTAGAGGTCGAAGAAGTTATAAGCAGTTGTTTATTCATTAGTGTGAAGATATTATTATTGCATTAGACATCTTGAATTGAAGAAAAGAGAGATATATACGTTTAAAGATATCCTAATTGCAACTCTGAGTTATTTTTGAAAGCCCTTTAGACTTTTGGAGTGCAGAAGCTTATAGCTCAAGCAAGGAGAGATTTACTCATTAGTCTGGTAAAGTACTGGAAAGAAGCTCAATGCAGATAACCAAAAAAGCTGTATCTCTTTAAGTTCAAAAAAATTATCGCTTCACAAGAAACTAGCTCTTTTGAATATCAGACACATTACTTTTATTGCATTAATTCAATTGTAAAGAATTTGTTTTCGGAAAGAATTCCACAATTCATTATCTATTCCGAAACTGTCTATATTTCTCAGAAGTAATGTCCCATATTAAAAATAGAAACCAAAGCGGTTTCTTCATAAAACAAAAACTATAACCAAAAACGCCGCAATAAGAAAATGTCAGATACGTGTAAATATCTATTGTGTGTGTTTGTGCGTGAAACAAGTTACTTCCGGCAATTATGAAATTTTTGAATTTTTTTTTTTTTGCTTCGTAGTATTTCTGTTGTTGTTGTTGTTGGTGTCTTCCAGCGCTTTGAACGGCATAATAAATAAGCAAATAATAAAAAGGTTAAATCAAATTTTAACAACAATAATAATAATAACAAGTGGGTTGTACATAAATCGCCGTTGTTTTTTATGACTTGCAAAAACTAAAACAACGAAAAAAAAATTGCTACGAAAAATAGACATCAAAAATGGTGAGCTGAAAATTATTGTTGACCATAAACAAATTACTTTGTTCTTTTTTTTTTTGGCAATGTAAATACAAACAAGCTTAAATTGAGCTAGTATTTAGTATGTATACTGCTTATTTGTAAGCGTTAGATATGTGCTGGTATTTTAATACTATGTAAACAAGTATCGAGTGAAATTTGGCAACGTTGTAAGAAGAGAAATGAAAAATGGAATAGAGTAAAGAGTAACAGTAAGTACAGTTTGTTTTAATCTATTATTAACTAGAAATATTGTTTTAGAGTTTCCAAAATTAAGCAATCAAAAATGTTCCTAATATTTAACGAGTGGAACGGTTACAGTCGCGACTTGTCGACTATATTATGCCCTGTACTTTTCTTAATTTTGAAAAATGTCTGCCAAATACCAAAAAACTGAGCACAAGTGAAGAAAATCTGTTGGTCTTCAAGGATCAGACAATGCGGAAAGACAGATGGACAGACAGGCGGACATGGCCAAAACGATTTCTTTTATCAACCTGGCATAAAGGTTGTGGGCTCTTTGTAGGTGTCATACAGAACATTTTTTTTGCTTCGACTTATGTAACTCTTGTACCCAAAGTTTGGGGGTAAGTGAACACATACGACACTTGTGTATTTTTCCTTTTAAAAAAAATTTGAAAAAAAAAACGCCTCTTAGGCTTTGGCGGCTTGATACATTAGTAATTTGAAATATCATTAAAAAGCACCACAGTAAAACGTAACGAATGGCAATAAAATAAAATGTTAACAAACTTTTTTTTTTAAATTTTAAACTGTTTTTTAATTAGGCACATGAAAAATGTGCTACAAAAAACTGTTTTTTTCAAGTATGCCTTGAAACAAAAAAAAATGACATTTTCATGTTAAATGCTACCAAAGATTGAAATAAACTCCCGCTGTAAGTACTGAACGTAAATATCAAATTATTATTGTGGTAATAATACGCACTCTCTTACAACGAATTTTGGCAAATAGCGATTTTTATGAATGTTTGTTGCATAATTAGTAAAAATTTTGTCATCACATTTTTGGTAGTAACTCATTCACTCAAGAGCGTTTGAGGAAATAAATCTTGACAACCTAAAAACTAGCAGATTTCCAAATGTTTCGGAGTACCTATAAGATAACATCACGCAACAACTATGACAATATATAAGTTTCGACCTTAAATAGAACCACCTTGTTTCAGATAACTACTCCGAAATACCTGCACAGTGCTATCTCAGACAAAACTATCAGTTTGACCGCAGCTCTATAGACCCATACGTTGCATTCTGAGCTATATTTATTGTGTTTATTTATAAGCTTTGAACAGTAGGTTTGATGATAAGAATTTTATTAGATGATAAGCTAGTTGTCTGAGCACAATGAACTTTTGTATTTGAAAGCAAATACTTAAGGAAATTTACAACAAGTGGGTCTTATCAAAGTGAAAGCAACAAATTAAAGCCCTTGAAAATAGACGGACATCGAGTTTCTAAAACTTAATTTTAAAAGTTACTGCATTAGAAACGCTCCCCTCGAATTTGTTACTTGGAAATTGACGGACATTGAGTTGCTTAAAATGAAGAAATATGGCAATTATTTCTAAAAATTTATTTTAGGTCTGGACTTGAAAATATTATTAAATATGCCAATTGCTTCCAAAAATTAGTTTTAGGAGTTACTACATTGGAATTTTTGACCTTGAAAATAGACGGAGATCGCGTTCCTAAATATGGCGAAATATGTCAATTTCTAGCAAAAATAGGTTTTAGAAGTTGCTACATCATAGTTTCTGTCCTTGAAAATTAATGTGAATCTACTTCTCTAAAATGAAATATGCCAATTGCTTCTAAAAATTAATTTTAGGAGTTACTACATCGGAATTTTTGACCTTGAAAATAGACGGAGATCGCGTTCCTAAATATGGCGAAATATGTCAATTTCTAGCAAAAATAGGTTTTAGAAGTTGCACTTCATAGATTCTGTTCTTGAAAATTAATGTGAATCTAGGAATGGCTACATTGATGTTTTTGTCCTTGAAAATTTACGGGAAACTAGTTCCCTAAAATTAAATATAATATATCAATTGCTTTTTTTCCCACATCGGAATTTTTGCACTTCAAAATATACTTGCATCGAGTTTCATTAAACGTTGAAATATGACACTTACTAGCAAAAATTACTTTTAGGAGTTACTACATTGTAAATTCTGCCATTGAAAAAACGCGGAAATCGAATTCCGAAAATTAGTTCTTTAAGTTGCTACGTTTCCATTTCCGCTCTTGATAATACACTGACATCGACTTCCTTAAAATGTTTAAATATGGTAATTGCTTTTTAAAATTAGTTTTCGGAGTTCCTACATACGGATTTTTCTCATTGAAAATAGACTTGCATCGAGTTTCTTAAAATTTCTCAATATGGCAATTGATAGCAAAAATTAGTTTTAGGAGTTACTACATTGGAATTTTGGACATTGAAAATAGACGGAGATCGCGTTCCTAAATATGGCGAAATATGTCAATTTCTAGCAAAAAAAAGTTTTTAGAAGTTGCTACATCATAGTTTCTGTCCTTGAAAATTAATGTGAATCTAGGAATGGCTACATTGATGTTTTTGTCCTTGAAAATTTACGGGAAACTAGTTCCCTAAAATTAAATATAATATATCAATTGCTTTTTTCCCACATCGGAATTTTTGCACTTCAAAATTTACTTGCATCGAGTTTCATAAAACGTTGAAATATGACACTTACTAGCAAAAATTACTTTTAGGAGTTACTACATTGTAAATTCTGCCATTGAAAAAACGCGGAAATCAAATTCCGAAAATTAGTTCTTTAAGTTGCTACGTTTCCATTTCCGCTCTTGATAATACACGGACATCGACTTCCTTAAAATGTTTAAATATGGTAATTGCTTTTTAAAATTAGTTTTTGGACATCCTCCATACGGATTTTTCCCATTAAAAATAAACTTGCATCGAGTTTCTTAAAATTTCTCAATATGGCAATTGATAGCAAAAATTAGTTTTAGGAGTTACTACATTGGAATTTTGGACATTGAAAATAGACGGAGATCGCGTTCCTAAATATGGCGAAATATGTCAATTTCTAGCAAAAATAGGTTTAAGGAGTTGCTACATCATAGTTTCTGTCCTTGAAAATTAATGTGAATCTAGGAATGGCTACATTGATGTTTTTGTCCTTGAAAATTTACGGGAAACTAGTTCCCTAAAATTAAATATAATATATCAATTGCTTTTTTCCCACATCGGAATTTTTGCACTTCAAAATTTACTTGCATCGAGTTTCATAAAACGTTGAAATATGACACTTACTAGCAAAAATTACTTTTAGGAGTTACTACATTGTAAATTCTGCCATTGAAAAAACGCGGAAATCAAATTCCGAAAATTAGTTCTTTAAGTTGCTACGTTTCCATTTCCGCTCTTGATAATACACGGACATCGACTTCCTTAAAATGTTTAAATATGGTAATTGCTTTTTAAAATTAGTTTTTGGACATCCTCCATACGGATTTTTCCCATTAAAAATAAACTTGCATCGAGTTTCTTAAAATTTTTCAATATGGCAAGTGATAGCAAAAATTAGTTTTAGGAGTTACTACATTGGAATTTTGGACATTGAAAATAGACGGAGATCGCGTTCCTAAATATGGCGAAATATGTCAATTTCTAGCAAAAATAGGTCTTAGAAGTTGCTACATCATAGTTTCTGTCCTTGAAAATTAATGTGAATCTAGGAATGGCTACATTGATGTTTTTGTCCTTGAAAATTTACGGGAAACTAGTTCCCTAAAATTAAATATAATATATCAATTGCTTTTTTCCCACATCGGAATTTTTGCACTTCAAAATTTACTTGCATCGAGTTTCATAAAACGTTGAAATATGACACTTACTAGCAAAAATTACTTTTAGGAGTTACTACATTGTAAATTCTGCCATTGAAAAAACGCGGAAATCGAATTCCGAAAATTAGTTCTTTAAGTTGCTACGTTTCCATTTCCGCTCTTGATAATACACTGACATCGACTTCCTTAAAATGTTTAAATATGGTAATTGCTTTTTAAAATTAGTTTTCGGAGTTCCTACATACGGATTTTTCTCATTGAAAATAGACTTGCATCGAGTTTCTTAAAATTTCTCAATATGGCAATTGATAGCAAAAATTAGTTTTAGGAGTTACTACATTGGAATTTTGGACATTGAAAATAGACGGAGATCGCGTTCCTAAATATGGCAAAATATGTCAATTTCTAGCAAAAATAGGTCTTAGAAGTTGCTACATCATAGTTTCTGTCCTTGAAAATTAATGTGAATCTAGGAATGGCTACATTGATGTTTTTGTCCTTGAAAATTTACGGGAAACTAGTTCCCTAAAATTAAATATAATATATCAATTGCTTTTTTCCCACATCGGAATTTTTGCACTTCAAAATTTACTTGCATCGAGTTTCATAAAACGTTGAAATATGACACTTACTAGCAAAAATTACTTTTAGGAGTTACTACATTGTAAATTCTGCCATTGAAAAAACGCGGAAATCGAATTCCGAAAATAAGTTCTTTAAGTTGCTACGTTTCCATTTCCGCTCTTGATAATACACGGACATCGACTTCCTTAAAATGTTTAAATATGGTAATTGCTTTTTAAAATTAGTTTTTGGACATCCTCCATACGGATTTTTCCCATTAAAAATAAACTTGCATCGAGTTTCTTAAAATTTTTCAATATGGCAAGTGATAGCAAAAATTAGTTTTAGGAGTTACTACATTGGAATTTTGGACATTGAAAATAGACGGAGATCGCGTTCCTAAATATGGCGAAATATGTCAATTTCTAGCAAAAATAGGTTTAAGGAGTTGCTACATCATAGTTTCTGTCCTTGAAAATTAATGTGAATCTAGGAATGGCTACATTGATGTTTTTGTCCTTGAAAATTTACGGGAAACTAGTTCCCTAAAATTAAATATAATATATCAATTGCTTTTTTCCCACATCGGAATTTTTGCACTTCAAAATTTACTTGCATCGAGTTTCATAAAACGTTGAAATATGACACTTACTAGCAAAAATTACTTTTAGGAGTTACTACATTGTAAATTCTGCCATTGAAAAAACGCGGAAATCAAATTCCGAAAATTAGTTCTTTAAGTTGCTACGTTTCCATTTCCGCTCTTGATAATACACGGACATCGACTTCCTTAAAATGTTTAAATATGGTAATTGCTTTTTCAAATTAGTTTTCGGAGTTCCTACATACGGATTTTTCTCATTGAAAATAGACTTGCATCGAGTTTCTTAAAATTTCTCAATATGGCAATTGATAGCAAAAATTAGTTCTAGGAGTTGCTACATTGGAATTTCCGGGCAACGAGTTCCTTAAAACGTTGAATTAAGGGCAATTGCTTAAAAAAATTAGTATTCGGAGTTCCTACATACGAATTGTTTCTTTTGAAAATAGACTTGCATCGAGTTTCTTCAAATGTTCAAATAAGGCATTTGCTAGCAAAAATTAATATTTGCCGTTACTACTTCGTAAATTCTACCTTTGAAGATACATGAGTATTGTGTTCCTTAATATGGTAAAATATGCCAATTGCTATAAGTATTAGGAGTTCCTTCATCAAAATCCTTAAAATGATGAAATATGCAATTGCTTCCTAAAATTAGTTTTCGGAGTTACTGCATTGCAGTTGCTGTTCTAAAAAATTTTACGAGAATCTATTTCCTTAAAATGAAGTAAGGCATTTGTGCTTGCAAAAATTAGTTTTCGGAGTTCCTACATCGGACATTCTGCTGCTATTCATAAGTAAACTAACAAAGACCTTCAAGGCAAAAATTCTTCCATTTTAATAAGACATTTACAGCTCATTGGCCAAGTGACTTATGCAAAAATTGCCTCAGTGCAATCAGAGTGCTACAAAGTTAATTTAAATGTCAATGAGTTGGCCATAAAATACTGGTAACACATACAAACGAAACATGCTTGTGTGCTTTATGTGTTTATAAATGTTAAATGCCGTTTAAATATCAAAAGAGGTGGCAAAGAATAATTACAAATTTATCTACCAATATTACAACTAATAAAAATATTTTATATGATAATTTGTAAACAGTTATCTACATGGCTAATTGTTCAATTAGCCAAAACAAAAAAAAAAAAGGATATACTATGTACAAATTCTGATCAATTTTTCAAGCTTAACGCCTTTAAATTGCCCATAACAATAATATAAGCTGCAAATAACGACGCTGACGTCGACGCCGACAGCAACGACGCGTCGATTGCAAAGTCAAACATAGATTATTTGAAAAAAATTTGAAAGGTGCACGCGAATGCATTGCAAAAATTTGAAACAAAGAAACATGTGTATCTCTAACAAATGTATTGGTGAAAATGCTTACGGGTATTAGTTCAGTTATAAAGCAGAGCTAAAAAATTATATTGCTTTAAGATACAAAAACTCACTAGAAGAACTGCGACATTTAAATACACTTAAACATTTTTTCGAATAAAATATATTTCTAGAACAATTTTTTGTGGAACGAAGCCAATTCTGGATATTAGCGCTAGTTGAGTATAGTAAAATTGAAAAAAGGTTTTACCATATTTTTGAAAATCGTATAGATTTGATGAAAGATCTAAAGAAAAATCTGAAAGTTACCTTAGAACGCCTAGTCCTTTCAAGGCTGTACTATGCCTAGCTAGTACTATCAAATAAAATTTAATGGAACCGGGATGCTCCGGACTCCAATTGGTTTACCGATTTTTAGCGACAGAACAGATTTTTTCAATAGCGTTCCATTCCTTTTCGTTCCTAGGCCAAGATTGCTTCTTGTATTCTTTTGCCTTATAAAAGTGTAGTAGGCTCTGCTATTAACTGATAGTTTATAACAGTGATGGGCAGTCTCTCAATTTACATAACTCGCGAGGCTATTGCACCAAAATCTGCCGCAGCGCAGTCTGCTCCATGGTGGAATAATAAGGTGATGTCGTGCGAACACTCACTCTCTCGTTTAGAGCCCTTATCGTCAGTGCAAAACTTGCTGTGATCGAGTAAGGTTGGTCGCGGACGAAATTTTTAGCTGTCTGTGTTTTGTTTTCTAAACACGAAATTTGTAATACAAAACCAATAGCAAAAAATTATGGGCAATAGTTAACTTGTTAAAATTAGGCTATACAAAAACTAATTTATTATTTTAACTATAAAACATATCTGAATTTTTCTTTGTTACTTATTTACAAACATCAACAAAATATATATCTATCTCATTCGAAGCTAAGAGAGCTTTCCCACAGAAAAGCTTTTGACCTCTCACTTGCACTCACACGCTACATACAATAAGGGATAGCTTTTACGGACGATACCACCTTATATTATTCCGTCATGGTCTGCTCATGTACGGTCTATGTGTGTGAAATCTCTCGCTCGTTTTTGCTTAATTGCGGTTCTTGCTCTCTCGTGCGCTTTTGCTTACTGCGCTGTTTACTCACACAAAGAAATGTTTGTTGGTATGAGTTTTGCCCATCACTGGTTTATAAGTACTAACACAAAGCTTGTAAGTGCAAGCACCAACACATAGGTATTATATAAGGACTAACTAACACATGAATGTACGAGCTTTCATACTGAGAGCAAGCACGGTCTCAGAGGTACTCATACAGAAAAAGATCAAGTCAGTCAGTCGCGGCAATGGTGCAATAATATAAGGTGATGTCGTCCGTCAAAACTGACCCTTATTGTACATATGTAGTGTGTAAGTGCGAGCGAGAAGTCAAAAGCTTTTCTTTAAGAAAAGCACTCTTGGCATTGCTTTGTGAATGTGAATGAGATAGATTCATTTTCATTCATGTTCGTAAACAAATAAGAAAGAACACTTCAGATATGTTTTATAGTTAATAATTAATTTTATTATAGTTTATTTTTAATATGTTATTTTGTTAAGGGGAGGTTCTTTCAAATTTGGCCAAAAAGAAGGCAAAGTTTGGGAATTATTGGTGCCATGATGAAAAGACATACAAACTTCCTGTTTTGATTGTTAAATGCGATTTTTATTGTACAATAATTGGAAATTTTTTCGCGATGAAATTCAAAATGGCGGCTGAAAAATGGCGGCTCTTGTCTGCCTCTGCCCGCAGAATATCGTCCGCGCATTTCAGATCTCCAGCCTCTTGTAGTGAACCGAAATGAAAAATGTTTTTTGTTTATTGAAGTAAATGAAATTCTCCATGCCTTATACTAAATCATAATGAGTTTTGACGAAAAATTAACTAAAATGTGGACGATCGAAAAAAAAATTTGTTTTTTTTTAACTTTTTTTGTGATTTGACCTTGCTTAAAAATAACAATTTAACACTTTTTCATGTATATTGTTAGTATAAGGCATACAAAAAATTATATCCTTTCAAACATGGCCTAAAAAACCTTAAAAAATTTCATGTCCTTGATCTCTCAAGTAGATTTTAATTCAGAATTTTGTTCTTTTTTTTTATTATTTATACTTATAATAACCACTAGTTCGCATATAGCACCTAGTCTCAATGGAGACTAGCTGCTCCTGTCACTGTTTAAATAATTTTATATAATTTACTGATTGTTTTTGAACAGTTTGTAAATAAAATCGGAAAAAAAAAAAATATATTTTTTGTATTACAAAATTCTTGTTTGTGAGAAACAAAGCGCTGCAAAAAATTTACTTCGCAACCAAGCTTACTCGTTGACAGCAAGCAGATTTGCACTGATGATAAGGGACCAAGCGAGAGAGCGAGCGTTCGGACGACATTACCTTATTATAACAACATGGTCGCATCTTGCTAGTGGTCTGAGAGTGTGTTTTGTGTGTGGAGATCTATTTTATGGGTCAAACCTATTTGACTTTAAAAAAAATTTCCTTCTTAGTACAAAAGTACTTCATCAAAGTTGTATAATTTACTCTCTCTATTTAATGTTCAAAATTTAAAAATCTGAGATAATGTGTGTTGGGATTGTCATGCATTCCACGCAACTCCCATCGATAAATAAACTATCTAAATTTTTAAATGTGAAACCAAAAATTATAAAATGGATCACTTTTGAATCCACAAAGTACATACTAAACAAAAGTTGGAATTTATAAATTAAATTTTATAACCTATCATTATTATCCCTCAAATCCGCATCTGGTTGTCCAGTCAACTTTTTTCTTCGTTTAGAAATTGCTTTTCAAAAGATAAAGTAAGGCTGCAATAAAACATTTGTCAGCGAAGAGATAAATAATGCTTCCACTGTCATGAAAATAAGTTAGCAATAAATCTTATCAGTAGCCAAAAGGTCACTAGTGGTGGTCTTACTGATAAATTTTAAGTAATCAACAAATTAGTATTTATTTTAACTCCTAAAAATTATTTTTATATTTTTTGTGTTTGTTAAAACTTATTGAGTTTCTTTTAAATGTATTGTATGGTAAAATATTTCGTTGTTACCTTAGTATAGCAGATAAAAAGATAAAGTAAGATTTTAAACTAGAAGACTTAAAAGCAGTGTGCGGCAGGCACTATCTAAGGTGTATAGGGATTAAAGGCGGCAGCCAGGACGACACATGTACAGTACACGTACACGCCGCTTGCACTTGTGTGCGCAGCAAGAGGCACGAAGTCGCATTGTCGATTCGTATGTCGACGCGTCGTGACGTCACTGCGCCACTCTCACAAAAGCAAGCTGAAATGTGAGTGTATTTCATACCGACCAACGCTTTAAAGTATTTCATTCATTGGCTTGCTTTTTGACGTTTAAAGTAAGCCGCTATTTTTTTTAAATGCTCTAATCCAAATTAATTTAATTGAGTATTTAGCTGCGGAATAACTTTTAAATAGAGTTTAGTAAATTGTATTTGTTTTAAAGTCATATCCATAGTTTTTTTTTTTTTTGATCCAACAAGCCAATAACACTAGTTTACAAATTTGAGGGTCATCGAGTGAACCTTCCTAAAAAAAACACGAAAATGGTAACCTTTTTTTTTGTTAAGCACCGTTTTCGAGATATTTTCGAAAAACATGTTTTTGGGCACGTTTTTCAGTTATTCCTCAATATCTCGTGAACAACATTTTGAATCGACATAAAAGATGATTAGATCGAAAGGTATTGATGTGGTCTTTACAGTGATATACAATTATGTACAGATTAAGTAAAAAAGTCGAAAAAAGTTATCGATTAGTTATCGACCATTTTCAAAATTACACATTTTCGGTTGTCTTTTTATTAACGAAAATAAATTTTTAAAAATTATGTTAAGCTTTAAGCGGAAAGAGACTTCTTTTAACGAACATTTCGAGTCTAAGATCTTCGAAATCGAAAGGCTAAAGATGAAATTATTAAACAACATAGCTTACAACCGCGAAATTCTCCTACGGTGGTACGTTTTATATCTCTTGCTTTTTGGGTCACCGAAATCTAGATGTTCATATAGACGGCCAGACGCAGTGCTGGAAAAACATCAATGTTTTCGATGCTTTTAACAAGAGAAAATCGATATATCGAAGTTTATATTATCTTAATCGATACCATCAATGTTTTCCCAGCACTGCCCAGACCCAGGTGATCTGCCCCGCGCCTTTTGTTTGCTACAAACAAATCTAGTATGCCGTAAATTCTCTAAAATTTTCTTACAACAAATCAACTCTCTTATAGAGTAAGCATACAACCTAGCTGTATATGTACATAAACATTGGCATCCAGGCACAATTGCAATTTGTTGTTGTATAAATTTTACGAGTGGATTGATTTTTTACTGTGTTTTTTTGTTCCAAGTTATCAGCAGATTACGTAAATGTGCACACAATTCATTTAGTTCATTGACTTTTGGCTTGCATTTAAGTCAGCAATTTACATAAAACTAGAAAACTTTGTCAAGAACTTTGCAATAAAAATAAATATTATTATTATTAATTAAGGCAAATAACTTTTAGGCATAGGTATGACAAAAAAAAAGTGCTCAAATAAATAGATTGACAGCAGGCAATCATTATTATCAGTTGCATTTTGTACATATTTTTAAAATATAAAATATTTATTTATTTAATTTAACGACAAACACATTGTATGCGAGGCAAAAACAAAAATCAAAGCTTATCAATTAACATTTAATATGCAAGAGTGTGTGTGTATCTGTGAGATTGTGTGTATCTGTGTGTGTGTATTTTTTTGTTTAAACGTGGCCAGTCTCTTATCGTCAAATGGCTGGCCACATGAGTGCCTTGCATACAAGCAAATAAATTAAAACAACAACAACAAATACTCATAGAAAAACCTGTGTGTTTGCTACTGTGTGCGGTTGATTTGTATCTGTGTGTGTTTATGTATCTGTATGTGGTAAGCAACCACCACAAACATTTCCACTTAACTTTTAAATTGTTTCACATTTCGTTTGCGTAGTGCTTTGTTATCAACTTATGTGGGCTGTGAAATTAAACAGCGTTTGGTTTTTTTTCTATTTGTATAATTTATTCTATTTACTTTTATTTAATTTACATTCTATTTGAGTTTATCTAACATAAAACGTCAAACAATTTGCACGCTGCCCCACTTGTTCTTATCAAATGCATATATTAGCTGTCTATCAACTGTCACATATTGATTTCTTCTATAAGTACTTAGTGGCTTAAAAAAAGAACAATTTAAATACAGCCTGTCATGTTGGCTTAAAAGAGCTTAGACCAAAAAATGATATTAACTGCAGTAACAGATAATACATAATATACAGAGAAACCTAAAACCTTTAAACTATTAAATATCATAAAGTCAGTAAAAAGCTTCCTTGTAGTATTGTTTTTGTTGCTTTTTTTCAATACTATCTCTTTATAAATAATTTGGGTATTCACGCTTGCTGTTCAAAGTTGCGCAAAAATACAACATGTTAAAGCGTGAATCCCTTTTGTTTAGTTTGTGAGTTAAGTAGTTGGGATTGTATTTCTTCTTTCCTAATTTTGTAAATTTTAAATTTGGCGCGTTAGCACCTTATTTTGCTTAGGACACTTGCAAGTAATAATATTATTTTTTATTTTTTATTTTTTTTTTATTTATTTATTTATTGCAAAAATTCAAAAATTCATGTATTTTTATATATTGCATTTATTAAATTAATTTAGAAAATTGAAGCATCCAAATTTTGGGAAATGGGATAACCCAAATGGGATTTTTTTTATATGAAGCTAAATAAAAAAATTAAGTGTAAAAAAAAATATTATTTTTCAAAATAAGTACGAAAGATTTACTTAAAGTTAGATTATTCAACGTGTACAAATTTGCACAAATTGAATCCATTCTGGGAATTTTCCAGTGTGAACAATTGATTATCTTTAATTACAAACCCATGTGTCTATTAGAATATGCCAGGCATTAATTAGCCATTGCTAAAAGCTTAAAAAGTCAACAAAACTATAAAAATTTCAAACAATATAATAAGGGCTTTCAATAAGGGCATTTAATTTAAATAAATTTGCAAAGTAAAGTGTGCAGATTGCATCATCTGAGAGTAAATGTTTTGTCACGTACAAAATTTGTACGAAATTCTATTGTGTGGTAGGTCTGGAACTAGAAGCAGCCATGGTAACAAGCGAAATAGAGTTTTAAAAATTTGTTAAAATCTTCAGAACCGAGATTTGGCCCTGACAGTATATTTTTGACGTAGTAACAAGCAGAATAGATTTTTTTAATTATTTTACAATTTATTACAAATAAGATTTTTAAGAGTGATTAAGGAAAGTTTATTTATTATTGGATAAGTCTACAACTTGTAGCATGTAGTACTTTTTGCATCCGATTTCTGCAAAATAAATTTAAATATTTCCAGCCCGCCCTACACATGAAGTTATATGACAGCCCTACGAGCCATCAGTTGTCATCAACTATAAATGCACGACAGCTATTAATTAGTTTATTAAAATAACTTCAAAATTAGCAGACTAAATTTTATAAAGTAGCACTTTAATAATTAATTATTAAATAATGCCAAAACTTTTTGACTGAGCTTGAATTATAACTTTAAAAATATTACACGCTTTCAAAGTTTAAGCAAAGCTTTCGTCTCAATGAAGTTATAAAAAAAATTTGTAGCATAACTTTAGGCTCTGTTTAAAATTGCATTTAAAGCCGGCAATGAAAATTTGCATATTTGCTAATTATTTAAACTAAGTACGTAATTGTGTATGTTAATTTAAAAACTATTTAAAGTTGAAATTTAAAACATATATAGATAGTATGTAGGTATATATATAATTGTTGTAAGGTCAGACCATAATTATTAAAAAATTCCCCAATGCTAGGCAATGCATTAGTTATCTACAAATGTCCGCAGTTGTGTACTTTTTTGACAACTTTAGAGCCATTTATCAAAATTAAAAAAAAAAAAAAATTACTGATCATAATTTGTTTTAAAAAACACTAAAAATGCATCATCGATTTTAGATTTCCGTTTTAGAATAAGCGTTTTTAACGAAAAAAAAAAAAAAACCCAAGCCCAACAGTGTTAATAATTAATTAATATAATAATTTACATTTCTGTTTTTTACATCGGATTTCTTTTATTTGGAGAACTTTTGCATACTCTAATCCAAGCCATATAAGATGCGACAATTTGGTTAACTTTAAAAAAATTAAAATATGTAATAATTTGTTCACTCCTTACGGCAATCCCAACCATGATGCAATCGATTGTACAGCCTGCTCGATAAACAGCCAAGTTGTACAACCTATCGCATCGTGCATGGCTTATGTAAAGATTTCTTATTTATATATTAATCGAGTTATCGATAGATAGAGTGATTAATACTCAAATGCGACTTTGTTTTAAAAAATAAAGATATATTTTAAAAACATTTTTTTTTTTTGGTCTGAAACTTAGAATAAAATTTTTTTTTTAGTTTTTTGTGACCTTTTTTTTAATTTTAAAATACTGATTCTAATCTCTTGTTATATCATCTTCATAATTCAAGTAGAAAAGGTAATTCAGTCTAAACTCTTTTGATTTCAAATATTAAACTTCACTTGTGCTTCATAATGCCTACATTTTTTTTTAATAAAGTGAATTAAAATTCTAATAAATATGTTTTCTCGATTTGGCTCAAAATATAAATAATATTTAAGCGCATGAGGGTTTGCTGAGAATATAAAAAATCGGTAGTTCCAAAAATTAAGAAAGGTTTCGATGTTTTTGTGTTCAGCTTTTAATAAAAAGATGCAAAGAAATAAATGATTGTTTATGTTGTTATATTTTTATGTTATTATATAATTTAATGCAAATTTATTTATATATGCGAGTTAATAAGTGAAATGAATCACTTTTTAAATGAATTTTTTCGATTTTTACATATATGATAGACGTACGCGCGAAAACATTTTTTTCCAGCTTACGATTATTTATCAAGTTATCGAGGAGTATAAAAATACTAAAAAATTGGGATTTTAAAAAAAAATTTTTGATTATTTAAAAAATGTATTGAAACTTTCAACGTAATCAAATTAAAAAAAAAAAAATGTCAAAAAAACCCAAAATAAGTTTGGTTTGTTCTACCAATGACCATGGACCCACCAGCTCCCAAT
This sequence comes from Chymomyza fuscimana, assembly GCA_949987675.1. Taxonomy (NCBI): domain Eukaryota; kingdom Metazoa; phylum Arthropoda; class Insecta; order Diptera; family Drosophilidae; genus Chymomyza; species Chymomyza fuscimana. The sequence goes on along the minus strand of OX465089.1, from coordinate 90,472,652 downwards.
TCCATTGACTACGTCACTAAATACCCAAGTCTGCAGAGGTGTTGTGACTTATATATCCCGAGCAGGGAGGAATGGAGCCATAATTATGTCACCTCCGAGAGCTCGACCGAAATATATACCGACGGATCCAAACTTAATGGTAGGGTCGGCAGCGGCATATTCTCGGACAAGCTCAATTGGAAGGTTTCTCTTAGGCTACCAGACCACTGCAGCGTTTTTCAGGCGGAAGTTCTCGCCATCTTTTACGCAGCGAAATCACTACAGGAGGGCGAAAGTTTTGCAACAGACATTGCCATTTTCTCGGATAGTCAAGCTGCAATAAAATCCCTCACTAGTTTCAACGCCAACTCCAAGCTCGTGCATGCTTGCCAACTCGTCCTAAACCAGCTTTCCTTGCTCTCTAGGGTACGCCTCGTGTGGGTCCCCGGACATAGGGACATACTGGGTAACTGTGTGGCGGACGAACTGGCCAAACAGGGCACCCTCCTTCCCGTTGTCTATAACGATATAGACATCGGTACTCCCCTGGCCACTGTCAAACTGGCCATTAAACAGAAGTATCTGGCAATTGCCCGTTATGCCTGGGCTAATGAGGATTCTTGTCGCATTTCAAGACTCACCTGGCCAAACATCGACGGCAACAAGACTCGGAAGTTGCTCACGTTGAACCGCAAATCCCTATCGACCACTGTGTCTATTCTTACAGGACATTGTCTTATGGGTAGGCACGCCGAAAGAATGCGCGCCCCCTCCAACGATTTCTGCCGCGGCTGCAGATCCGAAGAGGAGGAGGAAACCGTCTTGCACCTTATGTGTCAATGCCCCTCCCTAGCAAGAAGGAGACTAAGGACCCTTGGGTCCCCTTTTCTGACCAGCCTCACAGACCTCTCCAACCTCTGTCCCAGAGAAATAGCCAGGTTCATTGAACTTTCAGGCTGGTTCAGCAATAATTCGGTTACTATGGGATAGTCGTGCCGGTCCTCTCAGAGCGGACCATGTGCTGACCAGCGACTCCAGTATACACAAGATATAAGGGAATCTCTGGTCAGCTCGTGGCCAGCGATACCTGTGGCATCACAAAGGGCCTTCTTGTGCCTAAGTGTGTCTGGGCTGTTTTCAGGACAGGCAACCACTACAACCTAACCTAACCTACCAAACCGAGCTGGTTCAGTTCGCAAAAAAAACTTTTCTTCGATTTATAGTGACAAATTATTTAAGTGGGTATAAAAATACCTTGAAAATTAGGATTTCATAATTGTATTTTTTTTAATATTTAAAAAATGTATTAAAACTTTCGACGTAATCACAATAACAATTGTTTACATATAATTAAATAAAAAAAAATGTAATTAGTTTTGTTTTTCATAATGATTTTCTTCAGTTCGAAAAAAAAATTTGTTTCAAGTTATCGATAACTCATTTAGTTATTTATTTTATTTTATTTAATAAAGATTAAGAAAGCTTATAAAACTAACTTAACTAAAATTAAGCACTGGCAGCTAAAAGCCTTAGGACTAATTAAAATACTAAAATGTTAGTCGTATATAAATATTAATAATTCTATCTATAATTATAAACATTTAGTTATTATAAGGCATTCCTAAGTAACTATAAAAACACATTGAAAATTATGATTTTACAAAATTTTATTTTTTTTTAATATTTTAAAAATGTATTGAAGCTTTCGAAGTAATTAAAATAAAAAAAAAAAACACAAATTAAATTAATTTTGCTTTGCATTTGATTTAGTTCCCAAAAAAGTATTTGGTTCGAGCTATCGTTAATTAAAAATTTTACTAGCTATGTAAAGCCATTGGCAATATTTTAAAAATATATAAACTTTTGACCTAATCAAATTAAAAATGTTGTCCACATGATTAAAAAAAAAAAACTAAATTAATTTTGTCTCTTATTATTCTAGCAAATCGATTTGATAGGTTTTAGACATATCTGAAATACTTAAAAAAAAATAAAACCAGTTAAGCTTAACAGTTTACTTAATTATTATAATATATACAGAGTTAGACATAATTTTTCAGAAAAAATTTTTTTTTTCAATAGTATTCAAAAATCGTTGGTAGCACTTTTTTGTTCCTTAATAAAATTAAAAAAAAGTAAGGCCGATCTTCATTTTAGGTTTTTATATCAATCGCTGTGTACAGTCCTAGCTAGGATTTCTTAATTTAGCATTGTGCTCACTCTCTTTCTACACCATTATCTGTTCTTTTCCGCACTTCATTAAAATATTCTTATCTTCCGGCCATCTGGAATGAATCCTTTATTATCCCTATTCACAAAAAAGGTTCCAAGTCCAACATTGAGAACTACCGCGGTATTGCCAAGCTTTCATCAATTCCAAAAGTTTTTGAAAGGATTGTAACTTCACAATTGCAAACTCTACTGTCGTTCTTTAATGTCGGATTCCCAACATGGGTTTGTAAAACGTCGGTCCACTTCTACTAACCTTTTAGAACTTTCGTCTCTTATTAATCTTGGTTTTATGGAAAAAAAACAAACTGATGTCATTTATACTGACTTTAGTAAAGCATTTGACTCGGTAAACCATAGTCTTCTACTTGTTAAACTGTCTCGTCTGGGGTTTCCGTCTTGTCTTTTAAATTGGATATCGTGCTATTTATCCAACCGAGTCCAGAAGGTAGTTTTTAAAGGCTGCGAATCTACAGAAATTATGGTCACGTCAGGGGTACCTCAAGGTAGCCATCTAGGCCCTCTTCTTATTTAACTTATTTTTAAATGGTCTCCCTCAGGTAATCTCATCTTCTCACATTCTTATGTATGCGGATGATGTTAAACTCTGTATGTCCTACTCCGATAATAATAAGTACTTACTTCTTCAGCATGATTTTGATAACATGCAATCTTGGTGCAATATCAACCAACTCTTTCTCAACAAGACAAAATGTAACGTTATGACATTTTATCGTTCTGCTCCTTATTTGGCTACTTACTCTTTAGAATCTTCTACCTTAGAACGCATCAAGAGTTTGTCTGACCTTGGTGTTTTGTTTGATCATAACCTTAAATTTAATAACCATATTTGCAACATCGTGAATAAGGCTAGAGGTGTTCTTGCTTTTATTAAGCGTTGGTCTAAAGAGTTTAACGACCCTTACACAATCAAACTTCTTTATATTTCTCTTGTCCGTCCAATTTTGGAATATTGTTCCTGCGTTTGGAGCCCTCAATACCACCTTTATCAGGACATGATTGAGTCCGTACAAAAGCAATTTCTCCTTTTTGCACATCGTGGCTTAAACTGGGACCCAAATATCCGACTGCCGCCATATTCTGATAGACTTCGCCTTATAAAATTGCCTTCCTTAAATCATCGCAGAACATGCCACGGCGTGTTATTCTTGCATAAACTGTTACTCGGTCTTATCGATTCCAATGTAGTCCTTAGCAAAGTTACTTTGCTCATACCATCCAGAGTAACTCGTAATTTTCGACCCTTAGCCTTACAATTTTGTAGATCTAATTATGCTTTGCACGACCCTTTCCGTGTCTTATGCTCTAACTATAATAACTTTTACAATTTCCTCTCTTTCAAACGATCTATTCAATCTATGACTTCTTCTATCTTAAGTCACCTTGACTTGCCACTTCGAGCATCCTTGACCAATCCTATATTATGAGTCACCCACTTGGTCAACGGTGATCCATTGGCTCTTTTTTGCAATATAATGTTTAATTTTTATCTTGCTTCCTTTTTTCAACTTTAATATTGTAAATCCAAGTTTCGGGCCAGTTCTTGATGTGAGTTGGTGCACATCATTAAAAAGTTCACCCATCGGGCTAGAGACGCGGATTAGTTCATATCAATTCCCTCGCTCTATTTTCTTTTCTAAATAAATTATATTTACTTTTTTATAATATAATGTCAACTGTACGTAGTTGTACCCCTCAAATAAATAAATAAATAAATTAGAATAATTAAAAAGTAACTTTGAATATCAAGGCTGCATCTCAAAACAATAGTTTATTTTTTTTAAATCTGTTTTCTAGGCAAACAGCCCATATGAGATAACTGATATAAAGTTAAAGAAATTATATAAACTACAAGAAGATAGTGTTTGTATCGCACTTCTTTAGAGAATCTTCCGCCAAATAAGCGTTTTTCTAAGAAATCCTACAAAAACAAGGCCGCTAATTGATTTGTAGGCATTTTAATGATAATAAAAGAAATTCAGTAAATTCCGAAAAAAAATTTCTTATCTAAAAAGTGGGTTCACTTTTGTTACTTTTTATTTATTTTTTTAGTACTTTTTTTTTTGCTTTCAATTTATTATATATGCGTCGGCATATAACTCTTTCTGCTGGAGCACGTGATAAACCTATGTCACTATCTTAGTGCTCTTGTTATACCTATATAGTATATAGTGCTATGTAGCTGCCAATTTTAGCAATCAAAATCAAACACCTTTGCATTTTGAAGAGTTCTTCAACTTGTTTTCGACTATTTCAGAAAAAAAAAAAAACAAGAAAACAAGGCCACAAAAAAAAAAAATATAAAAAATAAAAATGATATGCAGCATATTGCGACGCAATTAATTTTTAAGTTTGTTTTTTTATTTTTTTAGTTTAGCGCTAAGAAATTAATTGAAACAAGTACCTTTAAGGTTTAGGGCTACGCACAGCTTGACAATATTCGCTTATATGCAATTTGTTGTGCAAATGTTTATCATGTACTAAATTAAAGATGGCGTACGTTAAAGTCGGGCGCGGACGACTTTGGGATACCCTGTACCACTGCTTGCAATAAAATCCGGTAAATTGCTTACGACCACCAAAAGACATTTGATTGCCAAATTAGATTATGATACCTTCATAAACAACCAAAAACAGACGAATTTTTAATCAAAAACTTTTTTTCGACCAATCGGCCCTATGGGAGTTATATGATATAACTTCTGAATGCCAAATTTGGTTACAATATCTTTACAAATAAACGAAACACAACGAATTTTGTACAAAACACGATTTTTTGACCGATTGGTCCTATGGGAGCTATATGATATAGTCAACCGATTTTGATCAAATTTGGTACAGTGCTTGGGAACTCTAAAAAACTTCTTAATGTCAAATTTGGTTACAAAATCTTCACAAACAAACGAAACACAACGAATTTTGTACAAAAAACAAATTTTCGACCGATCGATCCTATGGGACCTATATGATATAGTCAACCGATTTTGATAAAATTTGGTACAGTTCTGGGGGTTTCTAAAAAACTTCCGATTACCAAATTTGGTTATGATGTCTTCATAAACAAACGAATTATCCATCTAAAACTTTTGCTTTTTTTCGAGGTCCTCTGAAACACCCCTATGGGAGCTATATAATGTAGTCCCGATATCAAAAAAATAAAATAAACTTGTCTCCTATGGATTAATAAGGGATCTTATTAAAGTTTGGTTGCTCTAGCTCTTACCATCTCTGAGATCTAGGCGTTCATACGGACAGACGGACAGACGGACAGACGGACATGGGTATATCGACTTCTCTAGTCACTCTGATCATACTTTAGGTAACTTTGGGGGGTCTCCGACTTCTCCTTCTGTACGTTACATACATTTTCGGCTTGCACAAACACAATATACCCTTTGTACCATACGGTACAGGGTATAAAAATAAACCAACCAGCAACAACAAAAAATCAAAAAAAAAATTTTGCGCGCGTCATAAATTATGGTATGTGCGTTGTTTCATCGTCTATTTATGTATATTATGTACACATATATATATAAGTAATGTATTTATTTGCCTATTTAGTTAATTTATACCTTTAGCAAAGAAAGCAAATGCCAAATAAAAAAGTTGTTATGCTTTTTTGACGTTTCGAGTATTCAAAACAAAAAGAAAATAAAACAAAAGAGTTAAATCAATAAACAAATAGCAGTTTGAAGTGCAGCTGTGCAGATGTGAATGTATTCATGAATGTATTTCCGAATGTATTCGCAATTCAATGGGAACTTGTCAATAAATTTTATATAAATATTAGCACAATTACTTCCATGACGTGCAACTGCCACGCGTCTATTGTGGCAGATTCTTTTAAGCTACAAAGTAGACTAACTTCTAAACGATTAACCAACAAGCTTAAACAAAATATATTAATTTTTTTTACCATATATGTTAACTAAAGTCAACAAATGGTTTAGAGATTGTTATTTCATAAGGTCACACCCTATTTAGTTTAAAGCTCATAAAATGTACCTACTATATCTGATAAGTAGCAAGTGCTTCAATCAGCCTGAATGACTGACTGTTCGGTCATCCATAAATAAATTCATAGAGCGTTGAAAATTTCCCCATGTAGTGGTTACTGTGTACTACGTACTAGCATAAATATATTTTAACTGCCATATGCAAAAACAAACGAAAATTTAAAAATACACATTGCTCTCACAAAACTTGAAATAATCTTACCATGTACTAAAAAAAAAAGTCAAAAAGTGTGACCAAAATAGTCTAAAAATGGCAACAAAATTATTAAATTAGAAAAATTTATGGTCACACTAATAGCTGCAAACACATTTTTATCTCAATCTGGCAATATTGGCAATAGTAGAACCTCAAAGATCTGCGCTTTATTCTTCAAAAAATTTTGAATTTCTACGTACAGCGCCTTGGTATGGGGCTGGTAAAAAAAGAAATGGTAGCCAAAAAGAACTTACGTTTCGATTTTTGATATACAAACTAATTCAATTGAATGATAAAGGCCTATACGCAGCATGCGAAAATTCATATAAAACTGCATATAAAAAAAAATCCCAAATAGTGGGAAATTTTAGCATGCTGCATATGGGCCTTAACCCAGTAAAAAGATAAAAAAAAAAAGATTGTTAAAAAATGTAATTCCCTAACTCCAACATTAATATAATCAATGATGGCTCCAGCTGCACCCTGGATTGGCAACAATAACACATGTGATAAAAGCTATATATAAAAATAAATGAATTTTTGCAATAAAAGAAAAAAAAAAATAATTTAATGATTTTAAATGTGGTTAAGAGTTTTGCATAAACACAACTGAAAAAAAAAATAAAAGTTGTGTAACCGAAAATTTGGAAAATGATGAAACAAAAATGATATAACACGTTGAAAAATCCCTATTTATTTTAAGAATAGTGGGATAACACCATTCCCAAATGTGAGAGAACAATTTCCTTAGTTAAACTGTTTATTGATAAATATCATGATGCAAAAACTAGTTCAATTTTTGTATTGCAGCTGTAGCAAATAGTGGAACAATTATTCACACAACTGTTTAGTCTAAAACAACATAGAACTGCCATAAATTTGGTCACATTTAAAAAAAAAAACTTTGCATTTGTTTTATGTGTTTCATTCATATGAGTCTACACATTTGTATGAAGTTTGATCAAAATTGGTTCACTCTTTTATATAGCTACCGTACAAAATTGAACCTGGTTCAGGTTTGTATGGTAGCTATATAAAATAGTGGACCAATTTTGATCAAGCTTCACATAATTGTTTAGTCTAAAAAAAAATACAACTAACATAGATTTGGCCAGGATATTTTAAAAATTAAAAAAAAATTTGGATGTGTTTCATATGGGACTTCACATTTATGTGAGGTTTGATCAAAATTGATCCAGTATTTCACACAGCTACCATACAAAATTGAGCCAGCGCTCTCTTTTTCAGAGAGACACGTATACAAACCTGCGACTTACGTGACCTTCTAATTGTTTGGATCATGCTGCTTACGTATAGGCAAATTCTCTTAGGGTACTGACTGGGTTAACTTATAGTGCAATGAATTTCACAAGGTGCCACAAAGAAATGCACGAGTTTCGCTGCGCAGAAAACTGGTTCAATTTTGTATGGTAGCTATATGAAATAGTGTACCAATTTTGAACAAACTTTACACAATTGTTTAGTCTTAAACAAAATACAACTGACATAAATGTGTTCACGATATTTTAAAAAATTTTAAAAATTTTTTAACATGGGTTTCATATTGAACTACACATTTGTGTGAGGTTTGATCGAAATTGATCCAGTATTTCATATAGCTACCATACAAAATTGAACCTGCACTATCTTTTGCAGAGAGACACAAATAACGCACCTGCGCTTTGCGTGACCTTATTGTTGGACCACGGGTAAATATTGTGGATGTGAGTTTTTTATAGCAATTTAGCATTTTTAGAGGGATTAATCTATTATTTTTTCTAGGTATGTAAATTCCACGTTTTCTTAATAAAATGTGTTGGTTGAAAAAAATTAAAAAATCTAAAAACAGAAGTTTTGCGAAAAAAATTTTGTCATTCATTAGTTTTTAAAAAGAATTGTTGGGAGCAGTTTTCGGTACCTTATCCAGGATGGCCCTTTAAGCTATTTATGTGTTAAAATAAAAAAGTTTTTTAATTGGATGATTGTAACTTAAAAAATGTGAGTTTCAGCCACATAATTTTATTAGGTTAAAAACATACCAATCGATATCAAATATCTTTGGACAAGTGAAAAACTTAGAAGAGCACTTGGGTTGTTCTGGTGATCGAAATTTTGGCGGACATGGCTTTAGTCCGGCTGCTCATGTTATAATATACTACACAGATAAAAATTATGAAGCTACAATGTTGCATTCTGACGTCTTTATGTAAGTCACAGCAAACAACGTTAAAAAAGTATTCTTAAGCATCATCATGATTAATGATATTGTGCTTGGTGATCCCCAAAGTTCGCTATTGTTTTTTGCAATTTTTACTAAAAAGCTGCATTATTTTATCCACAGTAAGTATAAACACTGCCTCGTACTTTGTTTATTACGTGCCTTAACTAATCATTAAGCTAGATCCTTGTTAACTTTGTTTAAGATAAAAAAAGAAAAACCTGTTTCTTCCTAAAGTTTATTAAACTCCTCTAGCGCCAAAAACCGTTAAGCTAGCCCTTTGCCAACTCTAGTTAAGATAACAAAAAAAATGTTTAACCGGTTTCTATATAAAGTTTAAAGTTCTCAAACGCAGTTTTTAAAATCTTAGATCACGTTTAGCCTTTAGCTCTCAGAAGCAACAAAAAATGTCAACTCTTAACGGCTGAACTGCTGCTTTGATCAGTCAAGCTGTTCGTTGATCATTTCATCAGCTGTTGTATTTACTTTTTATATAAACTGTACTATAATTAAATATTATAGAGTGAGTGCATGCTTATCTTATCTGGAAGTTGCCATTTCCGCTAGTTATCCACGTGTATGGGCCTCCCCCGCTCGTTGTCTTTTTACATCATTTAATCTAGCGCGCTCACACTCTGGCGCTCTCTTTTTTTAAAATGGCGTCACGTGGAATGACGCCGCAGCAGCCGCTGAGCATTGGCGGAGAGGATGAGTAAATGAGAGCAGACATAAACATGTGTACTATAACGGCATGTTTATAATGATGGTGATTCATTTAATTTTTAAACAAATAAATAAATAATAATAGCAACAAGCTTGTGTATTTGTGTTTTTATTTGTTTCGTTTTGTTTTTTAAATAATGTATATTGTTTTATAATTTTTGGAGGTCAGTCGCGCTGTCTCGCGTGCTTCGGCAGTTGTTCAAACAGGAAGATGGCAACCCTAATTCTGATTGTTTTTTATTGGGTCGAATTTCAAGTACATTTGCCAGTTCCACAAATGAAATGCTTTGTCATGTTGCCTTAGGCTCTAAGTAAAAGAGTTCACTTTCTAAATTGAGAATGTTTAAAAACGTGTTGAGAGTTGTGTTCAATTGATATTCATTGATTTTTTTTTGTTCAAAAAAAAACAGCAGTATAAAAATATTTATGGATTGGCTGATTTTGGAAGTTAGACAAGGCATGTCCATAGTTTTGGTCTTAACTAAACACACTCCTCAACTCAGTTAACTTTGTTGTATCATAGCTCCACAAACAAGTTTCACTTTTTTGCGGCAATTTGTTTTCAAATTTTGAATTCATTTTAGAACTAGTTTCTGCTATATGTAGATACTATTTATATACCAATGTTTAGTATATTCTCAGGCTTATATAGTTGCCAGCCGCCAACTAAATGACGTGCATGTTAATTAAACCACTTTCGGTGGTTTGATTTTTAGGTATTTATTTATTTATCGCTTATGCAGATTTTTTTGAGCAGACGCGGTCTGATGTTGGCTTTATGGACTAAATATAATTAGCATAAATAAAATGTAGTCAAACTTTACTAGCTATACTTTATAATGGCAAGAAAAAATTTGATTTGAGTTTCAAAACTATTCAAGGTTCTATGATTTCCGTATTTTTGTCACAATCATAGAACGATTGCACACCTACCTGAGAAATTAGACAATTCCAAATTGCTCTTGTCAAAGATGCCGACATTATCAAAAGCTTAACGAGGCGTATACGTAATATTTGTTAGAGAAAAAATGCAATCTGCCAATTCGTAAAGTATCTTGCGTTATGTGAGGCACTGCAATGAGTCAAGTACTTGTGACTTAATGAAAAACAAGCAAGTTTGCGATAAGGCAGAGAAAAAGCTAAACAAGTCATATAAATAATTGTTTTAACAAGTAAAAACTTACATAAAGAAGCAACTATAAAAAACCAGCTTCAAGCTCACACTCGCAAAAAAAAAAATTAATAGTAAAGGCGGTTTTAGAGTACGTTAATAATATACTCTAAGCATATAATATTTGCCCAAAATTAGAGACCTGCATGAATGCACTCACAACAGCTTCTGACAAAATTAATGAATGAATTTGGTCACAGTCTAATGAATTGAAGTAATTGTATAGCGACGTATCTAGGGATGAAACCGATTGTTTTAGAATACACTATGAATGAAATTTGAACCTCCAATGTAGTTTTTTTACTGAATCCGCACCTGGTTTTGGCGTAATTGTCACAATGACAGAGCCAAAATGATAATAAGTTTGAGCAAAGTTAATTTAGAGCGCCAATATGCGCAGTAATAAGTTATTTTTATATATTAATCGAATGATTATCGAAATTAGTGTTGTTTGGGCAAGAATTTTCACAGTTTTTAAAAAATTACTACAAATCTTGCATTTACCGTGATATCCTGAATGAGTATTGTTTTGTTTTTCAAAAGCATTTATTTTATTTGGAGAGACCCTCGTATTATGTATTCATTTTTTTTTTTCTGGAGGAAATGGCAGGACAACACTTGGAAAGAATTTTTCAATTTACAATTTGTTACAGATAGCTATTTTTTAGAATTTATAGAGAGATAGATGATCCATTTTAAGACTTAGTACCTCCTCGACGAAGGCAGGGCTAACTGTGCGAAACATGCAAGGAATAGATTAGTTTATTCATATTTAAAGCAAATTCGTGCATTTTATACCATAAGAGCGGATGGACTGATTTTAATGTACCTTGAATTGTTGGATTTGTTAAAGCAGAATGATAATTAAAATATCGGAAAAGTGTGATAAACCAAAATGGACCTCTTCAATCAACAAAAGTTCAATTAACTGAGCAAGCAATTCTAGAAGCAAAGATGGCGTACGTTAAAGTCTGGCGCGGACGACTTTATGATACCCTGTACCACCACATTCCAAAAAGATATTTAAGTATTTGTCAAATCTGGCTACGATATTTTCATAAACAAGCGAAAAACAGACGAATTTTGCACCAAAAACGTTTTTTTCGATACAGTCAAACGATTTTGATCAATTTCGGTACAGTGCTTGGGAACTATAAAAATCGTTCGAATGTGAAGTTTGATTACGATATATTCATAAATAAACGAAACACAACAAATTTTATACAAAAAACGTTTTTTCGACCGATGCGTCCTATAGGCTATATGATATAGGTAATCGATTTTGATCAAATTTGGTTCAGTGTTTGGGAACTTCAAAAAACTGATGAATGCCAACTTTGGTTATGATATCTTCATAAACAAACAAAATACAACGACTTTTATACAAACATTTTTTTTTTGGCAAATTGGTCCTATGGGAGCTATCTGATACAGTCAACCGATTTTTATAAAATTTTGGTACAGTTCTTGGGAAGTCTCTAACTCCTCAGTGCCAAATTTGGCTACAATATCTTCTTAAACAAACGATTTATCCGTCTAAAACTTTTTGTTTTTTTCAAGGTCCTCTGAAACACCTCATAAACACCTCATATAACCCCGATATCGAAAAAATAAAATAAACTTGTCTCCCATAGGATAATAAGCGATCTTATCTGAAAATTTGGTTGATCTAGGCTCTTACTATCTCTGAGATCTAGGCGTTCAAAGAGACAGACAGACGGATATGGGTATACCGACTTCTCTAATCACCCTGATCATACTTTGGGTAACTTTGGCGGGTCTCCGACGTCTCCTTCTGTATGTTACATACATTTTCGGCTTGCACAAACTTAATATACCCTTTGTACCATGCGGTACAGGGTATAGAAAACAAAGATTTGGAAATTTTAAATTTTAAAATATTGGATCTGTATCACAATATACAACTGAAGGAAAATTTACTTGATCCAATTGAAAAATCATGGCCAAAGTGATTCACTCGACGATCTTCAAAGGAAAGTTCATAAGTGAAGCAGTTCTCATTACTAGAATTTTCGTGATCTAACCCAATATAACACATTTGAGCTTAAACAAATTCAATTTCTGATTCGTCTCGTATTCACCATCGGCGAAGCGAGCAGGTAGCGCAGCCCCTTGCTCATTTATCAATGAATGTTTATGTGTTTTCCAAGTTCATTGTATGTAGTTTGACAGATATATATTTATATTTTTTTTTTAATAAAAGCTAAAATTTACCATTTTCCGATTTTAGGAAAAACTATTAAATTTATGCTTGAAAACGTTTCCCGGGGCAAACAACGCAATGAGTATAGCAAATTTTCTTTTAATTATGATCTTTATAAAAAGTATTTGTCGTAGGACATACTTGTTTGGAAATTTCCTGCAAGTATTTTAGTACTAAATATATTAGGGGTGTTCACGCTTGCTGTTGAGTTGAGGAGTTGAAAGGTGACGTAAAACTCAACAGGCTAAAGCGCAAATCCCTTTTGGCTACTTTGTGAGTTTTAATTGCGTAATTTCAATAAATTTTACTAAAATTCACATTAATTGTGTCTTTATCAACGGGTAGTAGGTAACAAAATTGTTAAAAAATCAAATGTTGCAGTGTGAAAAATGACGCATACAGCATATTATGCAACACTTATTCAACAACTCTTAAACTTAAAAGTAGATTAGGTCTAGGTAGAAGAAAAGTTGAGTTGAAAGTTAGCTCTGTACATTAGTCCAAATGCATTGCTACAACTCCTAAACTCAACAATAAGCGTGAATACCCTATTAATTTAATTTCAAATGATAAGCTAGCTTTTTCGAAACGACCTTAAAAAGGTATTGCGTTTAACTAAAATAGAGCGAATGATCAAGTTATTTCATCTCATGGACTATCATTAGGTAAGTCGAGATTATGGCCAACGGGCCAGTTGGTTATTGGTCGCTTCCTTTGAAAACAATTAAACTGGTATATTTAGAAATTGAAGAAAATCCAAGCGCTGTACCGCAGGGCTACGGTGCTGACTACCGCTTGTAAAAATAAGCTTGTTAAATGAGAGATTTGCTAAACAACGTGTAATTAATAAGGAACTTGGTTCCAAAAATAAGATAATTTGTAAGAGTAATTTATACGATGCCAAAAAGTAACAAGCACTTGTTCAAGATGTTTTTAATTAGCAGCTACATTTATATAATTGTATATAGTACATAAGACAAACAAGGTATTTCACCTCAGCATGTAATTCCCAATAAAATTTGCGTGTCAGTTGCACTATAACAAATGCATCATAAAAAAATAGAAACGTGACTAATGCCATTAGAAGGAGATGGGTAAACACCCTAGATAACGCCCAAACAATTCCGAAAACAAAAAATACAACCATGTTATTGCTATTTTCGTTTTCAATGTTATCAAATGAGTTTTCTTCAACAGTGCTGATTAGAAGTTACCAGAAAGTAACGAACACTATAGAAAGTTATTTTAGATTACGCTGCCCCAAAAAAAAAAAAAAAAACCACATAAATGCGACGTAAGGTTGCGCAGCATATTTGGTCTAAAGTAAATTATTCGCTTACCTGCATTATGGGATAGGCGACGCGTGCTTTACTCAAACGTTCTATAATCGTCAGCTTGCTGCTACTGGCCATGACGCCGCCAACATTGGATGAAGATAGCACTGGACGCGCTGGCTGCACAATGGGCACAAAATCTCTATTACGTTCGGCAAAACTGCGATCAAATGAATTACGGCGATCGCTATAGGAACGTCTATATTGTACTGAGCCAGAGTTAGTATATTGTGTCTTATGCTGATTGTTATTGTTTTGGGTCGAGCCCATATAGGATTTGGATTTACGATATTGCTTGTTGGTATACATAATGGGCTCTATGGCAGGATAACAGCCGCTGTCGGCGGTGCTTAAATTTGTGCCATAACTGCTGCCCGCGTCGGAGCTGATCGAGGAGGCGGAGGATGGCACTGCAGAGAGTACGGCCGGCTTGGAACATTTGGCGCAGGATACGGTTAGAGCGGCAGTCAAAAGCTCAGTGGCATTCAATTTGCTGTCACGCTCCTGTATTGTATTGCTTTTAATGGAGGCATTTTCTATCGAGTTGGCAGCACTGCTGCTGCAATTAGTATTGACCTCCCGCTCCTGCAGCTTTGATTTTACATTGCTGTTGCAATCGTTGTTGGTTTTGTTGTTGCTATTGCGCGTTTGTATGTTTGACAAGTTCAGCTGCTGCTTTTGCTTTTGCTGCTTGTTCTTTTTGTTGCCGTTGTTGTTGTTGTTGTTGTTGTTGTTGACGTTGCGCTGTTGTTGTTGCTGTTGTGCTTTGTTGTTGTTCGCTGCTTTAGCACGATTTGTGTTGTTGTTGTTATTGTTATTATTGCTTTTTACATTGTTATTGCTTTTGGTTTTCGTATAGACCGCCATGTCAGCCAGCTTCACTTGATTGTTTTGTGTTTGTTGTTGTTGCTGTTGCTGTTGCGTTACAGCGCCTGCTGACGTCACAGTGTTCGACTGTAACTGTTGCCGGCCGGCCATTTTGTTATTTGCTTGTTTCACCATCTTTGCTGGCCAAACACTTTTATTTAATTTGTTGCACTTTTATTTGTTTTTACCTTAGCAGTCTTTTATTTAGGTACACAACGAAAAGCTTTAAGAAAAAAAAAAAAACCCAAAACCTGGACACTTGTTGCACAAAATTTTGCGGTATGTTTTTCAATTTGTTAGAACTATTTAGTAAGTTTACTTTTTTATTAAAGTTTTCAGTTGTTCAATTGATTAACAGCTTTGCTTTGCGCTTGACGCTGCTCTGCTTTTTGCACTGCTTCGCAGTCGTCTGTCTCTGCTTTTGTAGTTGTTTTTGATGTACCGTATAGAAGTTTTGCGTCTGCTTCGTTTAACGGTTGAGTTTAGTTTGCGTCCACGTTTATTTTGTTTTTACTTTTGCTTTTGCGTTTTGTTATTTACTAAGCTTTCGTTGTACCTTTAAAATACTTTTTTAATCAAAAAATTTCATTAATTTTTTTTTCGTTTTTTTGTCTTGTTATTGTTGATACCATACACTTAGTTAATTTCTCGCGCTTTTTTTTTGTGTTGTGTTTTTGTTGTTTTAATTTTTTTTATAATTATTATGCTTTTGCTCGCTTTTCTACTGAGAGCTTTTATTGCTTTCTATATAATTTAACGCAAAATGTGGCCAATGTCAGCGCGCCGCTTGATATGTAAAGAAATAGAAAGAAAAAAATAAAACATAAAATTAGCACAAAAATGCCAAATAAAAGATATTATTTATAGTATTTTAATCATGGCTTTTCCGCTTTTAAGTTGCTGCTAGCCAAAACAAAAACATACATGTTTTTGCATATATTACATATACATACATATTTCATTTATTTCGATTTATTTTTAATACGAAATTAGTTGTCAAAGTTCTTGGCGCAAGCTCTCTCACGCGCTCTCATCACTCAATCACTCGCTCTCACGCTTTTTAAACTTTTTATTTGGCGCCTACTTTAAACAGTAGCAACAACACTTTTTTTTTGTCTCATTAGTTTTTATCATTTGTTGTTGCGCAAGTGTGTGTGTGTGTGTATGTGTTTGTACTTATTGTTATACCCTGCTAGTGCTTAGAAAAGTGAGGTATACGAGGTATGTTCAAAAAGTAACCACAATATGTAATTTCTTGGATTTTTTTTAAGAGTCTGATTAAAGAAATGGAATATTTTTGCCTAAGCACAAGTTTTTTCGGTATTTTGCCAATAACGCATATTAATTTTTTATTATTATTTTTTAGCTATAAAAATATTGCCTCTACTAAAAGTTAAATATATTTCTTCAGAATACGAGAGCGTCAAAAATGGTATTTCCAATTTTTTACGGGAACCCCTAGGTTAAAAATTCCCAAAAAAAAATATACACAAATTTATTAAAAAATTACTGGTTTATCTGAGGACTTAAGGTTATCATGGATTTTAAAAAGCTCAATTTAGAGCTTGTTTTGACTAGCAAAAAATTGCAATACAATTTTTTCGGGGAACCACTTGGGATTACTAATAAAATACAAAAATAACAAGTTTACATATTCGCTCAATGGAAGCAGGTACAGCAAAATAAATTTGTTAAAAAACAACTGTTTGGTAGGATGATCTAGGATGATCTAGGATAAACCATGAAAAAAAAAAATATTTTATACGGCTTTTCAAACAATTTAGACTCTTTCTACAAAAATAAAATGCCTCCTAATGCATTTAGTTAATTCGCTGTTGGGAAAATTTTGGTCTACGAGTCGTATGCGCGTTTTGAAGTAAGCCCTAAAAAATGTGGATAAGGATATTCATATTGCATGATTACCGAATTACGATCGTTTAAGTTGTTGATGACACGAAATTTTTGCACGTGTACTGAACCATGTCAGAACAGATGGAATATCATGGGTCCTCGAGTATGACAACTAAACTAAGGACCAATCGTATTAATGGAGGAATTTTGGAAAGCCAAGACCCCACAAACAAATAATTGCTATTGTAGCCACAAAAAAAAGTACCCAAAACGAGCTATTTCCAAGGTTATGTCAGTATGGGTACCGGTCAGGGGACCAGTGGCTGAACCACGGAACCACAGTTGGAAAAGTGGGCTGACAATTTTTTGCGATCTCTGATCTATATATACACCTTGAAGTGAATAACCCCCTAAGAGCAAGGCTGCATCCACTCCTGACCCTGACTCTGGAAACCGGAATCGAATGAAATTTTAATAAGGGCTTTTTTAAGATAATTTCAGGCCCCTGACTTGCTGGTGGTATTTGGACCATTTATGCGGAGTCTGCGATCCCAAATAAGTATAGAGCATATAGTCTGACTTCCGAACCCAAAAACCGATTTGTTTATGTATGCCTTTGTCATTCAAAAATAGGGCCCAATAAGCTAACTCTCATATGAGTATGTATTACAATTTTTTATTTTTTTTTTAAGCACCTCGTTTTAGCTCAATTTGTTTGCAGAGTATCATATAGTCGTTAGATCCCAGCTTATTATATTTTTTATTATTTTTTACTATACTGTGCGTTGCTACTAATTCAATACCCATACATTTTTGCCGATATGTGCTTCCAATGCGCAATTTGCATTACTTTCGCACATAGTTCGCATCAACCTGACCCTCAGTTCCCCCAAAAATTCCCCCCCAACACACACACAGACACACGCCCACTCTTAGAGGTAGGTATGTACTAGAAGGTACCAACAACAATTTTGCCATTTTGGCGCTCTCAAAGCCCCATGATGATGTAATTTTTTTTAAATGCGAATTTTTAAATTATTTATGTAGCGTATTGTTTTTGTCTCGCCTGTAATTGAATGTACCTCATATATCATTGCAAAAATATATACATATGATTAGATGTATATTGCTGCCTTTATATACATATGTGCCATCTTTCCTTTGTGGAATTGTCATTTATTGTTGAGATCGTTAATTGCATTGCTTATACTTTTTTCGCAGTAAACTCTTTTTTTTTCTAATTGATGCCTTAGATTATAAACAAATTCAATACAAGATGATTTGCAAAAATTCTTTCGAAATGAGCACATAACAGATATAGAGAATCTATTATACCACTACCCACTTACAATAACAAAGAAAATCCCTGAGTTAATTTTCCTCAAAAAAAAAAAAAATGCAAGCCGGAAATACCTTAAAGACACAGCTGAAGTTCACACATTTGTGCCAGCCCCTCCAATGAGAGAGAAATATTGTGAGAGAACCGAGAACCTGAGATTACATAGTATATTTTTCATTAATTTATTTGTTGATTTGCCAAAACCCGGCAACGCCGTTTGCAATATGAGCACGTAGGCACAAATGAGAAAAATAAGTAAGTACATAATACAATAATAATAAATGTAAATAGGAAATTGACTTTGGCACAACAAAATTTGCATACGCTTTGCCGAATTATAGAGCACTGCTTTTTCAACACTGTAACTAATATTCAATTTAAGTTGACGAGTTTGGATAACTAATTACACTGAACTAATTTTCAAGATGATGCGCGCTGCAAAGGAATATCTTTGCTAAGAAAAATATTTTTTTTTTGATCTGAATATATTAAAGTATTTAATTCAGCGAAAGTAAACTAATTAATATTCAATAAAAGATGATGAGTTTTTGATAAGTGAATTTATTTACAAGACGAGGCGCTAAAGACGAATATCTTTGCTAGCAGATCAATAACAATCTGCTAAGAAAAATGCATTTTTTTTAAAGCTATCTTATTTTAAAGTTAAGATATCAACCTTGGAGGAGGCCCTATGCTCCAGTGGGAGATAAAGCAAATGATGATGATGAACCTTTGATTTATCATCTTTGATAAACAATATATTAATGCAAAAAATTCAGCAAAAGTAAAATAACACTGAATTGAAGAAAATAATTTTAAGATAATGCGCTGTAGATAAAAATCTTTGCCTGCAGTTCAATAAATCTTTATATTGGAAAATGTATTATTTTTTTTAACATATAGAATTGAGCGAAGGAAATTTTTTTGCAGTTCTTTGCTTTGCAGATCAATAATTTTTTGCTTAACAAATTTTTTTTTTATTTCTTCTCTCAATAATAATAATCTAAACTAGATTTAGATATCGAATTTCATCATCTTTGATTTTTGATATTTATTATAATAATTTTTTCATTTTGTCGAAATTCTGGAGTTTCACGTATATTCATTAATAACATTCTTTATAGTGACAATAAAAAGGCCTCATTGAGCAGAATATTTTAAGGATTCTGTGGACTTCTTTGAAAGTTTACGGATTTGCTTTCTTAAAGCTTAAAGGCCCATACGCAGTACGAAAAATTTTGCACGGAAAATTTTCAAACTGCGTATGGGCCTTAAAAAATTTCGCACGGAAAATTTTCAAACTGCGTATGGGCCTTAAAAGTAAAATTAGCTATGCAATACGATTTGTTTTACGTGTTGAAAATATATTTGAAATATGTGCTTAAATCTGAACTGAATGCTCAATATTAAGCAATTGCTTTAATTATGATTTTGGCTGCAGGTTCTGATGAACGAGCTGCTGCCACTTTTTATTAAAGTGTGGCAACTCTTAACCTAACTAGTGAAAGTATACGAGTGTGGCAACAAGCTAGAGAATATTTTTTTTTTACTACAACATTCTAAAATCTGTGCTCAATATTTGGATGATTGAGCTCTTTCAGCAGTAATTTGCTTGCTTTTTTTAATAAAATATGGTAGCTCTTCGGCAAATTAGTACAATTTGGCAAGTCTGTCAGGAATGAGCAGGCTTATTTTCATAATAATAAATTTCAATTTAAATTAGAAGGCATTTAAATATAAAAAACAAAATTCGTCGAATTAGTCAAAATTAGTAGAATGACAAGAAGTCATTACAACAAAAAAAGAGCGTTGCCAACACTTTATAATTCGCTCTGCAACAAGAAAAAAGCTCATTGTTTTCGTGCTTTAATCGCAATGATCGATAACTCAATTCGTTAAAGCAAGTTCTTTAAGCGCAGCTCCATTGAACGTAAATCTTGATATTTTTAACTTATATAAATCTGTGTTTGTTCGTAATTGGGCATTATAAGCCCGAGGCTAAACACTTTATAATTCGCTCTGCAACAAGAAAAAAGCACATTGTTTTCGTGCTTTAATCGCAATGATCGATAACTCAAGTTCTTTAAGCGCATTGAACGTAACCCTTGATATTTTTAACTTATATAAATCTGTGTGTTGTACGTAACTGGGCAGTACAAACCCGGGGCAAAACTAGTGTATATCACTAAAATAGTGTATAAAACCAGCAGTTATTTTGCAAATTGAAATATTTACCTTGCCCTCGAAAGTTGTACCTAAATTATCCAATCACGTTCGCTTAAATTTGAGCCTTAAGCTTTACAAGTGGTTTCTTTTCTTTTGAAATAATGTAGTTAAAACAAAATTGGGCCGATGCGCTAAAATATATTCGTTGAGGTGGTATTTCGTTACACATTAAGTAAGTTCGAGCCACATTTATCGATTAGACACGAGCCAATGTTGCTGTGATTGTTATCGATTCTTTGCTTGAAACTAATCCTAAGAAAAAGACTTTAAAAATTGTACGAACTAACAGCACTGCTACAGCGTTTTTAACGAAGCCAGGGTTGGAACTGGAAACAAAGATTGCCAGTGCCCAAAATTCATAAGAAACTCATATATTTTGGAGCTAGCTACACCTGACTTCGCCATAACAACTTAGTAGATTCTGTAATTGTAATATTTACCTGAATACCCAAATTGCAAGTAAATCTTGAAATCACGTGCTTTGAAAATTTCACTGCTTTAGCGTTATAAGCGATTTTGGCAAGCTTTTCGAATACGACAATGGAAAAAAAACGTGAACGTAACGAGCTAGCAAAGTGAGCGGCTGGACGTTTAGGTGGTGAGCTGTAGACCCAGGGAATCTGGTATTTCGTGGCCGCCAATAGGTCTATATCTTTTAAATTTATAACGATTCTATTAAATTCTATATAGATAAGTTTACAGATCTTTTAATACTTTTTGCAATCAGGCGTCACTAGTTTCACCGAAAGAGAGAGTGGGAGAGCAAGTTTGTTGGTAATACTTGACAGCTGTTGCTCGGAACGTGCTCTAGTCCGTTTCCGCTTGCTGTTTTTGTACTCAGCCAGAAATTGAGCGCACACGCGGTGGTTACTTTTTTTTTTATATAGATTTGTTTTTATATTACGTGAACCAAAAAGAAACTAGAAACTAGTGTAGACCTACCTACATATAAAACTATATATAAATGTATGTTTTATATATATTTCGATTCCAACTGACACTTAAAAGCCTAATTGCTATTTATTTCTTTAAAAATTTTTACAAAATTTTTCAATTTCACTTTTTATACAAACGCACACACACACACGCACACTCTTTGGCCGAAAAAAAACGAAAGCGCTCTTTACTCGGGAAGGAAGCGCGATAAGTCGTTGGCAACAAAAGTTAAAATCGAAAAGTTTTCAACGCAAACGAAAAGTTAAAAAAAATCACTGATAATACCGTTAGTTATGGAATATCAAATTTAAAATTTTATTTTTTTTCACGTTTAGCTTTTAAACTTTTGCGTACAGTTGCACAATAGATATTTTATTGTATGGTATTTTATTGAGTATTTTTATTTTTTTTTTTTTAATGCACACTCACTAACTTGGTCAGTGGCCGTTATATTAACTGCAGCAATAGGAATATTGTTTGTTGTTTATTTGTTGTTGTTGTTGTTGTTGTTGTTGTTATTGTTATTTTGTCGTGATATCGAAATCTCGAATTCGGCGCTGCGATATTCTCTATTAAATTCTGTCTACTTGAGTGTCGAACATGTGACGAGCAACTGATGGCACATTGGCAAAGCAAAGACGTATAATTCGTTTGGTTCGTTTCGTTGTTGGTTGGGGTTTGGCGGTCGGTCTCTCATGCGGCACCGTCAATTCTAGAGACGTTTCGCTTTTAGTCGCTGTTTGTTGGCCACAACAACAGTAACAAGAAAGATAAGCTGATTTGCTTATAACGAAATCTGTATACACTGAAAACTCAACATTTTTTGCAGCTGAACAAAAAAAAAAAACCAAGAAATTATGCATTCAATAGAGAATAAAATTCACTAAATTTTTTAGACCTGCCATGGTACACAATTTCTTGGAGCATTGCCATGTCTAAAATTTTTGCATTATTCCTAGACCAATAATCTATTTTAAAAAGCAGCTCTAAATGATAGTTATTATTTTTTTTTTAGTGTTAGAAATAAAATGCTGAAGTTGCTTGGTTTAGAAATAAATACAGTCTTGGTTCATTTTAGAGAAATAAAAAATGTTATATTAAACTATTTATATGCCTTTTTATCCTTGTTCGTTCTACAAATCTACAAGCTTTGTACTTAGAAATTCGTTATAACATCAAAATATACCAGTTCTTGTAAAAAAATACTATGTAATTGAAAAGATTTCGTTATTGGGAGAAATTCCCGATCCGGTATTTTGTGCACTTTGTCAGGGCCGTTAACAGAAAAGTTGGGCCCAGTGGGGACTGTCGACGCTGGGGCCCGTCATGAATTACAATTTTGCAATCTAAACATTTTTTTTTTCTGATTGTTGTTTTTATAAGTTAAAACAATAACTACTATTATTATTATTTACTTGATTGTACAGAGTTATATCTATTTATAAATCAAATTAAAAAACACTGCATTGTCGCTCTTATTCAGAGCATAGGGCGGTAAAACTACCTCTTCCATTCAAATAGTGCCAGATGGGAGGGATTATTTCAAAATTATGGTATATTATTTTTCAACTTTTGGAAAAACAATTAAAGGCCAATACGCAGTTCGAAATATTTCGCACGGAAATAGGATTTTTTTTTTATATGAAGTTTTGCATTTCCATGCGAAATATTTCGAACTGCGTAGACCCCTTAAAGAAATTAATTTTTTTTGTTTTAAAGAACTTTGGTCTGTCGAGAGTGAGGGAAAAGAAAAGGGTAAACAACTTAGGGCCCGTGCTTACACAAGGTACCCTGTCGCCTAAGGCATTAACACAAATTTGTAAACGCTTAAGGACGATCCGAAAAATCAACTCATCTACAATAAAAAAATTTGCCTAAAACGTGCTAATTTCATGTTTCATTTCCGATGTGCATTCCGAAAAAAATAGTCGATTTTAATTAAAGTTTGAGTTTACTCAAAACTCGATTGTTTCACTTAAACTTTTTTCTATATTTTTCTTAAATTAAGAATGAAAACTCGCAATTGCAACATTCTAACGATAACTTCAAAATGCTCTTTGAGATCACTTCTTCTTAAAATCATGTATAGTCAACATTGAGTACATTCTCATGTTAAGAATTTCTGCCTTTGAAGCTGCATAAATAAAAAAAAAAATTAAAAACTTTACTCTCAATAAAAAAAATGTCTCATGAACGCTAGCTTTTGACCGCAATATATTTTAATTTTTTTAAGTGTATTCATGCAAGATATTCTGACGTCAATGAACTGGCACAGCTCCGCTAGCTGTAATTTCTTTACCTTTTCAAGAAGCTTCTGTATTTTATATGCCCATCAGCACAGTATTATGCATTTATAAATAGACAAACATATTTATAAACATTTCCTAAATAATTCTAAAGTAGCAAAAAAAAGTTGCCTGAACTCTGAAATTACAAAAAAAAAGTTTATTTTATTAAAATAATGAAAATTAAATTTTTGAGCTTGTTATACAAACTTCAAGACATAGCTAATATACTCTCACTCTGCTAGTGTGAAAAAAAAACTCACACACACATACGCAAATAAAATGTATTAAAGCGTACAAAAACGAAATGAAAAAAATGAGCAGCAAAAAAATTCACAAATAGCCGCAGCAACAACAAACATTATGTATAATAATCAGCGTAACACTCAGCAACAACAGCAACAATACATATAAAATGAGCTAATGCTAATGTCTCTCAATTTACCGGCGCCTTTTTTTTAAGCGCTCTGATCTTAACGGCGTTTTTCAGTGCTGCCAACTGAGCGTGGTTTTGATTAAAGCTTCAACTCGCACTTTTTTTTTGTTTGCAGTGGGTCAAACGTGCTCTTGGTCAGCTTCTGATTTCACTTTCACGGGTTGTTTCATCGTTTCAAATATAACGCTTAGCTAGCAGCCATCTGGCAACACTAGCAAAGAGCGCAAGCTTTTCAAGATCAACAGAAGCTTTTAGCTTGCTCAATTTTATTGCCCCTATGTAATGTGTTGTTGTAAAGGCAAATGCCGGCAAGTTTTTGCCGGTAAAAGTTAGAATGCAAGCAAAAGCTAAAAGAGCGAGCAAACGCAATAAGCTTACTTAAGAGCGCGCAATAAACTGTTTAAGAGTAATGCTCTTAAAGCACTTGTCTTAGTAGACAAATAATAATAAATAAAAAGTACTTAGGCAGCATAACAAAAAAACAAATAAAAGACATAAAATAGAATTCTTTTCTACAAAAAAATTAAGCATACGACATGTTAGCTGTATATAAAATATTTCATTGTATTATGTATAAAAAACATGCATAATAGCAGCGCATTAAATACGGCGTATTTTTCCTTTGCTGCTGTTAATCTCATGAAATCAAAAAACAAAAATAGCAAAAACAAAAATAAAAACACAAAAAAAAAAATGCGATGCGTAGTTAGCAAAACACACGCGACTAAAAAAGAAATTTCAATTATTTTTTTTTGCCAAAATAAAGTTTTTGTATGCTGAAAATTGGCTGCAAATCGCATAAATAAATAAATACACACATACAAACACACACCCACTGACACCCACACACGCTTCAGAGCATAGTATCAGCTGCATACAGAGAAATTTCCTTTTGTGCATAACACAATTTCCGTGGCAAATTTTACAGTGTTGACATCAACAGCAAAACGGAAACGGAAGCTGCTGCTAAATGTCAAAGTGCAGGTAAAATACGTGGGTTGCCATTTATGTTACGAAAGCTGGAAATTTTAGTGTTGCCACTAGTTTACACTCACTGGAAATAAACTGCTTACAAAATGGAATTAAGGCGAAAAATAGGGTGTTTATTTTTGCAAGTTTCTACAAAATTAATTTTTAAAAATGATTTATCAATAAAGTTACTTTTAGATGTATTCAAATTCGAGAGTAGCTCAAGTTCGCTCAGCCTAGAGTTTTTTGAATATAGTACGAAAACATTAGTTAATTGTTGGTTTAAACAAATATGCAGAAAGCTCCGATATTGAAGCCTTCTCAAAAGTTGGCACGTTAGGAATTTGCTGCGGAGAATATGTATTGTACAGAAATTACGTTTGGATTTTAATCTATTTAATATTCAAATTAGATTTTCGGTTTTGATATGATATGATCATTGATATGATTGAGATTATCAGGCCCGATGAAAAAAATGTTTGCTAAGATGGCCCAACGCGATTTGGAGAAACAACTTCGTTTTTTCTTTTAGGCCAAATATCCGTCTCGGGAAAATTATGGTATGGGCGGTATTTAGAAAATTATTCGAGAAATTATAGCGCTTTGAATAAAATGAGAAAATTACCAAAAAGTGTTCGACAACCTCAAATCCTGCTTCTGTTGCAACCTTTTCGATAAACTAGAGTAAGACGACTAAAGAGCGAGAAAGGCATGCGGGTTCGGAGAGTTTGTTTTTACATTTGGAAAGCTTGGGAAAATATCAACGATCCGGAAGTATCTCAATAACTCAATGGTAGAACAAATGGCTTACTCATATACATATATCGATGAAAATAAGTGAAGCGGACAACTTTTCCCCCGACCTTCTCCGATTTTTATGATTTTTACATATTTGGTAGAACTACTAGCCAATAGTAACCACGTCAAATTTTATTGCAGAATTCCGATTATTTATAGAGTTAGAAGGTCGGGTTGTCCGCTTCACTTATTTTCACCGATATTTAAATCCATTTCACACATATTTAGAATGATGTTTAGAGGCTGGCCGTGGTCATATGCCACCTAGATAAAAGTTTATGATCAATTTAGACTTTATGAGGGAACAGATGAACATACATACAGATCACACACATATCCCTCTTAAAGACTTCGCCATAGTCGGTCGGGGATTGGGAACTCTAAAAAACTTCCAAATGCCGAATTTGGTTACGATGTCTTCATAAACAAACGAAGCACAACAAATCAAAATTGCGTTGCAGGATCAACAAATTTCGACGCCTTAACGTATTTTTTTGAAAAAAAAAACACTTTATAGGGCAACCCTATAAAGGTATCAAAGAGATTTGTTAATTTAATCACTAAAATGATTTTAAACCTATACAACTTTATTTAAACAAGAATTTATAAATAAGTTAGTTACTTGGTTGTCCCATTTGGGATTTTTTATACCCTGTACCTATAGGTACAAAGGGTATACTAGATTTGTGCAATGTATGTAACGGACAGAAGGAGGCGTGGCAGACCCCATGTCCTTTATACCAAAATGCTTATCATAACCTCGGGTAGCGATTGAGCCATGTCCGTCTGTCCGTCTGTATGAACGCCTAGATCTTGGAGACTATAAGAGCTAGAGACACGAAACTTTACCAGCTGGTGCGCATATTTCCTAAGCAGATGAAGTTTGTTGAATCATGTCAATATCTTCCCCCGTTCCCCCGCAGTAGATTTTCGCGGTTTTTAGCCACACCGTTTAGTATTTTCATCTGAAATTTAACAGAGCGATTCGTTGTAGTTACATGCATCTATGTGTAAAAAACGAACAAAATCGGACAAATACAACAGAAGTTATAGTCAATAATGTGAAAATTTCACCTCCCCTTGCCTATAAACTGCGTCAATATTTGACTCTACGCAATTATGGCTACAAGTGACCTAGAATCACAATTTTTGGTAAGCTCATTCATGTGGCTCTAATGAAGAAATCCACATCCAAATTTTATCGATGCGGTCCCCCCACCCCCGCAATCCATTTACCGTGTTTTCTCCCACAACCCTCAGCATACCAACTTGAAACTTACCCCATATACTTTAAATAAATTCTTTGACGTAATATTTGAGTTTCATCAAAATGGGTAAAAATTTAGGGAACTTATAGGTATAAATATCGATTTTCACCAAAAAAAAATAAATTCCAATTGGAAAGTTGTTAGATGGAATATGCAAGAAAAATTTTTTTGACACAAAAGGTACAGGGTATTCCACTGTCGGGCACCGCCTCGACTGTACCACATTTTTTTTTATATGATGTTTTGTCATTCCGTGCGAAAATTTTCGAACTGCGTATGGGCCTTTAATAGCGATGCATTTGCATATTTTAGTGTGACCAGAGTGTGTAACATCGTATGGCAGAATATGCGTGGCCAGAGCGTCACAGCTAATGTGTGGCCAGACTTTCTCAAAAAATGATACAAGCGAATGCAAAAGTGTATTAATCTTTATTGAGTCTTTTGAAAAATGCTTCATTTTATGCATTTCCGTACCATAAAAAACAGCTTTCGCTTAGAATTAAATTTATTTGTTTTTACCATAGCAGGCGACCATAAAAGCAAAAAAAACGGTTATAAATGTAATGCCAAAACGTTTCAGCATGTTATCCTGCCACTGACGATTCGCTATGCATTCACTGTAAGGCATGCTGGAAAAGGACACGCTGTTGTATAAAGGCACCCAGTATTGGGGAAAGCAACGAAAGAGCTGCGTGTCTAACCATTTCCGTACGCGAAAGGACCAACGCTTAGTCAGGTCGCGCATCTGTAAGCATAAAAGCAAATTCCATTTTTATACTAGTGCTTAAGGATTAAGGTGCAAATGTGGTTACAACTTACCTCCACATAGTTATACATGGCCAAATCGCATATGGCATGTGCATCCCGCCAGCGTGTCTCGCTAAACTCCAACAAGGCCGCATCCAACTTTTGTTCAGGCTCTTGTTGTAATATGGTATTTAGCAGCGTTAGATCTTCCATGCCCGCATTCATGCCCTGACCATAGTAGGGCACCATGGCATGCGCTGCATCGCCCAGTATCAAAGCCTTATCAGCATAATGATAAGGCCTGCATTTAACCGAAAGTAAATACTGTGGTTTGGCTTTAAAGAAATCTCTGATAAGCTGTTGCTCTCCAATCAAGGACAAGGCGTCCATATAATGCTGCCTAAAGAAGTTCAAGAGCTGCTCGTGCGTCTGTATGGTTTCAAATAGCTTAAAAGGCATGGATAGTGTTACGGTAAAGGATTTATCTTGATTGGGCAAAGCAATCATCATAAAAGAGTCACGTGGCCAAATGTGTAAATAGTTGGCTGGCATTTGAAACTCGTCGTTCTTGGCGGGTATGCATAGTTCCAGATAACCGGTGTCTATGTACTGCTGGGAGTAATTGAAGCCGCTGGTTTTAAGCAATTGCTGACGCACTGCGCTAAAGGCGCCATCGCAGCCCACAATGAGATCCGCCTGGGCGGATACTTGAGGTGCTTGGCGGGGTCTGCAAGAAATAAATACGGATTTAAGATGTGTCGTTGTAGACAACTTTAACTCCTCTTTGACTGAAAACTGGACAAAATGGAAAATTGACGAATTTTTAAAAAAACTTCGAGTTTTTTGGGGTGATCCAGCACGAAGATCCGTCCCCCTGTATCCGCCTCGAGCTAAAGATTTACCTAGCCGATAGCAAGATGTCAAAAAACTAAGTGCCCAAAAAAACAAGTTACTACTCAAAAACCGAGCCTGGAAACATTATCATTATACTGACGGCTCGAAGATGGATGAGGGCACAGGAGCAGGCATCTTCTCTGAAGAGCTTTCAACGAAGCCCTCATTCCGTCTTCCCGACTCGTGTAGCGTTTTTCAAGCCGAGATTTATGCAATCTGGCAAGCGGCTAGACTTATTGATACCTTGGACGGAAGTCCAAGGAACGTTGTAATTCTAGTCGATAGTCAGGCTGCAATCAAGGATCTGTCATCGCATACCATAAAGAGCAAACTGATCCGTAAGACGGCGCTTGCGCTCAACCGTATCCAATATCACTCTATCAACCTCTGCTGGGTACCGGGACACTCAGGCGTCCCTGGTAACGAGGAGGCTGATGAGTGCGCCAGGAACGGATCAGCGCTGGCAGCTAACCTTGCGGTTACAGACATAGAAAGACCATTACAGGACGTCGTATCGCAAATCGGGGAGACGTCTAGAGCTCTGGCGGAAAGAGAATGGGACACGGTGTCCGGTTGTCGCATCTCCAGAGCAGTCTGGCCCAGGTATAACCCAAAGCGCACATCAGAACTCCTGCGATTTCATAAAAACAGGACCAGGATGGTGGTAGGAGTCGTAACGGGGCACTGCACTATTGGCCACATGGCTGAGAGGCTGCATGTTCCCCACCACGATTTCTGCCAAAGCTGCGGAGACGAGGAGCAGACAGAAAGCATCCAACACCTGCTTTGCGACTGCCCGGCGCTTCTAAGAAGACGAACCCAGTTTCTGGGAAAACCGTTCTTTGAGGATCTGGGTAGTCTGGCTTATGTGCCAATTGCGGATCTGGGTGCGTTTGTCGAATCCTCAAAATGGTTTTGTAATAGGAGAGTCTTAGGGGATTAGGGATGTTGTACAGTTTTGATCCTCATGTGTTCGGCGGGATAAATATTCAAATTTATTTATCAGAAATTGAAAGCGAAATGTTGCAAAATATGCCACAAATTATTGACTTATCTAACAATAAATAGACTTTTTAACTAACTCTTAAAATTCATATATGTATTTCAATAAGTGTCTAAGTGTACTAAAATAATTTTTGAATAGTAGCAACTCTTTTCTGCCATTCACGTAAAAGCGTAAACATTCGGAAACAATTGTCCGAAAAATGAAATCTCTGAGATTTCTGTGGCACCTACGATTTTTAATAGAGATTTGCTTTCAAACCGTACCCAGAATCTCTAGAGATTTCTGTGGCACCCCAGTATATATTGAGTACAGGTCTTAGACATTTTGATCAAGACTATATGAGCTAGGTGCATTAAATTTTCCCACAAAGTTTGTCTCGTAATCTTATGTGGCTCTATTGTCGCATTCTTATTTTTACCCATCGGTTAAGAACAGCGAGAGTCTGTGGCGGATTCACGATGGAGATCAAATAAAAATTGGAAAAGTAACCACGTAATTATGTTTAAATCGAAATCCAAAATCTGAAACCACCTCTTCCTATGGTAAAATCTTGGATCCTGGAGCTACTACCCAAGGATTATAATTGAACTTGAATATATCTTGGTCTACGCTCTACCCATCGAATCAAGAATGTTCTAGAGAATGGAAGAGCATCGATTTGGCTATGACTACATCCATACATACGTCTGTCCATTCGATGCTTTTCGTCTTTAAAATTCTCGCTATTATTGGCAATGACTAGCTAGGCTTGACTGATCCGTTTTTGGCTCTTTAGCCTACTTTAAGGCACTCACCTTTTAAAGTGCATCTGTCCCGCATTGATGTCCAGCGATGTCAGCTTATGCTCAAAGTGACATCTTATATTGGGAAACTTATCACATTCATTGAGCAGCTGCTCGTTCAGTCTCTTACGGCTGACGGAATACAGGCATTGCTTCGTGCAGGGATCATACAGCACTATGGATGTACGTCCTTGTGTATCATGCAACATGCGACCACGCATGGGTATGGCATTGGCCAAGACCACTTGCTCCAGACCTACAGCCTCCAAAGCCTTTCTGCCGCGCTGCGACAGCGCCAAATTGATGCTACGTCCTTGCACCAGTTCCGCGCTGCGTATATCCTCCCGATACTCGTACAAATCCACTTCATTGCCCATGCGAGCAAAGTTCAGGGCAGCCAGAGAACCGACCTGGAAGCAAATATTTAAACATAATATTTCAATGTTGAAAAATGTTTGCAGTACGAGATGCTGCAAGATCTTATCCGTATGAATCATATCTTAACCAAACAAGATAAGCCCAAAATGTGTTACAAGACTTACCAAACCAGCGCCTACAATGGCCACCCGGCGATCTGAGTTATTGTTCTGTGACATTTTAACGATGGGACTTTTGTTTTTTCTTGGTTCACTTTAAGGGCGCTAATGATTACAACCGTACGCTTGGCTAGTTGCACGTGGAATGAGCACAGACCTAGATGAGTTTCCAGTTGAAAGTGAAATTAAACGTAGTTCAACGTTTGCAGAGACGCTGCTGCGACCGCAGCGTATAGACAATATTTCCGCAAAATGGACTGTCTGGGCGTCTTTGGTGGGAAGACTTAGAAATGCAACCCGCGTCAGTTAGCCACAATAATGACTAAGTTAAGTGGAACACGCGTGCTTATTCAGTTTCTATTAGTCGGTCAATAAAATGATAGATTCTTAGTGAAAAGAAAAGACTGCGCTTAAAAATCTAAAAAAAATATGACTTTTTGAACTCTCCCGCTATACGCTTTTGTTAAGTATATTCGATTTAAAAGGCAAAAGTCGTTAATAAAATATGTATTAAAAAGCGAAAAAATTAGATTTTACAATTTTAATAGTTCTGGAGCTGAGAAAGTCGCAACTCTTATTTGCTTATTAGGCTTAAACTTGTTTATTTATTAGACTTACAAATTCTTCTGAAGATATCCACATTATTCGACAAACAAAGCGTACGCATAATTCGGATTTTTTAATAAAATTATCCCGAGCTCTTAAAAGCTCAGAGATCTAGATTTTCATACAGACAAATGAATGTTTCTTAGTCACAACCCAATTCGATGCTTATAACTATTATAAAGGGAACTTGTAGTCTGTGGCTTCTCTAGCAAATGTCTTCCTATGAATGCAGGGCTTAAAGACGTCAAAACTTGTATAACTTTTCCAGAAATTTTGCTAAAAACAGTCTTTTTGATTAATAAGCTCTAATATAGATTCTTCGTACTTTTTGTGGTTATTAGCCCACAATCCATTTACAGATTTTTTATGTTAACGAAATTTCCGCTAGTTACATATTTTATTATAATTTTTGAACACACTTTACTTGTTTCATATACTAAGAAATTCTCTGAATGCTGCAGTTTTGACAATAAACTTATATATTTTGAATACATTACGTGGTAATAAACAATAATTCGCTGTGATCCCTATTTAAAGCAATTTAATATCGCCACAATCAAACCAGAGTCTCGAGCCGACTTTTAAGATAACAAAAACATACAGTACGCAACAAAAAACAATTTGCTTAAATTCCGTTTTTTTTCCTTTAAAATGCCTGTTTGCTGTACGCGCTTATAAGTAACTTTTAAAAATCTTTGTGGCAACGCGCCAACTGGCATTCACAGCATTACATAAATATCGAAGTAACGTACGCCCATCGATAAGCAAACATAACGATATTTTGCACATCGATTAAAAAACTAAAGTCAACCTAACACAAGTGCGTGGCAACTGTTGGCACTCTTCTAACACATAAGATAATCCATGTAGTCTATTTTTTATTCTGACGATTGACGATAGCGTTTATCGATAGACTTGGGACTATCCGAAGACGGTACGGAGAATGCCTAAGCTTTTAAGCTCTTTCCAGAAGACGCTATGGAGAATGCCTAAGCTTTTTTCCCGTGTGTGTGTGTGTATGAGTGAGCAAATGTCAAAATGACAGCAGAGTGTTAGCATACGCATATAACAAAAGTGTAATAATTCCGCAATTTAGTGCTGAAAATCAATAAATTAAACAATATAGTTAATAATAGAATTTATTAAATTAATACTAGCATGTGCGTTACTCAAAAAAGCATTATATAAGCCAACAACAAGTCCAATAAAACAAGTGCAATCAATACAACAACATAATAAAAAAAAAAACCTGTGCATATTTTACTATATTTATATACATTTATAGACCCAAGGAAATCCACAAAAGGCAAATCAAAATGGTAATTAAATGCGTGCCAAAAAAACATAAATTAAAAAACAAAGTTTGAGACATTTTTTAACGACTTTTAATTGTTTGCATATGTTTGCAGGGAAACGAAACATCGCTGCCAATGGAAATGTGCTCAAATTGTAAGTAGTAAAAACAGCAGCACGAACATTTGTTAATTATAAGCGTTTTATTACGCTAAAATAAACATATGTGCATACATATATATATATTTATATATACATACATATGCACATATGTATTTATATATGTACATATGTTTGCATACATATGTACATCATTATATTAGCTCTAACGGTCTAAGCAAATATTTGCGCCATAAAAACGGGCCTTCGAGTGCTTTAATATTAAATGTATGCCATTAAAATACTATTAATTTTATTTCTTTTACACTGTTTTAGCCAAATGCATTTGTATAAGTTATCCTTGGCATTGCATTTGTAATATTCTAATTAGCTTCAAGTTTATATACATTATGAGCTTATTTTGACGACGCTTTGTCTATTTTGTGTCTGCGTCGATTTCAATACAATTCGAAATTTCAGCGTCCTGCACTTCGTCTGCTCTACCATTGATTTGACTCAAATGTTTTTGTCAAAAGAAAAACTTGGCTAAAAATAAAACGGTCACATTTTCTATAAACACTAAGATGCCCCGAACGAACTTATTATTACACACGTGCATAGACAATGCCCCAGAACTTTAGGTACTACCAGTTTATTACTATTACTATTACTAAACTGTCGTATTGATCTCACTCTTAGAACGCTAACTTTAATAAGACAAACACATGTTCTTCTTATTTATTTAACATTGAAATTCTAGCTTTAGAGGATGTTGCGAGAAAGTTCAGATATCCATTGAATAGAGTTTAATCAGCTAGCAGCTTGGAGCTAAGAATTGGTATCTCATAGAACCGAGAATGTTAAAGTTAAACGAAGAACTTAGGTATCCATTAAAGCTAAGAATCAGAAAGCATCTTTTAGAACTCGGAATATTAAAGCTTAGAACATAATGATTGTGTCAAAATCCTTAGCCTTATCACTCGCTAAGGCATATTTTAGACTTAACCAATATTGGGCCCATATCAGACCTGTTCAGTACTTTGTTGCGTATAAGTGCTAAATACCTGCGTAAAGATCGTCATAAGAAAAGGGCTTGCTCATAAATAAACTCATATCTTTTATCATCTAACTTAAATAAACCAATATCGCTTTTGTATAGTTGATGCCGATGAAATACGTCGCTTGGGCAAGCGTTTTCGCAAACTGGATTTGGACAACTCGGGTGCCTTGAGCGTCGACGAGTTTATGTCACTGCCGGAATTGCAACAGAATCCATTGGTACAACGTGTCATTGATATATTCGATGCTGATGGCAATGGTGAGGTTGACTTTAAGGAGTTTATCCAAGGAGTCTCACAGTTCAGTGTCAAGGGTGATAAACTATCAAAGCTGCGCTTTGCCTTTCGCATCTATGACATGGACAATGATGGTTATATATCAAATGGCGAGCTGTTTCAGGTAAGTTTGATAGGAACGCGTCTAATATAGATAGTGTTACTTACTAATTTGTTGCTTATTTTATAGGTCTTAAAAATGATGGTGGGCAACAATTTAAAGGATACGCAACTGCAACAAATAGTCGATAAGACAATCGGTTTCGCGGATAAGGATGAGGATGGCAAAATATCCTTTGATGAGTTTTGTTCGGTTGTTGGCAATACGGATATACATAAGAAAATGGTTGTTGATGTTTAAAGCAAAAGTTTAGATATACTTGTACTTTTTATATGCATATTTTTTCAGTAGTTACTATTTATGTATGAGTTATTTGTTTCATTTAGCATGATTATAATTTGTTTTTCTTGTTTTTGTTTTCTTTATACTTTTTGCATAAACTTTGTAGTTAAATATTGTTGCAAACTGCGCAAGTCAATACGAATTCGTTAAGCAGTTTTATTAATTATTATTTCACTAAACATATGAATATCATAACTATCAATTTTTTTTTGAAACGAAAGCAAAACACAATTTTTTAAAAGTTGTTAACTTAAGATTACGTGAAGCAAATGATGATTTATACATATTTACATATAGGCAGAGAAATAGAGAGAGCAACAGAGAGCAAAAAGGCAGAAAAAAAAGAAAAGTGAAAAGAAATTATGCGCCTCCTACTTACTTCTTAAATATATAGTCATAATTTATTATACAAATACGTTATATACATACATACTTATAAAGAATTCAAAACAAAACTACAGTTATGGCAATTACAAAAAGGTTAAAACATATTTAAAAAAAAAAAAAAACCAATCGAAATGAAGGCAAATAAAGCAACACGTTGAGCGTTTTTCAACACAATCAAATGTTTTTCATATGGCATTATATTAAAATATGATAAATTATATGTTAATAATGTCAACTTATTATACATAATATTTATATATACAAAACATATTTACATATATAAGAAAATGCAGGCCCACACGCACACATCTCGAAACTAACTTGTTTTCCACCTTAAAGTGCTTTAAATATTTCCAAAAACTAGACATAAACACCACGCAATTGAAAGCATTAATTAAATTCTTAGTTAATTAATTAATTAGCAAATGCCGAGACAGCAATTTGTTTTAACTTAATTTTACGGCAGGCTTCGTGTTCATAAGTAAAGCTTTATATGCACATATACTACATAAAAAGTATATGTTCAACTTATACATAGTAAGTATGCATGTGTGTTTTATGCGTGTATGTGTGTTTTGGTAGGACTAACTAATATACTACTAAATGGTGTGTATGAGCGAGCTATTTTGTTATTCATTTTTAATTCTCCTGTGATTTTGCCAAAATTAAAAATAATGCATTAAATTAACACAAATGTACATTGAAATTAAAACAAACGAAATTCTAAGCCTAATTTTAGCATGTTTACTACTTTTTATATATTAACTAAGCTATACATATTTTTATAAAAATTACAAATTTTATATTAACTAATCTCAAAGTCAAAAAGTGCTTCAATTTAATCAAATTTAAAATAAAACAATACTAATAAGCAATGTTTACAAATTCATAATTAACAATTTTTACTCGAATTCAAATTTTATACATTTAAAACATAAAAATAAAATACGTTATACAGTAGACGCTCGCAATGAATGCTTAAATTGGGTATTGGAATTTTTATTTAATTAATATCTATTAAACATTTTTACGAGCGTTTACTGTAGCTGCAAAAAAAAAAAAATAATTATTAAAATAATTTATAAATTCAATTTTGCACAATCGATATTTAAATGATATATACAAATATTTGAAGTTACATACATAAATATATCAAAAATACACTAACATGCTCACCAACACAATAAATACATAACTGAGCTAATACAACATTGATTTTAAATAATAAATTCATTTGTAATAATAAGTATAACATTTTTTTTACCTATGTATGTTGCAATAAACAAAGCAAGATATTTATAAATAAATCAGTTGGGTGCTTTTTGCATTTATTAAAAAAGCTTTTAAATAAAACCACGGTATCAGCTAGGAAACAGTTGGCTGGACGGACGGATATGCTGCTACAGCATTAAATAGCATTGAAGATATATTTTAGTTTGAAATTTAACAGATTATTTCTTTAATTAATTTCGAACATTTAGTCTTTTGTTCAGCCGCGACTTTAGTTTTGTAATGTTTATGCATTAAATCTAAAAATCTGTAAGTATAAATACACTGGCTTCATTTTTAAACTTATCTTTTCAAAATAGCTTGCGCGGGCTAGTGCTGATAAAACAGTTGTTATGGCAACATATCGGCACAGCCCGCTCTTGCTGCTTTCTTTATAACACTTTTATACTTAAATTTTGTCACAAAGTTCAGTATGGCTAAGCAGCGTAAAAAATAAACTTTAAAACTAACAAAATATGTAAAAACAAAATTAATTTTCAAACATTTAAATTACACATGACGGCACACGACAAGTGTTGGAAACTGCGAAATCTGTTATTTAGTTAACCTATCGATAACAAATCTGTCATTTTGCTGTTATATGCTTCGCAAACTGTATCAGACATGTGTTTGCTAATAGTACTCAAACTGTAAACAGCTGATTAAAAGCCGCGAAAATTTTTCATCTCTTCTAACTTATTTACCTTTACCTTAGCTTAAAGTTTATTTATGCTCTTTTAACTTGATTGTGAAATCATTTTTAATTTAAATATTTAAAGTTTTAATACTCGCAAAATTATATAGTGTTTAGCGTTGTATATATTAAAGTCTTACAAGTGTTTATAAACAAAAATTTGTTCGCTCTGACTGCGTTAAATTAAAAATTTTAATTTTAAGCTATGCATGAATTGAAATAAAATCCAGGTACAAAAATGTCGGAACTAAGCGATATTTACTCCATCCGTTTGGTCATTGCTGACTTTTATATGGAAAAGCCGTTGTTTGGCCTGGATCCTTGTTATTCCGAACTACGCGGCAAAGAAATTAAGCGAGTAAGTTGGTCTGCATATTTTAAGTATATTTGTTTAATTTTCGTTTTATATTGTTTATAAGGTTCCCATTGTCCGCATTTTTGGCGCAAATTCGCATGGACAAAAAACTTGCATGCATGTACATGGCGTTTTTCCCTATTTTTATATACCTTATGATAAAAAGGATTTTGAATCCTTGGAACGCGGCATACTACAAATAGCAATGCACTTGGACAAAGCCATTAATATATCACTGGGACAGGGCAGTTCCAGCTCTCAGCATGTATTCAAAATTCAAATTGTAAAGGGCATGTAAGTAGTATGCAACTACCTAAATATATTTTATTAATTTAAATAATGCATGTTTTTCAGTCCTTTTTATGGCTATCATCGCAACGAACATCAGTACCTCAAGATTTACATGTTTAATCCGCGTTTTGTACGACGCGCCGCCAATCTACTGCAAAGCGGCGCCATACTCAACAAAAACTTTAGTCCTCATGAATCCCATGTGCCTTATATACTACAATTTATGATTGATTATAATCTATATGGCATGAGCTATTTGCATGTGCCACTGGAGGTAGTAAAGTTTCGGCGAAACGATGAAGAGGAGGGTAAGGCGTTTACTTTTGTGATCTGAACTTAACTTACTTATTTAACATCATTATAGTTGTGAACTATGCGAATATTAAACCACAACAGCTATTTGACCCAACAAACGTCAAAAAAGTAGCTTGCAGCGCCTTGGAGTTAGACATCAGTTCCAGTTTTATTCTTAATCGCTTTCAGCTGGCCAACAAAGGCAATTCCAAGCACACCAATCCAGGCATAGAAGCCATTTGGCATGATGAGCAAGTACGTCGCCAAAAATTAGCCCAGAGCTATGGCAATGATGAAGAAAAATTAAATGCGGTATGTGCATATTCTTATTTCCCTTATGGTTGATACATATAGCTTATTATCGACTTGCAGCTGCCAGCCTTGGAGGTGCCCGCCACTCAGGAGCGTCCGAATATTGAAACTGCTGAGAGTGACATATTCTATCGCACTGCGTTACAAAGCAAGCTGTTATCTATGGAACAGTCTGTTTCTGCTGGTAGCAATCAAACCGCACTTACGGACTTTACCTTGGACACCACACAGGCTAACAATATAACGCTTCAGGCGAATCTTAGTAAGGAACAGCGGCGCACTTTTAATCTACAAAAATTGCTAGTTAATGCAGTCTATCCCGAGGAGTGTACACAAGAGGAACAACAGGCGCTAGTTAATGCTTCATGTATACAAAATCACTTATCCAACAGCAGCTTTTTAAGCGCAACTACTCGCAAAAGTAATGATCTAACAACGGCAACAGAAGAGTGTGATTTCTTGGATGACACGATTGTGGATGAGGAACTTGTTTTGAGTCTAACACAGCCTACAGCTAGTGTGCCACATGATGCTACTCGTAAGTACAGCGCTAGGATGAAGTCTCTTAAAGTAATATATATATGTATATTTTTTTTAACAGTTACTGAGGACGATTTGCAGTTATTAGATGTTTTACGGCAGCTGGAGGAGGAAAATGCGAATGAGTCTCACATAGATTTAGATAGCACACTGGCGCCCTTGTCACAGCAACATAAAAACTGCAAGTTTTTGCATAAACTTTTCAGTATAAACATTTAATGTTTTTAATATTTTATAGTCGAAATTACACCTGATTTGCTGGATAAGGAAACCGCTGCAGCTGCTGCCCAAAAACCACTCTCAGATGCTGATAGTGATTCGGAGGAGGATGCTGGTCCTAACAATGTGAACGATTTCTCTACTGCATTGGATGACATAGACGAGTTGTTGCTCAAGCTTACTCAAAGTCAACCCACACAGCACAAACTGTCGTCGAAAGACGTGACAGTTCCACAAATAGATGGAGCTGATGATAACCTTATACAGCGTACGCCCAAAAAAAACTTAAACAAGCAAAAAACTCCACCACACACACCAACCAATTCGCCGAAAAGCCGGAGCTCTGTGAAATCTCCACGTACGCCTAAATCCAGTGCTGCCAAGAAATATGCACCTTTGCCGCTAGTCTTCGCAAACAAATCAGCGCAGAGTATAAAAATCTTTATTAAAGCAAAGGCGTAAGACTAACCTTTTTGACTTGCAGAGAACCCAGATAATTGCACGCCTTTGAAGAACTTAGAAGTTCTAAGCCAACAACAAGGAGTTCTAGCTAAGCGGTAATGAAATCAGACTAAAATTAAATCAACAATCCCTTAAGGGCTGTCGATTTTTATTACGAATAATTCGATACAAATATAAAATGGAAAACAATATGTTTAACTGCAGGCCTGAGATGACCTTACGCAAGAAATTGGCCATGACAGAGCTGCGCCGGAAAAGTATCTCTGCAACTACTCAGGCATCTGAAAGCTTTATAGCCCTTACAAAGCAAGAGTAAGCAGTTAAGTTAGTTATTATTTACAAATTTTAATAATTCTTCACCTTTAGACCAGCTCCCCGTCGTAGTCTTCGTGCAAGAAATCTGGACGAAACTCACGTTTCCTGTGAGTTAACGCCTCGGAGAAAGAAACCTGCATTCTCGGAATGTTTTATTACGCTTGACCTGAATGCAATAGAACGCGATACTGTGAGTTTATCAGACAAGCCAAAAGAGCAAAGGAGTTTGACCAAAAAGTGCACTGTTCGCATAAAAAGGCTACGCAACAGTAAACTTAATTGTAAGGGTGCTATTGAAATAACTCGGTCCAGCACACTTAGTGCAGGTACTGAGAACCAAATTAATAATGGCACCGCTCAAACGCCGCAGCCGCTTGAAAGCGATGATGAAGCCATTGTATCCGATACTGAGAGCGATATATCTATTGTCAAATTGCGCAAGACACCAAATTTAAGACGATTGCGATGCAGCTTTCGTCAAAGCTTGCTGGACAAGCGAGCAAATAATCCGGTAGTCAACACCCCAGTGACTAATACTAAGCGAACAGATACTGTGCAGACGGATTCTCAGACAAGCACGCCAAGAAGCAAAAATCCTAGTACACCCGTTCATTTGTTAAACAATGTAGTAAATGTAATTGCTACCACTCCTGAGCAATACGCCAATCCATTGAGCACACCAAAAAGTCAAGCTTTAAGCACGCCAGTCTTAAATTCCAATGATGAAGAGGAAACACCCGAAACACCTTCACTTATGAAAAGTTTCTATGAACATTCCATTCTTATAAACAGTCCGTCCTTGTTTAGCGATGATTTAAGCAGCCCAGTTTTGATTGCTGCGAGCAAATCACCAATAATCGCTGCACCTGCTAAAAATAGCTCCAGTTCTTCAAATTCAGGCTTAAGCGGTTTTATTAGCATAACTCCACTGGAGCTGCCGCCCTCATATGAGGAGGTTTTAAAAGGGTGCCGTAAATTGGACATACATGAATATGAGTTTCAAGAGCCGTACTACAGCAATCCAGCAGATATTACCAAAATGAAAGAGGTTGGGTTTCTGGTGCTGCAAATACCTGGTAATAAGTTGAATGATTGCGAGGAGTTCCAAAGCGTTTTAGGTCCGGGCAGGGGCTTGGCAGCCTGGCAACGCAAGCAGCTTATAGGCATAGGTGGTCCGGCCATGTTGCAGCGTTTTCGTGGAGAGCAGCGGATACGTGAGTACTTTAGCACAGCACAAAGGGTGACTATAGAACCGTCTCAAATGGCACCCAGCAAGCAGGACGCCAAACTGTGGCTTAAGGCTAGAGAGCTGCTTAAAAACAATGGACAAGCGCTGGAGCAGAAGCCTGTGGATATGGACAGCCCTATTAAAATAAAGCGTCAAAAGATAACAATGATGCTGAATGAAGAGAATGCGATGGCTGACAGCGGCGATGAGGATTTGGACTGCAGCAGTCTGACACTGACGCCCATGACACCAGCCACACCAAAGCCATTAAGTCAGCAGACAAACGATAAGTTTACACCAGTTAGCAGCCAAGTTGCGGCTGGTGCACAACGCCGTCGTCGCTCCAAGCGTGGTACCAAGCTGTGCTTCAAACCGAATAAAGCTGTCGAAGAACAGGAACTCTCCAGCAGCCAAAACAGTTTTAAATCCTCGCAGTCCAGCGAGCAAAGTGTTGGCAGCAGTGCAGCATTGGCAGCACTTGAACGCAGCTCTTTTGCTTGTCAAATGCAAAGTGGAAAACAGCGTCAAGGCGAGCATGAGCTAAGCTTCGGTCTAAATAATGCTAGTCTGAACAACACATTTGGGTTTAAGGTGAACTTGGAGAATCTGCAACAGGCCAAGGCGGATATTGAGTGCAACTTTTTGACCACCATTACGCTGGAGCTATTTGTGCCCACACGTGGTGAACTCCACCCAGATCCATTGAATGATGAAATTCGCTGCCTATTTTATGCTATAGAGCATAGCATACCACCAAATCTGGAAGATGCGAATGCGTTGCCTAACAAAGCATGCGGTTATATCATGGTCAACGATAGCACTGATTTTGTCAGTGAGGGTCGTATTCATGGCATAGACAAGGATATTGAGGTGCAAGTGGTGTTAAGCGAAGCTGAAGCTTTTGAGGCTTTACTAGCATTGTGTGCACGATGGGATCCGGATATATACGCGGGTTATGAAATCGAAATGAGTTCTTGGGGCTATGTCATCGAGCGTGCCAAGTATCTGTGTTTCAATATAGCGCCATTATTGTCACGCGTTCCAACGCAAAAGGCACGAGATTTTGTGGAAGAGGATCGTGAACATTTTACCGATCTAGATGTGGAGGTAAGTTTTAGAAGCAACTTAAATAATTATCTTTTAGTATTTACTAAATATTTCTGTAATAACCTTCTAGATGAAGATCTGTGGTCGCATTTTGCTGGACGTTTGGCGACTGATGCGCTCCGAGATTGCCTTGACTTCGTATAGCTTTGAGAATGTCATGTACCATATATTGCATAAGCGCTGTCCCTGGCACAGTCATCGCAGCCTGACCACTTGGTTTAACTCGTCCTGTTCCCGCTGGATTGTATTGGAGTATTACTTGGAGCGCGTGCGCGGAACACTGGCCCTATTAGATCAGCTAGATCTGTTGGGACGCACAAGCGAAATGGCCAAGCTAATTGGCATACAATTCTACGAGGTGCTCTCACGTGGTTCGCAATTTCGCGTAGAAAGCATGATGCTGCGCATCGCCAAACCAAAAAATCTGGTGCCTCTATCGCCCAGCGTGCAGCAGCGCGCACATATGCGTGCACCTGAATATTTGGCTTTGATAATGGAACCCCAATCGCGCTTCTATGCAGATCCGCTAATTGTACTTGATTTTCAGAGCTTGTATCCGAGCATGATTATTGCCTATAACTATTGTTTCTCCACGTGCTTGGGACGCGTCGAGCATTTAGGACACTCCACGCCCTTTGAATTTGGTGCCTCACAACTGCGCGTTCCACGACAAATGCTAGAAAAATTGCTCGAACGCGACTTGGTCACGATATCACCCTGTGGCGCTGTTTTTGTCAAGTCTTGTGTACGTGAAGGTATATTGCCGCGCATGCTCAGCGAAATTCTGGATACACGGCAAATGGTTAAGCAATCGATGAAGCTGGACAAGCACAATACAGCTTTGCAGCGTGTGTTGCACTCACGCCAGCTGGGTCTAAAACTAATGGCAAATGTTACCTATGGCTATACGGCAGCCAACTTTAGTGGACGCATGCCTGCCGTGGAAGTAGGTGATTCGGTGGTTTCCAAGGGCCGCGAAACGCTGGAGCGTGCCATTAAGCTGGTCGAGTCAAATGACAAGTGGAATGTGCGTGTGGTCTATGGTGATACGGATTCCATGTTTGTTCTGGTGCCCGGTCGCAATCGTGCGCAGGCTTTTAAAATTGGCGAGGAAATTGCTGAGGCAATAACCAAAATGAACCCACATCCAGTCAAGCTGAAGTTAGAAAAAGTCTATCAGCCTTGTATACTGCAAACCAAGAAACGTTACGTGGGCTATATGTACGAAACGGCTGACCAAGCCCAACCGGTCTACGAGGCCAAAGGCATTGAGACTGTGCGACGCGATGGCTGCCCGGCAGTGGCCAAAATGTTGGAAAAGGTGCTGCGCATACTCTTCGAGACGGCGGATGTGAGCCAGGTGAAGCAGTATGTGTGTCGTCAGTTTACAAAGCTACTAACAGGTCGCGCTAATCTGCAGGATCTTATATTCGCAAAGGAGTTTCGTGGTCTTAATGGCTATAAGCCAACTGCCTGTGTGCCCGCACTGGAAATGACCCGGTAGGTAAAAGTGTCATTTAATTGGTTTCATATTTTATACATACCATTTGTTAATTTTGCTGCACAGCAAATGGATGCAAAGTGATCCACGTCACATACCACGCCGCGGTGAGCGTGTGCCCTTCATCATAATCAATGGACCGCCGGGCGTGCCTTTAATACGCATGGTGCGTAGCCCCCATGAGTTGCTGGCCAACGAGGGCTACAAAATAAACGCCATTTACTATATAACAAAAGCAATCATACCGCCTTTGAATCGTTGTCTATTGCTTATTGGCGCCGATGTCAACGATTGGTAAGCTTTTTAGTGGAAATGTTTTGATTAAGCTTCTTCAGTTAAAC
This sequence comes from Chymomyza fuscimana, assembly GCA_949987675.1. Classification (NCBI taxonomy): domain Eukaryota; kingdom Metazoa; phylum Arthropoda; class Insecta; order Diptera; family Drosophilidae; genus Chymomyza; species Chymomyza fuscimana. Next base: position 90,428,548 of record OX465089.1, on the reverse strand, counting down.
TAAATTTTTCAGGTTTACCAACTTGCCGCGAAAGTTGCTGCTTACACCAGCGCTTTCCTTTGGCAACGAGCTAGTCTCTCATCCCTCCAAGGCAACCAATGTGTATAAGAAGTCCACCATCTCCCAGTACTTTTCAACAACAAACTGCATTGTTGATTGCGGACGTCAAACCAAATCCGGCATTTGTGCGGAATGCCTACAAAATGCCAGCAAGTGTGTTGTTACATTGCACGCCAAAATTGCCAAGCTGGAGCGTGGCTATTATTTAACCCAACAAATATGTCAATCCTGTTGTGGACGTGTGGGAGATCTAAACTGTGGCTCGCTGGATTGCCCAGTGTTATATGTGCTGGAGGTAAAGCGAAGAGATCTGCATCAAGTTGGGCATTTACGTAAATTGCTTGCAGAGCATTTTTAAAACACAAATTATTTTTTTTTTACATAGATTTTGTTATATTGAACTTCCGCTATGGTTGTACATATATAGATATAGTTATATAAAGTTAATACATTGTTCAGCCTGTAAATATTTTGTAAATATGTATTTCTGCAATACACTCAACAATCCATACATACTATGTGCTTTCGCCATATAAATATGTGTGTGTTTGTGTATGTATGCAGCATAAAACTACATATTAATTTATTGTTAACTATTGATATTGTTAAGTTGCATTTAAATTTTGTGATTGCATGAATTGTGAATATTATTAAGTTAAATGTGAGTGCGGTACAGTAAGCGCTCAGTAAACTGTTTTGTATTCTAAAGAGCCCCAGCTGTACATATTGGTTATGCAACGTGTTATTATATTCGCGGAATTCTACAACTAAATCGCTAAACATAATTATATTTTGTGAGATTTTTTCATTATGTAAACATGCATGTTATAATAAATACAAATATGCAATGCGTAATTTTAAATTGATTCATTTGAATGCTATAACAGAATTAATTAAATAACAGTAAGTAGGTAGTTCAGTAACAAGTTAACCTTCTTTTTTTTTTGATTTGCAATGTTTATAATCATATGCCAAAGATTTTACTATGTATTTTAAAAACATTCAATTTATGTGCCTAAAGATTTTACAATTTCTTTTTAAGATTTATCAAGCCTTACTGCGCATTGCCTAAAATACAAGTACATACATGCAAATTATAAAAAAAAATATTATGCATGTATAAATTACAACACTACAAAGTACAGTAAAAAGTACAGTGTTTCAAAAAGTTAAAAAAAAAAATACGTATATCTATATATCATCATCCATTTCAAAAATCATGGAATTCTTTGCATCTATATCGGCTTCATGTTGTGCGCGAGGTTTCTTGTTTCGTTTAGCTTTTATATCGTTGTTCTTATTGTTGTTAGAGTTTTTGTGTCCAGCCAAATCAACTCCACTATCATGCAATGATACCTGCTTTTCATTATCCTTGTTGTTCTTGACGTCATTAGTTTGCTTAAAAAATAGCGCATTAGCAGCAGTCTGCAACAAAAAAAAAAAAAAAAGAAATTAATGTAGACAATCTGAACGTGGTCAGATATCATTATGTTTAAAAAAATGTGTCTGTATAGTAAGCATCTATTAATCTTTTATATTCTCAGATAGGCATGACTATATTAATACACGAGTCAATGCTCGCAACAATAACCAAAAATTTAATAACACATTAAGAAAACTATTTGCGTCTGCACATCAAGCAAATCAAACAATTTAAATGTTACAAAAATAAACTCTTTACGCCAGACTAATTCAATTAGCGCTCAATACAATGGAACACTAAACTAATCCAAATATTAATCTAAAGTTCTATTTATCTAATCTAACTGCGCATAAACTCACCTTGAGCGTATGGTTGTCGTTATCTTCATAATCGCCCGAGTCACCTTCGCTTAGACGACGCTGTTGGGCACGTAATTTGAGATCGCGTCGCTTTTGATTCTTCTTGCGTTGACCCAAGATGCTCGAATCGAGTCTATATGATAAGAAATTGATTACAATTGCCTGAAATTGCTGGTTCTATATATAGACTTACCTGAATACTTGCTTCATGATGTGATCATTAAATGTAACAGTCTTTTTGCAGCTTTCCGAAAGCCCAGCGTCATCACGTTCTTCAGGTATGCCGCCAAATGATTGCGAAAAGTTGCCAGCATCAATGGAGCATGAAAACGATGAGGAGCACTCATCAATGGAGGAGCAGCTATCGGAAATAGAGGGACGCGGCCCATAGCGACTTAAGCGCTTTAATATGCCCTTATAAGAGCCGCCGCTGCCAACGCTCCTATCGTTGCATTCGGAGTAGCTACGCTGCTTACGTTGCGGTGGCTTTAAAGTAGCCATTGCCATAGGCTGAGAGCTTGATGAATTTGTTGCGGCGTCATTGCGCTCCGGTGAGGAATCTTCATCTGCCTTAGTTAACTGCTTAGCATCATACGCTTTAATATCCTCATATGTCGACTCTGAAAGCGATCTTTGCTTTTTGTTGCGCTTGCGCTGTTTCTTATTTAGCTTCTTGGCTTGTTGTTGTGTCTCTTGCAGATCCCTGGGCTCATCATCCTCTGTAGTATTGACGACTGTCAATTGGGGTTTAATTTTAATATTAACTTCATCATCTGCTTCATTCCGCTGGGCGTCAATGTCTAGCGTCACAGTGCGCGGCTGCACTTTGGGTTTTCCAATTAAGTGACCATATATGGCATACTCTTTTAGATTATTACTATCGAGGCCAGCTAAATAGCTCTGTAATTTGGCGCATACGGATTTCAAATCTAGCTTTACAATGACATTGTTATCCCAGGCTTCAGCCTCGGCGCTTTCAATGCACAAATCAGCATCCAATTCGCTAGGCAACTCTATATAAAAAGCATAGTATGTGGGATAGTAGCCGCTGCCCAAGGTTGCAAACTGCACATGCACACTTTGCGACTGCTTCAAAATTGACACGGAATCGGGCTGCACATTAGCCACGTGCAGCACAAATGTTAAGGTATTTTCAAAAACATTGCAATCAAATTTGGCAGGCAATTGATAGTGTCGAGAACTCTTAAGGAATGGGTGTGTAATAGTGACATTAGCTAAAAATGGAAATTCACAAAATTAGCACTGCATGTAACTAGGATCTTCATTTCCAGCTACTTACGTGCATTGGCAAGGACCTGCTTGCTTTGTTCGCCAGTGGAATCACTGGAATCAGCCCCATCATTGACATCCTCCTCAGCAGGCGATTCGCTGTTTGAATGCAGTTCCACGCCGCTATCCTCGCGACTAAAGTGACGCAGCGTATCATGCATGTTACGCTGTTGGTCCTTGTTGGTACGTACCACAGGCAGTGTTATGCAAAGACGTCTGCAATCGGTATCAAAGCGTGCATTGCCCGCCTTGTCGTCGACGGTGTAGGGCAAATCCAACTTAAGCTTGTACTTTGCGCCATGGCGTTCACTGAGCAAGTAGATCGACTTGCTAGTTACATCTAGCTGGCATTCTGCAGTGGAGCGTAGCAGAGGCAACTCTATTTCCACTATAAGTTTACGCGGCATTGTAACATGCAATTTGGCATCCAGCTCATTGGTATACTCAGAGAGATCCACATCATGGCTTTGCTTGATGCTGTATTTGGGCACAGCAAACTGTGGCTTGGGCGTAACATTGGTCTTAACCGGCAAGACCTTTGGCTGGCCAGCAGTTGCATCCGGCTTTTTCGGATACAGATGTTCAAGCGGATGCGGCTCCTGCTCCTCAGGCGTTGCGTTTGTATCCAACTTGCGTATCACAGTGGGTCGCGTTATGCCCTTGTAGTCCAGCTTAGGGAATTTGAGATTAGCGCGATCCAAACATACCTGATATTCACGCTCGACTGCGTCTAGCGCCGTGTCGATGAGGCACTTGCGAAACTGTTTGTTGCGTTGGCTCAGGTACAATGCATCCGGATGAAAAACCACATCAAACACCTTGCAGTACTTGTTTTTGGCATCACAGTCATCACGCGATGCAGTCTGTGCCATTGGTATGGACCAGTTGAGACCTCTGTCGCCAGTTTCGGGATGACGCGCAAGCTCGTTGCGTGGACGGGCAATCTCCGGGGAGCTGGCAATATTGATGAAGCATTTAAGGTCGCCGTCTATGGCTGTTTTAATCACAAAGCCCGGCTTGGGATGTATAAAGGTGACCGCAACGCCGCGTTCTTTCTCCAACTGTGTAATCTCTTGCTCGTAGATTTTACGATTCTCCGGATCTTGTATTTCTTCAACGTAGTCAAAGAAGAGCTTGCGAAACTCTTCCTGGCTTAGGGCCTGACGTATACGATCGAATTCGTCCTGGGTTATATCAAGTTTTTCATTTTCTTTAGAGTGTTTATTACGCGTACTGGAAGCAGTAGATGCGGACATAGCGCTCAATGCAACTCACTTCACTGATTATGCTTTACGGCTTGATATAATTTTTATTTTTTTTTATTACACTTGTCACACTGAATTCTTATTAATAAACTTATTTGAATTGTTTGGAACACTTTGTTATTGTTTTAAAAAAATTTATGGAATTAGCACTTGAGCTGTGAAGAACACGTACGTATCTGTTGCAAATGCGTTAAAATGTAGACACTTATAAGGTTCTGGAAAGAAAATAGAAAAAAAAATTTGATTGGTATGAAACAGCTGAGGGGAGTGCAAAAAGAACGTTAGCAGTTTTGTATACTCTGGAATAGTGTATATGAGCTTAGTGGGTTAATACTAATGTTGATGTACTATTGAAGCAGATATATTGGGCTGCCTTCTGAGCTTCACCTCCAAGCAAATCTATTTATCTAGGATTGTTGTAACCGTGCCACCGATGACTTTATAATTCATGAGTAAGGATTTTTCAATGAGTTGACGACAGAAGCTAAACTTGTAAAGTAATGCCCACCTTTCAGTACAACTCTCAGAACTATGCTAATTATAAGGACCGAATAGTTTGATGTGCTTCCTGTCAGCAGTTCGTCTGTATCTCTCTTCTTCGCATTTTAAATACTTGGAATTAAATAACTTTAAACAAAACAAAGAGCATTTATAGGGAGGTATCCATTTGTATAATCTAAGTAACGCTTTTGATAACTTTTAAGCCAAAGGGGGCATCATTCCCAGTTTCGGGATTGCATTTTGTTTATTGCATGCTGACTATCCGAATAATATTTAGTCACGTTATTCCAAGGCTGTTGCTTTATCTTGTCAGAGATCAATGCGAGTTGTCTGATATGGAAAATTTTCACAACATTGTCAAATCTAATCAAAATTGTGAAATTGTGTCATAAATGTAGCGCCAGCTGCTGTTAAAGTATTCATCGAGATTCTATAAAGATAAGGTATTTGTTTTGTTTTTTTTTAGATACATACATATATGAAGCACACTACCAAGGAACTTTCCTATACATAATTAAACGCATTTCAAAAGTTTTGTGTTGAATTTTTGATGTATATAAGCCCTATACTACCTTTAGAGTTATTTTAGCCAAAAGCGCAAAGAAGGTTCTAGAAAAAATAACTTTGTTGATAACATAGACAGACTGCACAAAACGCAAGAGTATTTCAACTTTTACAGGCCAAGGTAAGCCATTTTTATATATATAGGTACAAAGGGTATACTAGATTTGTGCAATGTATGTAACGGACAGAAGGAGGCGTGGCAGATCCCAAGTCCTTTATACTAAAATGCTTATCATAACTTCGGGTAGCGATTGAGCCATGTCCGTCTGTCCGTCCGTCCGTCTGTCCGTCCTACATCTCGGAGACTATAAGAGCTAGAGATACGAAACTTTATCAGCTGGTGCGCATATTTCCTCAGAAGATGAAGTTGAATCATGTCAATATCTTCCCCCGCTGTAGATTTTCGCGGTTTTTAGCTACACCGTTCAATATTTTAATTTTAACAGAGCGATGCGTTGTGGTTACATGCATCTATGTATGTATGTGTAAAAAATTAACAAAATCGGACAAATACAGCTAAAGTTTTATACATATATAAATTTGACCACCCTTGCCTATAAACTGCGTCAATATTTGACTCTACGTAATTATGGTAACAAGTGAACTAGAATCACAATTTTTGGTAAGCTGATTCATGTGGCTCTAATGAACAAATCCACATCCAAATTTTATCGATGTGGCCCCCAACACCCCGCAATCGATTTACCGTGTTTTCTCCCACATCCCTCAACATAGTCACTTGAAACTTACCCCATATACTTTAAATAACTTATTTTACGTAAATTTCGATTTTCATCAAAATCAGATTTACGAAGCTTATCGGTATAAACATCGTTTTCCAAAAAAAAAAAAAGAAATCCTTTGGAAAGTTCTTAGAAGGAATATGCAGGAATAAAATTTTCTTTTGAGAAATTAGGTACAGGGTATTACACTGTCGGGCACCGCCTCGACTGTATTACATTTTTTTTTTTTGAAATGACTATTATTTTTTTTTAAATTGATAATATACGCTGCTGTGCTTGGGTTATATGATAGTCAACTGTTTTAGCGCTTATCATATATAGTCACATGGATAATGCACGCAAATCATGAAATTGATTAACGAAAGTCAAGTTAGTCATTTAATGCCAAATTATTCCCCTTCAATTGTCCTAGGTCTAGTTAGCCGGCACTTGAAATCACTTTAGATTACTTTGCGCAAAATATTTAATTAATAACAAGTATGTATGTACGTACATTAATGAGCATATTTATAATCTTTAAACAAACACAGTCGAAATTGTTAAATAATTATCAAAAAAAATAAATCATTTTTAAGTCAATGACGTGGGCGCAATATTTGCCGGCCGCTTAATTCGTAGATAAATTGCTCATTAAGATGACACTTACAAATCTTATGTAAGAACTCGAACCCAGATCTTTTATATCGTTTGATTTACAAAAATAAACTGCACATGTTTTTCCTTATTTTTTTTTTTATTATATTTTGCTGCGTGAAAAACTTACTGCGTAGTTTGAAATTCTAGCTGTGTGTTTGTTTTTGTTTTATTTTTTTATTTTGTCGGCAGTTTTACAGAGCTTGTTTCGCGAACGAGCGAACTTTTGCAAATGAGAGTCGTGCGGGTTCCGCAGTTGCGAAAAAGCCGGCAACAAACATTAATTGAGAAAGAAGAGAGCGCAGTGGGCGGGTGGTATGAGAGAGTGTTGATAAGCAGAACCACTTGCCCTCAATTGTTTGATTTAGTTGTTATTGTTGTTGTTATGGTTCTTGTATAACAACAGAGCGCTATGTATTGCGCAGCCCAAAGTCAAAACAAACTATAGTCTACATGGTATACATAGAAATATATATGTAGATAAATTGGTTGCATACAGTGAGTCAAAAAAGTTAAGGCACATCGATTCTTTTGCTTCCAAAGTTGTGAATGCAATTTCATTGTTGTTCTGTTCGTAATGTAATTTTTGCTACAAAATTATATAGGTACATTAGGTCGGGTCAATTTGTATGGAGCCGAAAAAAAGTTCTGGGGCTCACAGTGATTTTGATTCTTTGGGTCATTCTCAGCAACTTAGCCCATGAAACTATGGGTCTAAAAATAATTTCGAGTCGCCCAGTAGTTCAAAATAGGTTTTTTTCGAAATAAAGAGAATACGATCTTAAAAATCGATTGAGAATTGTAGGTGTTATGAACGAAAAATCACGGCTACAGCTGCATAAAAATTCGTAAAGACGTAAGTGAATGCAAATAAAAAAATATTTGTGAAAAATTGTTTTTTTTTCATATAAAAGTGTGATAGCTTCTACAATTCTTAAACTTTTAGACATTTTTTTTCGATGCAATGTCTAAGTCGTTTTTTGAATATTTTGAAAAAATAAAAAACAATTTTGAAAAAGTGGGCGACTCGAAATTCATTTTTAAGACTAGTTTCCATAGTTTCTTGGGCAAAGTTGCTTAGAATGAACCAAAGAATCAAAATCGATGTGAGCCTTTATACCGAAAAAAAATTGGCCCACCCTAATGTACATATATATATAGAAATTTGCTATAAGGAGATCATATTACACTAACTAGTAAAGTTCGGTTGTATTATTTTGGATACCATTTTGAGAAGAAACTCAGTTTTTTTTTAACCATTGTATTATATTAAACTTTAAATGCTTTTGACACATCAACTTTATAGAAGAAATTTTGAATAAATTATGAAGGTTGTTTGATCCTAAAACAAAATGCATTTATTACGATATTTCGCATCCCTATTCTATGATAGTATTTTCCCACATATGAATCACCAAATGTTTTAGAGGGTTTTGTTGTTAAACTGTGATTTGCCACTTAAACTTATTTGCAATTAATTTTAATGATGACAACTTAACTTAACCGCCGTCTTTCACAGTAAAAAAAAAAGCAAAATATGTAGCTATACATTTTTTTGGCCAATTTTATGAGATACACTCTACATACCACGCCGCCGTTTTTCACAATTAAAAACGCATTCTTTTCTTGGAAATTTTTGATTTTGGCCGAATTTTTTGTTTTAGCAGAATAAAATGATTTAGAAAAAGATAATGCAGTCGAACTTCTACATATTACGAATTTTTTTCAAGTTCAACACTGCTTTTTTGATCTCATTATAACAAATTTTTACTATAACAAACCAGTTTTCTACCCACGTGCGATTCGCGTTTTTCTTAAATTTTTGAAATCAAATATTAGTTTATTTTTATTATTAACCAAGTAAAGAAAAATGATCAACTTTTAATATAAAAACGCTGTGCATAAACTTTTTTGATTCACTGTATATACAAGGAGTACTGTGTGATAACTGATAAAAAAAAAGGACGCAGTAGGAGAGCTAACATGGTGTATGCTTATAAGCATGTATGTATATATGTACATATGTACCTATACTTATATATACATGCACATAAACATGTGTTTGTGTTCTATGTAATGGGCGGATAAGCGCAAATTGAGTGAAATTGTAACAGTTACGTGACCGAGCGAGCACATGGGCGAGGGTAAAAAACAAAAACAAGAACATGGGCATTGTTTGGTCAATACAACAAACTGAAGGAAAAATGATTGATTTTTTTCTTTGCCCTTATTCTCCGTTGGGTGCATATAGTATATATGTACTACATAGACATTGTATATGCATGTATTTAGTTGTGCAGCATTGGTGCAGTATGTTGAACCGGTCTGGTTGCATATAGCAAAACCTATAAGCAGACAGACACACACACACACACTAACGCAGTCAGCTGCATACTACCAAGAGATGCAGCTTGAATGATTGCTTGAGCTAGCATAAAGAGCAATTTGCGCAAGTTGCAGATGTCAATGACCACTAAGATGTCTATGCCACAATGCTAAACTTTTATGAGTGTAAATAAATGCGCTTCTTAAATATAGTTCACATATACATATGTAAAAACTGCTACTGCACAACTGCTAAATATGCACAACTAACACTTACCTTAATTGTATGTTTTTAAAGGCGTTGTATTAAATGCACTTTGTTTTTTACTTTTAAACCTTTAATTTTATTTTTAAAGCACTTTTCAAATGTTTTTAGGATTTTAGTTTTGATTGATAATTCAACAAAATTCTAGAAACTTTTTCAGCTGATCAATTTTACCCAGGCCGCCGGCTCAGAGTGACCATAACACGTGTAACTCTAGCTTATGAAATAAAAGCATAAAAAATACTATACATAATTTAGTATTTTCTGATAGCTACTAATATTTGCCATGGCAAGTTTGTTTACAATTGGTCACTCAATTTTAAAGTACCCTTGCAATGGAGTCTAAATTATTTTTAGTTTTTCTATTGTCTTTATTTATCTACAAAAATGCAAAAGGTGCGCTTGGATTTGTTTATATTCAAAAGTTTGTGTGCCACAAAGTATAAGCATATGAAAAATTGACGCTTAGCTGCTTTATATACGCCTTAAACGTACTTGAAAAAATGATGCTATTGTGCTGGCTAATTTGTTTTCATATGCTACCGTTCTAACTAATTGCGCTGCGTATTTTAGAAAACATGAGTAAAAGTGCAGCCTGTTGTTTTATTTAAAACAAAAACGAGTGTTTTATACTAAAAGTGTGTTATATAAACGCATTTATATGCTGTTGTGGGCGTACGCAGCATTACAAATGCATTTATTAATATATACACACACACACATGCAATCATGTGTATTCGAGCATGTGTATGTGTCTGTATCTAATTGTATGTGCTTGTGTGCATTTCTTCTTGTTTGCAGCTGAAGTTAATGGGCGCTTGCTCGATGAAAACCAAGAGATTCTAGATATGGAATTACCACCACACATTAATGGCAAGGAGTTTCCCGCAGTTCCACAGAATTCTGTGCAAACACATCCAAGGTAAATACAGCTAATAGTTAAAAAGCATTTAAGGCTTACATTTGAAAACAGCTAGAACTTCCAATTTGCTAACTTTAAATCCCAATCCATTATATGCTGCACTTAAATATTAATTAGGAGGCATGTAAAGAGTAAGCGACGCATGAAAAGAAGGTAAACTTCATAAGCCACATAGGCTAGCGTCTTTTTTTCGATTTAGTTTTTATTTAGTAACTTTTGCAATTTATGTATAATTCTTGCTAATCCCGGTTTTTCTTAAATAGATTCAAATGCTACGCCTGCGAAGAACCTTGCCTAGATCCAAATGAGCATGCACACACTTGCCAAAATGCCATACAGGTGAGTTTTCACGTATTTACTAAGAAAACGTTAACTTTAGCATTTTAATATAACTTTAAAGTGCTGGAAATCCCGTACGCGTGATGCTGTCGGCCAGGAGCAAGTCGCACGTGGTTGCACCAAAACGCCAGAGCAAGTGCCTTTAATATGCACTCAAAATGCAGTCAACACCATAAAGTTTATAAATGTTGCCTGCTGCGCTGGCGACTTTTGCAATGATGGAGACTTTCCCGAACTGCCACCATTTGTCAGCGGCGACGTAACAGTCATAACAGCTGACAGCAGCAATATTAGCAAACTGATTGTCGCTATACTGGGACCCTTTCTGGTCTTTACTTTAATGGGCGCAGTTGCCATATACTTTATACGACGCAATCATCGAAAACGTTTGGCGGCATCACGCATTAAACAGGATCCCGAATCATATTTGGTCAATGATGAGCTATTACGCGCTACTAGCGCTGGAGACAGCACGTTACGCGAGTATTTACAACATTCTGTGACTTCTGGCTCAGGTAGCGGTTTGCCGCTGTTGGTACAGCGCACCTTAGCCAAGCAAGTCACATTAATAGAATGTATTGGACGTGGCAAATATGGCGAGGTCTGGCGTGGTCATTGGCATGGTGAGAGCATTGCGGTCAAAATATTTTTTAGTCGTGATGAGGAGTCCTGGAAGCGCGAAACAGAAATCTATAGGTATGTTTTGTGAATGTGCTTATTTTTAATCTAATAATATTAAAATGACTTTGTCTGGTATCCCTTTTAGCACTGTGCTTTTGAGACATGAGAACATACTCGGCTTTATTGGCTCCGACATGACTTCACGCAATTCTTGTACACAACTATGGCTGATGACCCACTACTACCCACTGGGTTCGCTTTTTGATCATTTAAATCGCAATGCATTAAGTCATAATGACATGATTCTTATCTGTTTATCAATTGCCAATGGCTTGGTGCATTTACACACGGAAATATTCGGCCATGAGGTAAGATACTTAATGGGCTTGAAATAATGGAGCTCTTAAAATGTAATATCTACTTGTCATTTTTTTTTATAACAGGGCAAACCTGCCATGGCTCATCGAGACTTGAAATCGAAGAATATACTGGTAAAATCCAATGGCACTTGTGTAATTGCCGATTTTGGTTTGGCTGTTACTCACTCACATGTCACAGGACGTCTAGATATGGGCAATAATCCAAAAGTTGGCACTAAACGTTATATGGCGCCCGAGGTGCTTGACGAGAGGTAAGCTACCGGAAAATGCCTTGACTTGACTTCAGATTCTACAAAACTATCTTCTTCAGCATTGACCTGCAATGCTTTGAGGCATTGCGCCGCACTGATATATATGCCTTTGGTCTGGTGTTGTGGGAAGTCTGCCGTCGCACTATTTCTTGCGGCATTGCTGAGGAGTACAAGGTGCCCTTTTATGATGTGGTGCCAGTTGATCCCAGCTTTGAAGACATGCGCAAAGTGGTTTGCATTGACAATTATCGTCCATCTATACCTAATCGCTGGAGCTCAGACTCGGTAAGTTTTGAACTTCACTTTTTTAACTTTTATAATGTATTAAACATTTTTCAGCTGCTTGCCGGCATGTCCAAGTTAATGAAAGAGTGCTGGCACCAGAATCCAAATGTGCGTTTGCCAGCACTGCGCGTTAAAAAGACTATACATAAATTAGCTTCCGCTGATGAAAAAATTCGTTTGGACTACGATGAGGTCTGCGTCTAGTGAAGTAGCTAGCTATAAGTTTATAAATTAGTTACTTAAGATTAAGTTTAGCCGATATTATTTAAAGTTAGTTAGTTTAATGTTCATCAAACGCAAATCGCCTTGAAATTATTAGATTTTTCATTTGTTTTGCTGGATTAAAATTTCATTTAATTTACATAACTTTTGTGTATGTAAGCAGGATATTGCACAAAAGTCAAAATATTTTTTTGTTCATCAAACATTTATATATTTATATTTAGTTAATAAGTTTACATATAATTTCGTGCCTTTGAAATTGCCTTAAATGTAAATTCAACTTGACTTTTTCACTATATTGTAGTTATAATGGATGCCTGCAAATAACATTTGCCTATTTTTTAAATATTTCATTTACATTAAGTGCCATTACAATTAAAAATTGATATTTAAGCTCACTCTTTAAACACAATCACCGAATTCTTGAAGCCACTACATTTTGTGTTCTGTTTTTTTTATCATACATTACTCATAATTGTGGGCAGCATTAGCATAGCAATTGGCGCTCCTAATTAAAAAAACCGAAAAACATTTTTTGCACTTAGTTGAGTTGAAAAACTGACACGCCACTTGCATACACACTATATTTGTATGTAAATTGTACAAAATGAGCGCTAAATAAGTTATATGTAAATGTAATTTAGTTTAATTATAAGAGACAAATGAAATACATACATATTTGTTAAGATAAATGCATATACTTTATTTATAGTATCCTTGAAAAGGGTGGATTAGTTTTGGTCTTGGGTTTTGAAGTGTAGAAAAGTAGACAGTTAAAGACATGATACGTATGGAATAAAAGGAACTTGTCGCTATGTAAATTGATATGAACAATATTTAAGTTCAAAAATTGTTTGTAAAAAGTTAAAAAACGGGCTAATCTGTAAAAAGAGATAGAATGAATCATTTTTTCATGTAAGAGTTTTGGAACCGTCTACCCTCTAAAATAGCTATGCTTATACATATTTTAATTTAATTTGGTGTTAGTAGCTTAAAGCTTTCATTGCTGTTCTCATCCAGAAACAACAATTTAAATATATCATTGAAGAAATCGGGATAATAGTCACAAGCACGTTTGCAATCCGGCGTCCAATTAATTTCTAAAAGCTTTGGTTGCATTATTGTCTCTTTTCCTGTCTTATCATTCACCCACTCCAGCATAATATCAGCAGCATATAAGGCTCGGGACTGCGAGCAGTGCGTCAGACCACAAGGTGGTGGCGCTTGAGTGGCACATTTCAGTACCTCATGTAGCATTATGCATATTTGCTGTTCCACAGCAGCCCAATCATGTTGGGGATATTGTTGATGCCATAGACCCAAGAAATAATCACACTTTATATGATGCAGTTCCACATTTTCCTGATAGTTCATAACTGTATAATGCTTCTCATAGTCATCAAAGTTGTCCAAAGAAAATGATCGATTGGCAAAGCGTAGAAAGAACTTGCGATGCACATAGGCTTCCAAGGGCTTGGCACGCTTTAAGAGTATTACATAGCGCACATCAAACTTGAACTTAGCGTTAAGCTCAGCTCGCTGAAAGAGCACGGGGCGTTCTATATATTTTTGTGCTATTTTGGGTCCAGTAGCCGGCAAGCGCACAATCTGTTTGATGTTATCTGTAATATGTGTATCCAAGCCGCGTGCTAAGTTCCAAGGTTTAATGATCCAATGATTGTCCAATCCTTTGGCTGCGCGTTGTTGATAGTAAGATGCAAACTCAACCAACTCAGTGCATAGATTATAAGTAGTGGGCAGCCATGCTGGATAGGTTTCAAGTGTGTCAGCATTATGGTGCTCCTTAGCAGCACGCCTGCCGACAATGCTTAACAAATCCTTGATGGTAATAACATATTCAAAGGGAAATTGATTAATAAACTTATTTGGTGTTTGCTCTGCCAATTCCGCAAAGGATTTGTAATGACTTGTCAGCCAGAGTACATCAGCTTCTGTCTCATTGTCAACCAAAGTGAATTCAGGCGCTGTGAGATTGGCGCACAGCACATCATATTCGGCATACACCTTTAGTGGCTCACAGCGTGTTATCTTGGGTGCTACAGCATTATCTGCTGGATAGGTTTCGGGTATATGACCACTGGTAAAGTATTCTGCACCCGGTTCTGTTTGCACAAAACTATTGCTGCTTAGATCCGAGCTGCGCCAAGGCAACAGCAGCGCTGGTCGCTGTGGTGCATCACCGGCAACGTATTCGACAAAATCACGTGTCACCTGTTCTTCATGCTCACAGTCGCGTATGGGAAACAGTAAGCTATAGGTGGTCGATGTGGCAAGATAAAGGAAAGGCACCAAACGAAAATTTGGTTCTTCGCTGTGATTTACGGCAGAACCTACTTCGTCCATGACGTACCAAATGGGCATGCGCTCCTCGTCCGACAAACCATCGCTGGCTATTGAATACGCATGACAGTATTTCCAAAGGCGGCGCAATATCTTATCAATGCGCTGTTCATGCTCCAGATCGACACCGGTAATGGCAGACAAACGGTCGGCTAGCTGTGGATACTGTTCTAACTGCTGACGCGCTGTGTTCATACGAAAGGTCCACGCATGATCCACCAAAAATATTGCCTGAGTATCATTGGCTTTGATGCCTTGCTCCCGCGCTACGCTTAGAGCAAAAACAGGGTTGGGGTTATTATCATCGTCTGTTGCCTCTGTATCCGCATCATCGTAGTCGATTAGCATTAACATAAGCGCCTCGCCCGCATCGAAGTTATCTCTGACTAGTTTTTGGTATAACGCTGGCCAAAAATGAGCCGGTATTGCAGATGATTCCAGTTGAGGTTTGTGCAGAGCCAAAAACTCATGGTATTTATTAATGCCGTCCATGTTGCCACTTGATGAACAATGCAATGTGCTCAAATGAGTGTAGCCAAAGGTGATGAAGGCATAAAATATACCAAAGTGGTATCAAATTATGCTTATTGTTAATGCCAGCAATTGTGCTTTAAATGAGAGAGACTTAAAAATGTGCAGTTAGATTAAAAAAAAATTTGCAACATTTAAACAATAAACCGCAATATATAATCTGTTAATATTTTAACACATTTAAAGACGAATAAATATTTAACATTTGTGTGACCCTATTATACTTTTAAAAAATACCAAAACAAAATATAATGCGCACTAGGGCTGGCTGATAAATGTCAGCTGTTTCACGGGTATTGGTAAACAATTTATTATAACACACGCAACAACAAATAAGAGTGCACTTTAATAACAAAGTCGTCTAGAAGTTAATAATTATACAAATTCGTGTGGCCACTTCTTAAAATTAGTATATACTAAACAAACAGAGGTAAATAGTAGTAATTAGGGCTGGTTGCGAGTACCAATCAGCTGTTGCGCGGCTGTTGGTGAACACTTAATAATATTTGCAACAACAACTACACATACACACGTAAATAGAGTTTTATTTCATCATTAGAAAAGATAACGCAATAATACATTAGCAGGCCGCATAACCAGGCAGTATTTATAAAAGTTCAAAGTCATCACAGCTGGCATAAATGTAATAAACGCCACGAACCGAACGGACTTATTTTAGTTTCGTGTGTCTATCGTGTCTGTGTCTTGTCTCTTGTGAATATAGAGATCGCGTAAATGCTGTAAAATCCATAGTTCTTTTTTCAAATAATTTGTATGCCAAATTTCTTAAGAGCAATATATAGAACAAGAGCAAAATGAGCGGTACGTTGACTTTGCCAGCCAATGCCGAATCCGTGCCGTCTACCATGACAGTTGAGCAGAGTGTCGCTGCAAGAATGGATCTTCAGGTAAGCAGCAGCAGCGGCCGTTTGTTTATGTCGTCGTTGTTGATCCGATGAAATAAAAAGGAAATCCTAGTCAACTTTGTTCGGTAACTTCAATATGAAAATCACAAATTTTGGCTATACAAATTAACATAGTTTTTTGCAATTGCGCAGTTTCTGTGGGCAAGGCCGTTAAGTAATACGCTCAAATTTGCACTTCCGGGTCCCATATGTTTTATAGGTTTAAATGGACCCGAACCTTAAATTCGTATAGCCTAGAGTGTATGTGGCTTACGTTTTTTTTTCTCACACTATTTATTTCAACATTTTGTACATATGACATTGGCAATATTTTAGTATAGTTTATTTTTATTTGTAGGATCCCAAAAATAACGGCTTCTGGCTATGGAAGTGGTTGTTTAACTGGACATCAAGCTCACACATCATGCTGCGCTCCGTTGAAAAAAAGATTCTATCATACTTGAAACTACCCTATCGCGGCTGTTTTGTAGATATTGGTCCCGCTGTAGGTGAAGCCGATAAAATATGGACCATCAGCTTAAATACAGATTCCAAAGAAGTACCACTAGTACTTCTACATGGTCTGGGTGCTGGTATTGCGCTCTGGGTTATGAATCTGGATGCTTTTGCCAAGGAGCGCCCGGTTTATGCCATGGACATACTTGGCTTTGGCCGCAGCTCTCGACCGCTATTCGCCAAAGATGCGCTAGTTTGTGAAAAACAATTTGTTAAGTCGGTCGAAGAATGGCGTCGTGAGATGAACATTCATAATATGATACTGCTTGGTCATTCTATGGGAGGCTTTATTGCTTCAAGCTATGCATTGAGCTATCCAGAGCGAGTTAAACATCTCATACTGGCCGATCCCTGGGGTTTTCCAGAGAAACCATCAGATCCCACAAATTCCAAACAGATTCCCTTATGGGTGCGCGCCATAGCGCGTGTGCTAACACCATTGAATCCTTTGTGGGCTTTGCGCGCTGCTGGACCGTTTGGTCAGTGGGTTGTGCAAAAGACACGACCGGATATAATGCGCAAATTTGCTAGCACTATTGAGGAGGATATCAATTTGCTGCCCCAGTACATACATCAGTGCAATGCACAGCGGCCTAGCGGCGAATCGGCTTTTCACACAATGATGGAGTCTTTTGGCTGGGCAAAACATCCAATGATACATCGCATCAAAGACGTGCGCAGCGACATACCCATCACATTTATATACGGCTCACGCTCCTGGATAGACTCTTCATCTGGCGAAAAGATCAAAGCGCAACGCGGCAGCAATATGGTGGACATAAAAATTGTTTCGGGCGCTGGACATCATGTGTATGCGGACAAACCGGACGTATTCAATCGCTACGTAAACGAGACCTGTGATATATACAAGCGTGATAAGCAACTGTATCCACCTGTGCAACTTATACGTGAGGCCACAGAGTCTGATGACGAACTTGAGTTGCATGTGGACGAGCCACCGCTGAATCCCACAGATACCGAATCTGTTGAAATACAGCCAGAGGCAGCAAATGCTACAACCAGTTCAATGCAGCAGCAGGTTGCACAAGAAGCGCCTGTAGCAGCAACAAATACACCTGTCGAAATGCCTGCTGATATCAAACGAAAATAAAAGGGTTATTTATATTTAAAATATTAAAAAAAAAACTAAAAACACAAATTGCAAACTTGTATCTTTTAGTGTTTTTAGCCTAGTATTAAACGATTTTCTAATCTAAACATAGCTTATATTATTAATGTCTGTTAAATATAAACTAAATGTTTTTAAAACAACATTCAAAATTGTAACCATGTACTAAAAAGTGTGCTTTAGACAAACTTTTTTTTTTTGTTTAATTGTAGCACAAAGCGTTATACTATGACCAAGTGTAGTTTAATACATTCATTACCAGCATGACATGTTGTTTCAGTATTGATTAGCAGTCATTATTCCCAAGGTTCCAAAGTTCAGGCTAGCGGGCTCAAGCACCCATATGGGCCAACATGCTGTGTGGTGAGTAAGTTCTATTTATATTTAGTTTCATTGATAAATGGGAGTACATAAAAAATGATAGCTTGTATCGTTGTTGAGTAGCCGAGAATTTGAGGCATTAGTGAAACATGTAAATATTAAATGATTATGCCTAAAAGTGTGCTGTAAGCATTTCTGAATTATTTATTTATTTTATAAATACAAGAGTTGTGCATTAATTTTAATGCGAACACCTCATTTTGTTGGGTTTATAATACTATATGTGTTTCTTAACATCTACGGAGAATGCGCTCCAGATCAGATATATGCCTCGTTTAAAAGGTATTTTGTACAAGTATTTGCACAAAAAATGAGCTTCCTCTAATTGTCACGGGCAATCGAAAAGAACAAGATTTTATATCTGCGAATAAATATTTCTTTACCCACCACTGCATTTAAAGGCTTCCCAGTTTATTAATCCATTGGCAAACAGTCAATTTTTAGGTAGTATGTTCAAGACCTTTGCCTCCTTTAGAAAATATAGACTTATGAGCACAAAAAATTAAAAGAATTAAATTTTATTAAAGAATGTTGAAAATATGTGTAGCATCCCAGTGCTAAAAAGCAAACACTAATAAAAAATTATGAATCGGTTTTGGAGGTGACCGACGTTGGAATACCCTACAACCGCTTTTTTTTAAAGGACACGTGTTTTGTAGGGATACTTTGAAAATTGTAGTCTTATTGAAGGAAAATGGTCATAAAATCAATAAATCTGAGAAAAATAAATCTACATTTGGTTGTATATTGGGCTCACTTACCACATTTAGTGACTCCAGCTATTTAATGAAGAAAGGGCTATTTACAGGAGAGCTAATCAAAAGTTGATACATGTTTAACTATCTTTTGGAGTTTTCATTCGATTTTATTACCATTTGCGTATTTATTTTTGTAAAAAGATTTATGAAAAAAATTTAACCAATTGACTTTTATAGTATAAGAGCTTACAGATTATGCGCAGCTTTTGGTAAAATTTCGTGTCCTTATCTCCTATGTTCTGAAGTCTAGGTGTCCGACATGACTTAGTTGCTACCCGCGGTGATGATACAGCCACGGTCTGCCACGCCTCTTTCTGCCTTTTATACACACTATGCTAAGCTTTAATACTCTTCACACAATGGCTACAGGGTATTAAAACCCCGTGCCATTTTAATTTAGTATGCAGTAAAATGTAAACAACTGCGGCATTTAAAGCTCAAAACGATTCTTATCGACTGCAAAAAAAAAATATAATTGGCTTGTCCGGTAATCTTCACTCACACAACAATAATTAATGGGTTCATGACTCGCCCCTCAACTGAAAAGCCAAACAAAGAAATTGATTTTAACGTACATAATATATAATCATGTGTTTTATTTAACATATCTTCGGGAATAGTTCCAGGAAAAGTCTTATAATATGTGAAGCTATATTGCTCGTACAATGTTTAATTTTAGTTTTTATTTTTTGCGTTTGCATTTATATTTTTCTCTATTTGGCATCAGCAAAGCCCACACGATCATTGCCCATATCGAACTCAGTGTAATACTTGCCAATAAAAACATCACCTAAAATCCACAGCGGTCCATTTGGTGGTGGTATATCCATGCCCATAAAGCCAGACAGACAAATAGACTTGCCCATTTGGCTAATGCGCAAAATGTAGTCCTTGCCTTCCAATTCAAAGGTTTTGCCACCGAATACAAACTTAATTATGGGTAATTGAGGAATCATGTCGCAGGACACAATATATTGTCCGCCTATCATGGGTGTACCTCCGATGGCCTGGTTAATCGAAGTGGCCTCAGTGACTGGCAAAGCAATGAGCGAGGTACCAGTATCGGCAATTACTTGGCAACCGCCCTTGCACAGCTGCAGATCTCCTAGAGAAGCCGAGTCCATTTTGATTTGCCAGTATGCCTTGCGAGTGACAGGCAAATAGGTAAAGTCGCCGGTGTAGTGCTTGGGATCAGAGCCACCAAAAATAATTTCACCGCCCTCAGGTGCAGCTGGATCACGATTGAGATAGAAAGAGAAGATTGGCGAGGAAATTAGACCCTGCTCATACATGGCATAAAAAGGCGGCTTAACACCATCAACGGCAATGGAACTGTAGCCCAGGCCGAGTATACCATCAAACTTTGCAGCCACAAACACCAGACCAGGTTCACTCATGGCCTCGGCAAAAGTCTGGGTCTTAATGTCTAGTCCACCTATGTTAACCGTGTCAGTGGATAAATAGCCCGACAAACTACCCGAGCCATAGTGTATGGCAAATTCGGTGCCATTTTTGACATACGATTTGGACTTGTTGGCGTCATACTTGTTGTGCATCAGGCAAGCAATATTGGTGAGATGACACTTCTTAGACGGCACCCAAAGGTTGCTGGAACCTGTGTCAAAGACCACCTTGAAGTTTTGCGGCGGTGAACCAATAGATATGGGTCCATAGTACTGTGCATCCATATAATTACTCAACGGCTCTGGTGCATCCCCTGCGCCATATTTAATGCGTACTTGTTGCAGTTCGGTGCCTACATCGGCAAAATGCCGACGCGCAGATTGTATGCGTTGTAATGGAACACGTATAAGATCTGCCTGTGTAAGGGCCAGACAGCCAGCCAGTAGTAGTAATATTTTCTGCATTTCAACTGCAAGTATTTAAAGGAGTTAGTGTAGTAGTGTAGCTCGCGTGCGGCACCACAGCAATTACCTTTTGCAGCAGCTAAATAAATTTGCTTATGAAGTTCGTGTGAAAATGAATCAGCATTTAAATAAATGCACTAAAATTGTAATTTATTAAAAAATACCAAAACGCGTGCTGATATTATAATTTTATAAGCTTGTTTTTGTTTTGATATTTGGTCAGTTAGGCAAGCACATTAGTTAGAGCGAGAACACACTATTCTATAGGTGCTGCCAACTTAATTGAACGCCAAACTGTCAACTTGTAACGAAACCTTAAAAAGCACACCATTTCATTTACGTTGTATTTTTAAATTATTTACTATTTATAAAGCAAAAAAAAAGAATATATTTATAAAAATGTAACATATTACTTTATCCGTAACCGTACTGTTTTTACTTGTACATACTATTTTTCATATTGTGCATAGTATTAGCTTTACAATATAAATGGTTTTTACAAGTAAGCAACTATAGTATCCAACGTTCATAATTTTGTTTGTATGTATACTTAAAAAATGCATTTAAATTGCTTAAATTAACGCGCCGTGCTCAGTATTTATAGCGATAAATAGCAACGCCAGCGACTCCAATCAATATGGAACCCATCAAATAACCAAGCAGCTTAATCTGTAACAAAACATTAAAAAGTAATATATAACGATAAAAATAAATTAAAATAATTAATTACCTTGGAGTTATCCACCAATGCCGGTTTTTGCCTAGTTGTCGTCTTTTGTTCCATTTTCTTAGCCTGACCCAACATTTTCTGATACATTTCCTTTTCGTTGTGTTCTTCGCGACGAGCCCGAATAAAAAGCCTTGCCAAGTCGCCTTGGAAAGTGCGATTGTCAGGTTCCAATGTAGCTACCTTTTGCAACAGATTAATGGCACCTTTTGTATCACCTTTTCCTTCTAGTATCTGTAGTGGGTAAATGTTAGTGTTTTGCTTACATAAATTAAGAGTGTTTAATATGTTTATACCCTAGCTTTACGATAGAGCGCTTTGGGATTATTTGGTTGGCATCTCAATACATGCTCTACCGACTGCAATGCCGAATCATAAGCGGCAATTTTAATTTGTGCCATGGCCAAGTTATTGTAAACAATTAAACGATCTTCTAACAAGGTTTGCAGTTCATCATTGGGTAGCTAAAATAAAACGCATTAATTGCTGCCTCTAGTATCCGTAACGGTGACAACTCACATCCAAATCTTCGTGGTCAAACTTAGCATCTGGATCGCCGTCCCTAGAGTCCAAATAGTCTAGTGCACGTCTGTACAAATGTATAGCATTGTTATACTCAAGGCGTTTATAAAAGTAATTAGCACGTTCCTTTTTCCTTGTTCTAAAAGATAGGTGGAAGTCAAAAAAAAAGGCAAAACAATTGTTAATTACAACTTACCCATATTGGCGTAGTATTTCAAAAGATTTTAGATCTGCAAAGTCTTCATATTTGCAATCCAACAGCTCAATTTCATAGGTCAGCTAAATTCATTCAAAAGATTGAGTGTAATAATTACACAATGTTCTTTTTGATAACTTACGGTTGTATTGGGGGCTATAATAACTTCGTTGTCGCTTTCTTTCTTTAACCCAATGGTGCCATAGGCAAAGCGTGGATCCACATGAACTTCGGCCACTTCCCCGACGCCCATCATTGGCAAAACCATATCCAATCCTTGCACTACCTCTAAATCACCAATATGGGCTTGAAAGTTTTGCTTATGATCCACAACAGTGCCATCCTCCAATTTGCCGGTAAATGTTATGGTTACCAATTCACCACGGGTTGGACGTGGCGCGTCGTCTGGTGCTTTTTTAATGATACGCTTTATCAGTTGCTTGTTGCCCAAGATATCAGTCTCGTTTTCATCTTCGGCTTCACCAGCAGCTGTACGTAAATCTTTGGTGTCCTCAGCATTGGTTAGATCCTCGAAAGAGCTGTTGCTGGATTTTTCCATGTCCATAATTAACTATGCAATAAAGTTGTAATAAAAATCAAAAACATGGAACAAAGTGCAAGCAGCAGTAGGTCAGTGGGGTCAAGCTATTACCTTTTAGTGTATGGTTTAACTCACAGTAATATTGATTTTAATTGCCAAAAGCAGTGTAATGTTTATATATAATTTTCAAAAAGTCCAAATATTAAGATATACTACTAGAAATGGCTGCGAACAATGCAAAATAAAAAAATTGCTTTCACAATTACATTTGACATTTCAATGTCAGCGTTGCCAGACGTGCTGCATTGCAACGCTTGAGCTGCATATTTACTGACTGTCCCTGTTTTTTAAATATTATTTATTTTTTTTTAAAGATATTTAAATAAGTTTCATAAATAAACAGCTTAAAATGCTTTAAAAATAAATAAATACAACTTAAAAATATTTGTTGGCATTAGCCCTGCCAGATGTCATTATTTGTATATGTGGTTGGCAACTCGGAAGTTGTAGTCAGCTGCTTGTATTTTATTGTAGTAAAAATTTATCTTAATGTAAATTACAAAAAAAAATTTTGCGTATTTAAAATGGGTAAGGCCAATAAAAACAAAAAACGCAAGGAGCGGCAGCAAAAACGCCTCAAACACAAAGAAAATTATGAGCAGCTGCTGAAGAAGGCGCTGCATGTTTCTGGTACGCCACCACGAGGTATCAACAATAAGGTAGGTTACGATTTTGCTTAATATTGTTATAAATTGTTTTGGTCAATGTTGTTTTGACCATTTATTTTTAAATGCATTTCACACGTGTCTGTGCATAAATAAAACGGGCAGACTAGTTTAATCCTGTTTTCGCGCTAAACTTTGGGGTGTCGGGCCCAAAAGCGTAAACTGCGCAAACGCTAAGTTCAACACCCAAAAAACCCGCCTGCTCAATTGAAAAGTGATTCAGTTTACGAAAAACCTTTAAAGAAATTAAGTCGTCGCGTTTTTGTATAGTCATTCATTAAAAGTGGCCAAAAGCAACCGTAGTAGCCAAATACAGCATTCTACCCACCAATCGCAAAAAAAAACAAAACAAAAGACACAAATTTCTTCAATTAAATGGAGCAAATCTGGCGCAATGTTTGCACGCACTATGATGTGCCCGAGCAGGTGGCCAACACCTGGTACACACGCATAGAACAACAGCTGAGCGAGACGAGTCCTTCTCGTGCCTATCACAATTGGCAGGAGATGATGCAACGCAAGCTGTTCCATTTGTCTGCGTGCACGCCCAGCATTGTGCTGGCCGCCTTTTTTCAGTACTACTACTTTGATGGTAATCGTAGCTGCGTGCAACAGAATTGTGAGGTGTTTGAAGAATTTTGTCGTGATGCCATGTTCGAGGATGTGAGTATGCGCTTTAATACTTATTTCTTTTTTATATTGAGCTAATGATATCACAGGAGGAGGCCAAAGAGCTGATATTAAATTTGCTGGGTCGTAAAATGCCTGAAAATGAGTTGACGTTGTGCCACGACGAAGAGGCTAATTTACTGCAAGATGTGGATCTAGCTGTTCTAGCGTAGGTTTTTTTTATATTAAAGGTTAACGTTTGCACTATTAACATTATTAATCTTTTGTTTAATTCAAGCAGCGCTCCGCCAGAGGAGTACAAACACTATACGCAGCTTTTGCGTTACGAGTATGCCAATCTGGATGACGAAACCTACAAAATGATGCGCGTCAAAGTGCTTGAGACTTTACTGCTGATACCATGCATTTATGCCACCTCTGATTACAATGAAAAATATGAGGAACTAGCGCGTGCAAATATTCGAAATGAAATTTCAGATTTGAAGCAATAAGCGTTGTTAGGACAATTAATTAAAGAGCTTTGTCAAATTGTAGCATTATATTGTTGCTACTAACTTGTATTAGTTAATGATTGCTCTAACTTTTATTAGTTAATGATTGCTTTAATACTATATAATTAGTATTTGTAAAACTTAAATTTGAGCTCTTATGTTAGTTACTTAAACTTTTTAATATTTCAAAGCTAGTTTGCTTTTGTTATTAAAATCAAAACTTTTCTCTCTTATACGCCGCTAGATAATCATTTAAGTGCATATGAACTTGTTCAATGGCAAGTGCATGGGTATTCAGCATACGTCTTATTGCGCCCAGGAAGAGTTTTATAATATGCATACATATATATATATACGTAATCATTATCTGTTACAACTGTGAAATCAAAATAAAGCCAATGTATATAACAAAAAAACTAAAAATCAATTTGTTTTACTCAAAGTATCTTAAAGAATCTTGAATAACTCAGGTAGGTATGAGAGGCAGCAAACTTAATGCTTTTTAATTTAAAATAATTAACATTTACTTTATTTTGTACATATACAATAAACAGCCTTGTGGAACACAAAAAAAGCGCGCACAGTTACCAGGGCTTAAGAAATTTTCGGATGACAAAGTCAAGGTATGTATGATATATTGCTTTCATGCATATATAGTTTTAATGTATTTTTCAGAAGTCTCCCAAGCGTTTGCAGCAAAAACCCAAATTTCAGCAAACCAGTTATGTTCAAAAACTGATAGCTTCCATAAAGAAACGCATGATGGGAACTCCTATGAAGAAAACAAGCCCACTTTACAAACGCAAGCTGCAGTTTAAAAGTCCAACAAAATTTGCGAATACTTTTAAGGAGGTAAAATCATGAGATCATAAAAATTGCTTTGTAACATAAAAAAAAATTATTTTTTTCAGCGAAATTCTCCTAAGAAATATAGAGCGTCTAAAGTTCATGAAAGCTTCATAACGACTGATCTTACAAACAGTAGTGATGATGACGATGTTATTTTTGTAGAGCCAAATCACTTGCAAATTTGCTTGGACGATATAAACGACGAAGCAATGGTTTATGAAGATAATAGCGGCACCGAACCACTTCTGTCTCCTAGCAGTTTGTTGTACGAAGATAAAACGGGCAGCGAACCACTGCTGATAGCTGATAGTTTGTTGTACGAGCTTGTGGATAATAAAAATAAAGTTCCACCGAGTTCTACAAATTGCACTGCAAGAACCAACGATTCGGTTATAGTTTTGGAGGATGATGAAACTGTTGAAGATTACATACCCTTGCCCGCTGATGAGAGACGCAATAAAAAGACTAATAAAGGTGTTGCCGCTGGCATTAAGACGCCCAAAGAACGCCCAGTGCACAAAAAAGATAGCATTTTTAACAGCGTCGAAAAGCGCCAAATAAGTGTTTACAGCACAAACGCCTATAACCCTGCACCTGTGGCCGGAAATACCAAAGGCTCTAAGCGACCTATAATTATCGATGGCAGTAATGTGGCGTTTGGGTAAGTTTGAATTTTAGGCCACTAAAAAGTGTAGTAGAGTGTAGAACAACAAACCATTATAAAAATTGTCCTTATTTCAGACATGGTCTTTGTACACAATTCTCCGCCGAGGGTATCAAAATATGTATTGATTATTTTACGAAAATGGGCCATAATGTTAAAGCTGTAATTCCCATGTTCCGTAAAAACCCGCAGAAATCTTCTAATCCGGAATTGCTGGATCAATTACACAAAGATGGTAAAATTGTGCTTTCGCCATGTAAAAACTTACCTGGACAACAAGCAATAAGTTATGATGATCGGTGAGTATTACATAACATATGTATATAAAATTTGTATTATGATTTATATATTTCAAAATCTTATTGTTAAAGTTTTATTCTGCAACTGGCGTATGAACGAGAAGCCGCCATAGTGTCCAACGATAACTATCGTGACTTGATACGTGAAAATCCTGCTTTTAAACACATAATAGAGAAACGTGTTTTAGGATATTTATGGTGCGATGACATATTTATTGTGCCCAAAGATCCCTATGGGCGCTGGGGCCCAACTTTAGAGGAAATCTTACATTTTTGAAGCGTTCATGTACACGGACCCGTACGAACCGAACAATTGTAGGGAGTTCAAAACATTCTCAAATTTTTGTTTGTGGCCTTTTTAAGCGTTTTTGTTTAATTTTGTGTATATTTAAATTTCTTTTGTTTAAAACGTTATATAAGTTTAGTTGCTATTTTCTTTTCTCTAAATAAGTAAGTTTCGATTTTCTTTTTTATAAATTAGTACATAAATATATGAACATAAGCATTTTTGTTTATAAGTGAATTATTTTTGAAGTAAATTGTTGGTAAAAAAAAGTAAAGGATTTGCAGCACCCTTTATACTATGGGCATATTTGTATTGCTTATAATTGTAGTAGTGGTTGTCGTTGTCACTGTGCTGCTGGGCTCATACAGCGGTGGCGGTTCATTAATCATTGTTAGATTGGGATTGCTGCATTCCAGATTAGTGGCTATGGTTAAGGTGGATGCTGCTCCGCTCATGTTGCCATTATTATAGGCAGGTCCCGGCTTTACACTATAAGCCGCTATTTCATCGTAGGTAGGTGGTAAATCCATAGTCTTGGGCAATATGCTTAGATCATTTGCAGGACTAGCTGAGCCACCAGTTCCAGATCCGCTGTTGTTCACACTAATTTCCATTTGACGACGTGCTAGACATGTCGAGAAAAGTATTAGTAATTTATCTTTTATTCCTTAGAATATGTTTTACCCTAACCCTTCTAATGATTTTAGTTCAATGAGGGAACACTATTCTTGTTCTTGAACGCAATTTATAATTGTGATTCAATCTTAAATAAATAAATATGTAATAAATAATATTCTTAGTGATTGAATTTTCTGTTATTTGCGGACTAAAGATGATAAGTTATGAGTTAAAATTTCGGTATTTTCTAGAGCAGCTAAAACTTTCTTAGTCCGCCAATTTGAGAAAGTTATGCTATCCACAAAGGGTTGCCACTTGCACGGGCCTCGCCCAGCAATGGGGGGTCAGGAAGTGGTCATCGGGCCGCCGGGCCATTGAAAATTTTGGCGGGCCGCCATGTGAACTAAGTAAATTCAAATTTATCAAAAAATGGCCGGGTTTAAAGCCATATTTTATCAATGAAGGAGAAGATGAAGTTGAGAAAACGATTTGGAGCTTTGTGAAAGATCAAGAGAATGAACTGGACGAGATCTCAACGAAAATTTAACGTTCCCAGAACGCTATTTATACTTCGTTTATCATTTTAATGACCAAAAGTATAAAAAATCTGGAAACATTTTCACAGTGTAATGACTGAATTGAGAGATGGGTTGCAAACCAGAATGGATGACAAGTACTTTGGATCTAAAGTCAAGAAAAGTCTACCTTATTTTACACAGCATCAACGATCGAAATTTGAGAGAGAGGCATTATTAGTTTATCATCGAGCTCTTACATATTTGGGAAAATGGTACGATTCTGAAAAATCTCCATTTCAACACTTTTCAGTGTTGAACCCTGAAGACGAAATAGTAGACCGAAAACTATTTCTTCGAGCGGCTGATCTTGATGTTGACGAAGACGCTCTTTACGACGAATTACTTTCTTTGGCGAAGATTATCCCCAAAATCAAGCAAATTGACCTCCCTGTCGATATAAAATGGGTAAAAATTTCGAAAGTTCCGACGGATTTGTCCAATTGCCCTTAATTGTTGGAAAAGTTTTATCGATCCCCATCAGCAATGCCTACGTGGAAAATGTTTTTTCAGTGAAGAATGTTTGGACCGATTTGAGGAATCAAATGAGAGTCGAACTGGTGAAGGCAGACGTTCTGGCGAAATTAAATTTCATATTATATACATATTGAAAATATGTCTTATATTTGTAGTAACTTTTATTATAGTTATTAATAAGATCAAATATTAGCTTTAGTAAAGAAATAAAAAGTATTATTTTTTTAATCGAATAATGTATTTAGTATGCACATATGCGCTGTTTAAGATTATTTAAACAGTGTAAAACTTTTTTAAATAATTGTCAAATCGTAAAGCTTTTGCATCACTTTTGGAATTTCAGTTACAAAGCAACAACAACGCAAAGCGCACGTAACACAGCTTTCAATCAGCTGATGATAGAAAAGCGAACATTGACTGTGCTCTTGAAAAATGGAATTAAGTAAATAACATAAGTACATAAACTGAAATTATTTTAAATTAAAATGTGGTATTTAAAAGTTTTAAATCCATTCAAACTTGGCCGCCAATTTTGAATTTCCGATAAACGATAAAACGCGCAAAGCGCACGCAACACAGCTTGTAGTCAGCTGTTAATTATATTGCAGGTCGCACGTTGGCAAACTTATGACGTCATTGCACAGCTGATCGTGCACATAGCTTGTCACAAATCAAGCTGCAACTTTTACAAATTACAAATAAATATAAGAAACTGCAGTTGGAGGACGCATTTTGTACCCAGCCAATGTGCACTAAAATTGTAAGTGAAACCTATACGAAAAATTGCTTAAATGTTTAATGATGTGTGCGTGTGAAAAACTGACTTTATGTAATAAGCAGCGCAGAAATTGAAATTGTGTTTGTTTGGTGACGACGCAGCTTATATACCAAAAGGTGAAAGTTTCAAGTGCAGTTGGGTTAAAAACAGCATATACTTATGTACATATATTTACATATTTATATAAAAACTGTTACACATAAGGCGCCCTTATTTATTATACTAAATAGTTTTGACAACCTGTTGAATCTTCCAGCTGAGCGCACGCTGCCCAATTTGCTTGGAGTAAATTCTATTCACACCTTTTTGAAAACAGTTTTATCTTTGCAGTCTTTGCCTGTAGGTGCCATAAATGTTGCGACGCGTGCTTGGCTATAGTGCGCTAGGCGTGGGACTTGTCAGCACCGGACTAAGTCTACGTACAAATGACTATGATATCAATTCGTTGGGCATTGTGCGTCTCTCACGCTCCGCTGCCGCTGTTGTGGACGTGGCGCTTACCTACAAACGTGAGCTCTATTATCGCGAATGGGACAAGAGCACGCCGGAGTATAAGGCGGAAAAGAGCCGTGTGCACAAGCTGGCAGCAGAGAAACTATTGCAGCTGATATGCACCAACAAGGGTGTCTATATCAAAGTGGGTCAGCATATAGGCGCACTTGAATATCTACTGCCTAAGGAATTTGTGCAGACCATGAAGGTTTTGCACTCGGATGCGCCGCAAAATCCCATAGAAGATCTATACAAAGTCATTCGACAAGATCTTAAACGTAATCCCGAAGACATATTCGATAGCTTTGAGCGTGAGCCGCTGGGCACTGCCTCACTAGCGCAGGTGCACAAGGCGCGTCTGAAAACGGGTGAAATTGTGGCCGTTAAAGTGCAACATCCTTATGTTAAGGGTAATTCTTTAGTCGACATGAAAACCATGGAACTGGCAGTGAAAATCTTGGCGCGCATATTTCCAGACTTTAAAATACAATGGTTAGTGGAAGAATCAAAGAAAAATTTGCCTATTGAGCTGGACTTTTTGAATGAGGGACACAATGCCGAAAAGGTGGCCAAGCACTTTCAAAAGTACAGCTGGCTGCGTGTGCCCAAAATATACTGGGAGCTAAGCACACATCGTGTACTGGTCATGGAGTATCTGGAAGGTGGTCATGTCACGGATCTTGACTATATAAAAAAGCACAAAATTGACGCTTTCGCAGTGGCTAAAAAAATTGGACGACTTTACTCGGAAATGATTTTTAACACAGGCTTTGTGCACAGTGATCCTCATCCGGGCAATATACTGGTGCGCAAATCCAACAAACATAATGTGGAAATTGTATTACTGGATCATGGCTTGTATGCGAATCTAAGCGACAAGTTTCGCTATGAATATTCGAAACTCTGGTTGAGCATATTGAATGTGGATCGTCAGGCCATGCGCAAGCACAGTGAAAATCTGGGCATTAAAGGTGATCTATATGGCTTGTTTGCATGCATGGTCACAGGACGACCCTGGGAGACAGTTATGCAAGGCATTACCAAAGTTAAATATTCCAAAGACGAGGTAAGTTTTAAGTAAAGGCTGCAAAACTATTTCAAACTGTTTTGATTAGTGTTTGGAGACTTTGTTTTAGAGAGGAAACATACAACGATTAATTTTAAAAACAAAGGCTGATACTCTAACAAAAGTTGAACTGATTGAATTGTAAAATTCAGATTCCGATTATTGAAAAACCATTTTCAAGTTACTGTTTTGTAGCCTTGCTTCTATTGTTCCTCACTTGTTAAAAAATCCCATTAATGTCTATACGCTTTGCAGAAGGATACACTACAAAACAATACCTCGCTTGTGCTGCCCCATATTTCGGATGTGCTGGAGCAAGTCGATCGCCAAATGCTGCTCATACTTAAGACCAACGATCTAATTCGTGGCATTGAGTCCACGTTACGCACACAAAATCGCATGACAGCCTTTTGGGTAATGTCCAAGTGCTGTCTGAAATCATCCTATGCGGAACAACGGGATTTACACAACACACGCACACAACGCTGGCGATTGCTATTGCGAGAGCGCTGGGAACTATTCAAGCTAAACATTTACTACCTCTACTTAGGTCTGATTAATTTCGGCTTTTTGGCCGCACTTAAGGAGGTCCTGTAGTGGCACAGCCTTTACGACTTAGTCATTAAAAGTACAAATTTGGTGAACAGCTATGGAAGCACAAATTTACCTCGTTCTCTTTGCAGTACTACTGCACGGGCGGCCAATCGACGACGACGCATGGCAGACTTTTTATTAGGGAATATATAAAAACTGGGATTAGCACGTTAAGCCTTCCCAGCGCTTTATCATACATTACCATAATTATGACCAGCGGCAGTATAAAGCACAGGCAAAAGGCCAGCACTATGTAGAAGGCATAATACGGATAGTAATAATAGTAACCATTCTCTGGTTCTGTGGTGGGATACCACCAGTTGACGTTCCAGTCGGTGGCATTGTATATGCCATTATTATAAGCGCTGGCAGTGCTGTTAGCCACAGGCGGAACCACTGTGCTGTTAATATTGACTGGAGTCAATAGCGTGACGGATGCAGTTGTTGTATTGACCACTGTGCTGGCCACAGTGGGCGGCATTTTAAAGCGTTATTACGTATACGAAATGAAGTTCTAAACGTTGGCCTTCAACAGTCACAATACGCGCGTTCGGTTCAAAGAGCTCGGTTATACTAACTTGGACAGGCGTTGCAAAATTGATGGCTGTTTTTCCAATGGGTGCGGGTCATAGCACATATTTGCTCATCGGTATTTGCCTGGTATATGTAATCACTTGCTGATAAAATGGCAAAAACCAATGCATAGCCCGGGCTTAGGTTTCCCGATATGGCCAGCTACTGTGCGTAAGTATGTGTGTGTTTGTGTGTGTATGTGAGGGCTTGGGGACAAACGAGGTCTAATTTTATCTAATGAATAGATATGATAAATGTCTATAGGCTAGGCACTGATAGCGGCGGTAAACTGCAGTATGGATGATGATTTATTGCAAACTATGCAATACAGCCATGATTTCCAAGTGGTACAACCATTTAATAATAATTACATATGTATCTACAATATGAACAAAGGCGAAACCAGGCGTAGGGTGCTGAGTTCCACTTTCACATATATCTGCTGAGTTGCCAAATAATGAAGTTTGGATCCATCCCCACACCAAAACTTTTCTAATTCCGTCAATGTTATATAGATAACTAAGTTCATTAGCTAGGTAAATATTTGCAAGAGTTGATGATGCATAGCTTACCTTGTAATTGTTTCAGATGACGTGAGAGCTCATAGGAACGATAGGTAATTATGATAATCTGTAAAGTGTAAAGAGAAAATATAAAGTATAATAAGTATGCTGTAAATAATCAGCGGATTCCTTCGGAATTTTGTTTGGAAATATAGGAGTTATGACAGGAAAAATAGCATTAATGTTTTCTGAAAATTATTTTAGTTAAAGTTTGGGATATCCCATTTGGAATTTTTTATTTTATATGAAGTTTTGTCATTCCGTGCGAAATTTTTCGAACTGCGTATGGGCCTAAAGAGCGAATTTTAATTAATATTTTGTGAGATACAGATTAGCTAACTTAATTCCCTAAATATTGACTGATTTTTGTCGAGATGCATATAAAGGAAACTAAGCTAACTTTTGTTTTAAGCTTAATTCCCTAAAAATTGACTGCATTCAGTTATGTAGCTCCCCTTTGGGAAGAACTCCAGTACAAACATTTGCTTTAAGGTTGCAATTCCTATACTGTATAACCTTTTAATTTTACTTTGGCCTTGCCAACTTAGGATTTTATGCCAAGATATACCAAGAGACCCTTAGGTAGGCTTAATATTTGGAACGAAAACTTCAGTGTACAAATATTATTCTTCGGGACTCCATCGAAATGACAAAACCATTTATAGATTCTGAATTCTGAATCTACAACCGATTAGCTGTACCAAAAAGCTTCAAGCTTGAAATATAATTTCTGGTATTCCATACAGGAGATTAGTTGTTTTTAAGCTTCTTCATCTCGCAAATCTTTTGCTGACATGAAAAATCATATACGGTCTTTGCTACAGCTCAATCTGACGCTTACGTTTAATTGGGATGTACGCTTCGAAAACTTTTGATTCCATATAAAATTTCTAGGGGCTTTAGAGGATGGAGGAGGGTTTCTTAAAGTAACTATAATTTCCGAAGCAATTGTTGAAACGACAAAACCATTAATAATTTGGGATTTATAGAAGTTGGCCGGTTCGAAAGCTTCTGACGCAATAAAAAATGATGTGAACATTATGTATGATAGGATTATCCTTATGGATTTTCTGCAGCGCAATCTGATTCCGTGGTCCAAAGAACCAAGCAATCGAGGTCTCTGACATGACTTTAAAAACTTCATAAAACGATGTGTTTTTTGGAGGTTGTCTTAGACCGTCGTACAAACGGTTTAGAAAAAAGATATGGCGTTTTTTAAATCGTTTTTCGTGTTTGGATGTCAGATCATGTTTACTACAAGTTTGAATCTGAATCCGACCACCCAAAAAACCTAAGCATAACCTCAAAAACGAGGTATTTTGGAGTTTATCTCAATACCCTGATGTGCTACGGGTTTTTGAGCCTCGTATTCAGATTCAGCGATACCAAAAACAAATAAAATTCATCGTTGAAAACCATTAATCGAAAAAAATTGAGTGGGGATTTTGGAGGTCGCCGCCTCGACTATATTATATTTTTTTTGAGGGCATGTGTAATTGACGGGTCTTCTTATAAGAGGTCGGGTCTTTTAAAGCTCATATATCTTACAAGTCTCTTGTTGAAGTGAAGTTTAGTTTAAAAATCAAAAACTTCAGACTTAAGATGTCATTTTTTGGGACCCCTTAAAAAAGTGTTTGTTCTCTTTACGTTCCTAGCTATATCCTTCCAGGTAAATGATTGAAAGTAAAAACCAGCTAGTTGCTAAATCTTCAATTCCTTTGGACAGCGTTACCGGCTCGGACGCCGTTAAAATAATGGGTTTGGCTCTCCATCGATAGGAGCTGGATCTCTTGTAGCTTCTATATCTTTCGAGCCAATTATTGAAAATTAACATCTTATAAAGGTTTTAAATCTTGCTTAAATTCCTTTGGAGAGCAGATCGAACACTTTATGTTCAAAATATTAAATATACAAAATTTATTGCTGTTTAGATTAACTTTGAAAAATTTTCAGCATCATGTCATTAGGAATACTTTAGCTACACCCAGCCCTTACTTACCCTTAAAAAGAACAGCACAAAGCATATTAAGGCTAGCGCTATGAGCACTGCTCCCAGATCATCCATTTCCAATCACTTTTAAACTGGCTATAATCTATTTATTTACTATATTACTATTACTATTCTATACATATAATATGTATATGTATATACAATGTTCAAAATGTTGTTAACTTTTTGGGCTTTTGTGATTCACTTTTGTTTTTGTTCACACTAAAACTTTGCGCATGTCAAAGAGATAAGATATTGGACAGTTCTTTGATTACATTTTAATACCCAAAATATAGTGATAAAATTTTGGGGCTTTTCATTTTACATATTCCGCACTTATATTCACTTTTTTTTAGTACAATACAGCAGGTGCATTCACTTCATTAGGCTTGAAATGTAAAACAATTAATTTCACCTAAATTGGACAGCCAACTGTACAAGCGAACCGAGTATTTCTGACGCATTTTGATAGCGTTGAAGCTCTCTGGGAGCTGTTATCGCTGACGACTCCTCAATAGCAGATTGTATGCTCTGGGCTTTATGAGTTTTTATCATTAAACCAATAACAACAAATTGCGACAGTGATGGTAATGCCAGACATGAGCATTGTTTGCTCCATAAAGTTAATGACTCTCTGGGCTCTGCTTGGGGACTTGACTTGATGTCAGCAAGTGGGCTTCAGATTGCTCCAAATAGAGCTACCTTGACCGAGTCAAACACAAATGTGTCGCGTGCATAAAGAGTGTTATGATAAAGTTAAATATCTCAAAGTACATTTTGACAACGGTTTCTATTTTAAGTTTTCTTTATTTTAGACCTCTTAACTTGGGGGAATTATTAGTTCAAGTTTTTAAGTTCTTATGACAATTCATTAAGCAAATCTTTAAATAAATTTATTGTTATCTACACAAACATATATATTATATGTTTATTATTTATTGTTTTCTTGTTGATTAGACCAAAAAGGTTTCATCGTAAAATCTTTCATTAACAAACAAAAAAAAAAACAGAATGAGAAAGCTTAAAAGCTTATTAACTTGCCAAGTTGGGGATCAAAAGTTAGGCACGAAAGTTTAATCGGTCAAACAGCTTACCGTTGAGACGTAGATGAGGTTATACCTGAGGTTCCAGATCCTTCAAAGGCGTTAATGCCGTGGCGCACCAAAACAATTCAAAAAATGAATTTAACATAAAGTTTTAAGAACTCTAGCAACTTAGCTCAGAATTGCAAAAAAAAAAAAATTTGTCCTGGCTGGGACTCGAATCTGGCACTGGGGGCTAAAATTCTAACGACTCAGTTGGTTGCTGCGATTTGAACTCAGGCCTTCTCCGATATTCGTTGTCTGATTATAATGATGTTTGGTAAAAATCTGAAGATTGGTTTGTTTATATTCCATTCTACCTGTGTAAAGGTAAAAGTATAAGTTTATAGCAAATACAGCTCTTGGAAATTATTTGTAGGTGGAGAGGGGAGTAGCAAAGGAAGAAAAATCTTGATCTGCCTGCACATGAAGTCAAAATCTCAACTTTAGTTGTGCTAGCTTCTATAATCTCAAAGATCTAGACATTCATACAGACGGACAGAAATGTCTGTATATATTTATTTTCTACTCCCTTAGCTCTTACCTTAGGATACAGGATAGTAGGTTAGGTTAGGTTACTTAGGCTGCTCAGTCAGTAAACCGAGATCACCCAGAGACCTTGTGGTGTTGACTAATTACGTTTTAGGTAGAGAAGGCATGAAAAAGAAAGGAGGAAGGGGTTGTGATCTTGGAAGTTCGAGGGTCAAAGCTGGTGGGCATTCACAATCTGCTAAGTCTCTCTCCTAGCTGAACCATTTTGAGGATTGGATGAAAGTGGCCAGATCCGCAAGCATCTGTATAGCACCAGAAGAATCAGGGGAATCAGGTGTCACCTACCTGTTTTCTTAGTTAATTGTCACAAAGAATTTACATTTTTGCAGGGCTCTTATTCTGTAAAGAATCTTGTAGAAAGGGAATATGAGAAAATGGGAATAAAAACATTTAAGGATCGCTTTTAGCACTTAGTGAGTGCGAATAAGTTAGCTGGTTGTACCTTGGCTGTTGACATGAATAGATATGTTGCGCTAAGGTTACGATCAGTCTTACCAATTTCTTAACTGCATAGATCTCAGCTTGAAAATGTTACATAATTTTAGACTGCGGAGTTCTTTAGAGAAGTTGCCAGCTCCTGTACCTTCATTCATCTGCGATTCATGTATGAAGAGCGTTGATCCTGATGGTATAATGCTTGCAAACTTCTCTTTCTCTCTTGTTTTAAGAGAAGATGCCCGCTCCTGTGCCTTCTTTCATCTGCGAGCTATAGTATGCACGCAGAGCGTTGATCCTGCTGTTATAATGCTTCCAAACCACTCTTTCTCTACGCCTTCTTTCATCGGCGAGTTATGTATACGCAGCCTTGATCCTGATGGGAATATTGCATTCAATCCTCTCTTTCTCTATCTCTTTTTAGAAAGAACTTAATAAAAGTATCACTCCATTTGTGAGCTATGGTACAGTACTCAAATTCCTCGTTTCAATTCTCCCTTTTTTTGTGAATACAGTATACAAATTTTCAATTCATTTCTAAGTTGAAGTTTGGAGAGTTTTGGGCTTTTAATTCTTAATATATTTGGGGAGAGTATAATTTAATCAGCACTCCATTTCTTGCATCCAATTCTCTACTGTGATAGAGTAGTCACTTAATTCGTTGTCAGCCTTTATGCCTTCTGCCAGAGTCTCGCCTTCAATACTTTCTCTTGCTAGAAAGGTTGTTTGTGCAAATCGCTTATTTTATTTTAAGTAATCAGATATTGTCATTTTTATGAAGTCTAGTGTAAGTGAGAGTTGGGCGGAGCGGGAGCCAATAAAGCTTTCATCGCTCTTTGCAATTTCGCCCCGCTTCGCCGTGGTAGTATAAGCTAGACTTAAGAGATAAATATGAAAATAGGCTAAGTTCAGTTGTCAATCAATATTACATGCGAGCGTACATACATCTTTTCGTTGTCGTCATTGTTTTCTCGTTCTCGCAATAAATTATAATTTGAACATTTAAACACGTTCCATTTCTTTTATATTTAATATTAATCATAAAAACTCTTATGATTTTTCAAAGGTCACAAGGTCCTTCTCAGTCTTTATGTCTGTTGGGAGTTTCTCTCTTTCAAGTGCGTAATAAAATTATAAGACCATTTTTTTTAGCAGTGATACAGTAGTCACTTTTCTCGATCTCACTCTTTATAACTGTTCCGAGTGTCTCGCTTACAATCCATTCTTGGAAGACCCTAAGAAAATTATAGATTCATTTCTCAGCAGTGATACATTAGTCTCTTTCCTCTCAAGAAAGAGTTTCTCTTTCATTCGATTTCTGAGCTGTGACACAGTGGTCACTTTTTTTGTTCTCAGTCTTTATACCAGTGATGGGCAAAACTCATACCAACAAACATTTCTTTGTGTGAGTAAACAGCGCAGTAAGCAAAAGCCCACGAGAGAGCAAGAACCGCAATTAAGCAAAAACGAGCGAGAGATTTCACACACTTGGACCGTACATGAGCCGACTGCGCTGCGGCAGATTTTGGTGCAATAGCCTCTCGAGTAATGTAAATTGAGAGACTGCCCATCACTGCTTTATACCTAATGTGAGTTGGTAGCTTTCAATTCTCTCCGTCTCGGAGAAAATGGTCACTTTCTTCGCTCTCAGCTTTTTGCTCGTCCTAAGAAAATTGTCACTCCATTACTGAGCTGTTATATAGTAATCACTTTCCTCGAACTCAGTCCTTAAACCTGATGGGTGTTTTTCGCTACCAAACCTCTTTAATAATACATAAATCAAAAATAAAATTATCATGCCATTTTTGAGCTTTGATCTGAAGTAGAAAGCTTGAGAAGTTTAAGTGCCTGGAGCCTGATTCTGCCGCTTCATACTTCAGGAAAGAAAGTACTTCTTCGAAAATATGTTCATCATACTTTTGAAACAGAGTTCACATTAAAACTAAACTCATACACAAATTGTTATTCACTTGAAATTCGTCTGAAAGTGAAATCTGGCACACACCTAAGTAAAACATAAGGATTATTCAGTTTCTTATCTCTCTGTTTCATATAGTATTAAAACAAAAAATGTTTATAAGCATTTTCAAGGTTGCTCTTAAGAGCTATACGCTGTAGTACATAATTCCCCTTTGAAAGAGTTTACTGTGCTGTTCATTTTTATAATACGAGTAAACATTAATTATAAAAGCGTGGCTGTCACATTTATAAAATATAAAAACAAAAAAAAAATAAAAAATTTAAATCCTTTTGTTGCTTTATGCGCTCTTCAGACTGCACAGATAACGCACTGTCCCACTGAGTGAGTCTCTGTGTATTCGTGTATCTGTGAGTTTGTGTATCTGTCAGTCTGTGTATCTGTGTGAGCGTGGCGTTCTGTCTATGTGTGTGTGTGTGTGTGTGCACCCTGTGGAAATATGATAGCTGTAGCGTTTGTTGTGGAAATGTTAAGTGTAATGGCTGCGCATGTCAGCTGCATTTTCATTAAGCTGTTGGGCTTTTGTGGCATTGTGTTGAGCATAATTGAAATGTGCTTGCGTGGCTTTAAGGTAACTGAGATGCTTTCCCACCAACTCCCCAACCGAAAAAAAAGAAAAATCATTCTGAAACTGAGACGCAAGCTAATAAGTAACCTTTGTCAAAAATGTTGGCTTAATAGTGTCAAATTAAAATACAAAACTGCATGGAATACTGACAGTTATTCTAAATGTTGTCTGGTGGAAAACTTCAACTTATTCCACGATATAAAATTTTTGAGCATGTTTGAACTGCGTTCCTTTAGCTTCCCACGAGGAGTTGGGGATCTTGAAAACTAAGGAGTACATAAAGGCTTCCGGCGACAAAAGTGGGAAATTTATGGGGGAAATTGACAGAATTCAAATTTCTGAAGAGATGTTATGAGGATCCAAAAGTATAAAAATGGAACAAAACTCTTGCTGTGTATTTGGTGGGATCAGCTTGGTGTCGTGTAGTAAGATTGAGCCGAGCAACCAAAAAAAAAAAACCCATTGTTACTACAGAGAAGACAATATGATTTTCCTAAATGATAATGCTCCTACGTATGTTACGACGAAGATCAGAAATATGGGAAAAGTAGGGCTACTAATGCACAATAGATTTTCACAATAAATTCCATATTTCTGATAGAATCCCCAGTTTACCTGTAGAAAAATGTATGTACTTGGAAATTGTTTAATTAAAAGCCCAAACGCAGCATGCAAAAATTTCGCAGCGAATGACAAAACTTCATATAAAAAAAAATAGTGGGATTTTTTTACTTATGTGAAGTTTTGTCATTCGCTGCGAAATTTTTGCATGCTGCGTATGGGCCTTAATATTAAAGTGTACGCGTTGATTATATCTCTTAAGTGAAATTTTTCAATTAACAATTCCGATTATGCATTCATAATGCAAAATAGTGGAATTTTTTTTTATATGAAGTTTTGTCATGCATGAATAATGCATACATATTTACAAAAATTTATCTTTTGTTTTAAATTTATCGAAATAGTGGAATTTTTTTTATATGAAGTTTTGTCAAAATAGTGGGATTTTTTTTTTATGTGAAGTTTTGTCATTCGCTGCGAAATTTTTGCATGCTGCGTATGGGCCTTAATATTAAAGTGTACGCGTTGATTATATCTCTTAAGTGAAATTTTTCAATTAAAAATTCCGATTATGCATTCATAATGCATATTTGCAAAAATTTATCTTTTGTTTTAAATATATCGTAACAAAACTTCGGAGAAATTCGGAAAAAAAAATTAGCAAAAAACATATTTTAAAATCAAAATTTAGCTCTGGAAAAATATACTGGGAAATTTTTAATTAATATTTAAGTGTTTGCTAAAATTCGCCAAAAAAAATTTTAAGTAAAATCCTGTGCATGATAATTAAAACTCTTAAGCAAAATTTTCGAATTAAAAATTCAAAAGTATTTTCGTTTTGCAATTATCTCGAAAATCAGATTTCAGAGAAATTTAATTTCTGAATCAGTGTGCCGAAAGTAACTCGACAAAAAGTATTTTGAAAAACAAATACTTTAATAACAACATATATTTGACTTGATCAGTGTTGGTAATAGCCAAAGCTAAACAAAATACCAGTGTTTGTAAAAAGCAACTAGCCTTAGGCGTTGCCAGCTGAGAATATTTGTGCTAGGCCTAAGCTCCATCAGGGAATTTCCCAATTAAGTTTCATACGGATATGGATAAGGGATATTTTCTGACAAATTCAGATTAAAATTCTATATATTCATTTTTATTGATTTTTCAAAATGCAAGATTCGAACATTTTTAATAAATACAGAATTACAAGCTCATTGAAGCTTTCTGCTTAGACGGCGGTACATATTGTAAAAAAAAAGTTTGTTAAAAAAAGTAAGGACAGAAAACTTTATAATACAGCCTGAACAACCTGAAAATTTCTTTTTAATTTTTTTGAAAACTGTATATTCGCAGAAATTTATTTGAAAAATTTCTATCATTTGGAATTTCTTACAATTCGTAAGCACGAACACGTAAGCAAATATAAAACTATTTTTTTTTTTTAAATTACGTATCTCAAATTTAATTGAATAAAACCATTATTTTTTAGTACGTAATGAAATATTCAGTGATGTACTACTACTAAGCACCTACAAAGCTGGCTGCACATAAAATTCTATGCACTCAAAAGAATTTTTTATCTAAAAGATACGTTTTTTCACTCTTTTTGTATTTGCTAATTGCTTTGGCTTTTGCACAAGTGATTAAAAAGCTTTGCATTCATTTAAATTTCATTAAAATTTTATTTAATTTCATTATATCATTAGCACAGATGAACTCTTTATATGTAATACTAATTAGTTAATTACTTGGATTACACAATGACTTATATTTTACACGCATTTCACTAAAAGTTTATAATTTACCTAAATTGGCACAATTTAATTTGCTTAAATTCATTTTCACTAATAGTCCTACGCAATTTAAACAATTACATTTAGTACTTTATGTATGTACTAAAGTTGCTGCAGTATATGGAAATTTTTGCTATAGGTAAATAATAAATAAATAACAAATGCAAATTTGTTTTCAACATAAATATTGCAATTTTACATTTAATAATATTATGCTAAATCGCTATAAATAATCTTTTTTTTTTTGTTTTGATTTTGCCATTAAATATGCTCTAATTAATCTTTTAGAGTGTCGCTTAAAAACTGTAACTGTCATTTATTATTTAGCATTTTGACGTAAATAGTTTTACATTTTAATGCCTAAATGATTTATTTTTATACGCTGCATCCAAGGGGTACGGGGTGTATTAAGTTGGTGCAAAAAAATGTTTCTTTTGTTAAAAACATCGTTTTTAAGTAGTTTGTAAAAAAATGTACTGCGAAAAAGAAACTAATAAGTATCGATAAATAAGTATATTTATCGATTTTAAATATGAAATTATAAATTTAATAAGAAATAATTATAATTTTTTTTTTAAATCAAAATAAAAATCTAATACTATTTTCAAAATCGAGAAGATTATCTTAAAAAAAAAAAAAATTAATAAATATAAAAAATAATATAAAAAAGAGAACTTAAAAACGTTTAAAAAGAGGGCCAAAATTCGGTCTGGTAATGAGTACCTTCGCATGATCTGTCAAATAAAAAAATAAATAAAGTTTGGTTTTTTTTTATATAGTTATTTCTGTTATTGTTATGGTACATTCTGCGTACTGATTCAATACATATTTTTTGTTTAAAAAAAAAAAAAAAAAAAATATATTTGTTGTCTACTGGATTGATGAGTAGTCTACTTAAACATTATTCGATAACTTTATAATTAATCGCAATTTTTCAAAATCTAGAATAAAACAAAATTTGGCTATAATTCCTCTAAAACATATTGAAAGCGTTAGAATCGAATTGATAAAAATATTGAAAATAAAGTAATTAATTTAAAATAAAATAAATAATATAAAATATTATTTATCAATTTTTTTTCTCTAAATTCAAAGTGTACTAAAAAATGTCTTATTTGGTTTACTCTCTGAAAAAATCTAGTCAAAATAGATAAAGGATATTTAAGTATTAACTTGTAATTTCATTAAATTTTTTAAAAAACTTTAACGAAATGAAAAAAATGGTTGTAATTTGTATAGAATAAATAATAATAAAATTTTCAAAATCACAGAGATCGATTTTTAAAATGCCACGCTTGATGTATTTTTACCCGTATACCTACTAGAGTGGGTCAATTTGTATGAAAGCCGAAAAAGTCGACAATTCTAAGCAACTTTGCCAAAAAAACCATAGATCTATCTTGAATTTCGAGCCGGCGGATTTTTAAAAATAGGTTTTTTCCCTATGTAATATTTTAGTTCAACATTTGGATTTTTAAACCAAAACTTGTCATCTTTTTATGTGTATATGGGGATTTTGGGTGTCAAGGAATTAATTTTGGATGTTT
Source organism: Chymomyza fuscimana (assembly GCA_949987675.1). NCBI lineage: Eukaryota > Metazoa > Arthropoda > Insecta > Diptera > Drosophilidae > Chymomyza > Chymomyza fuscimana. Next base: position 90,385,479 of record OX465089.1, on the reverse strand, counting down.
ATTTTTAATTATGAGCCGCCAGAGGGCGTTTCATGCATATTTTCCCTTTTTTTTGGAGAAAAATTACGAATATCTTGGGAAAATTGAGAAATATGTTCACCGTTTCTAAAAATCCAAATGCTGAACTAAAATGTTACATAGGGAAAAACCCTATTTTTAAAAATCCGCCGGCTCGAAATTCAAGATAGATCTATGGTTTCTTCGGCAAAGTTGCTTAGAATTGTCCGTAGAACACTACTAGGGGCGCTGCGAATTCGAAAAAAAAATACCCATCCTACTGTATACTCATATCAGCAATGATCTGAGTCTATCTATCCATCCGACTGTCTGGAATGCTTTTCTCTCTAGCACCATATTCTGTTGACATTTCTCTTAGCTCAATTTTATGACAAATATCCTATCCATTGTTTAAGTTTCATTAAAATCTATCCCAGAATCCTCAAATTAAATCCCCCTCCGCCAGGAGCGTATCTAGATAAAATTTTTGTGGGCCCATGTTTCATTCTGACATATTTTGTCAGAGTAGTGCACTGCATAGAAAACACAAAAGTGTTTCGGATTCCAGAACCCTGAAATTGAGCTCGTTTCACCAGAAGCGGATCTATGTGGGGACATGTTTCACTTACAGTGTGGTTTTTGGATTCGAGCAGCCTTCCATTGTATCCGTCACTGTCATAAGCCTAGAATCCAGCTTTCAAAATCGGTCAAAAAAAAAATCGGTTTAATTTATGTAGAAAGCATCCTTCAGCATTCCATACTAGTTTTTCACTTTTAACAGAAAGAAGAATCCACCGCTGAATCCGCACCTATCTAAAAATTATCTGTTGACAGTCACCCAAACCAGTTTTATTCTGTGTACATTAGGGTGGCCGCCGCTGGTATGGAGGATTTTTAAACCGTTGATATCAAAACCGCCACCCCCTAAAAAGTTTCCTTTTTACATGCATTTAGGGCCTGTAAAATTTAAAAACGATCCGAATGTATTTGATGATCGCGGGAATAGGTCAAAGGTCATAACTTGCACTTTTTCCGTTTTTGACTGTATTGTTTTACATAAACTTTAAAATCTTGTTTCCAATCAAACAAATTATGGTTAAAAAAGTCTCATATCTATCAAAACATAATTTTAAAAAAATATAGAGTCGCCCTGAATAAATTTGATAAGCTCTAAAATTGATTAAATTGACGATTTATACCAGTTTACAAATAAAAAAAAATTTGGTATCCTTAACATGTTTTAGTCGTTTCTGTAGTAAAATTACATGCTAAAACCGAAAATGCAGTCAACAAATTCTTTCACGACACGAGCTTCGAGATATTTTGAAAAAACTATTTTTCGAAATTAGAAAAAAAAAGTGCCTCTACTTAACAGCAAATATCTCTGGTTATACTAAACTGATTTCGATTATTTTTTTACTTGACTGTAGATAATTGAATTACCCATTAATTATATTTGGAACATGTTTTTGTCAAACTTACGGTTTGGTCGCTATTTATGCATTCATATGAAACTTTTTTATGACCTTTGACCTATTACATTCGGATCGTCTTTAAATTTTACAGGCGCTATATGCAGGTAAAAAGGAAACTTTTTAGGGGGTTGTGTTATTAAAATCGTGAGATGTTGCAAAAATGGCCACCCTAGTGTAAATCCTAAACGGATACCAGAATTCTTCACAGTATTGTGTTATCGGTTGTGTCGGTTGAAACCCATACCATTTAAGTAGACGATTTAAACTTGGCATATGCGATTTAATAATCGTTATCGGAGGTCAGCAGTGGAAATTAAATTTCCTTAAGTTGCAGGTGTAAAAATTCGTAGATGCAGGGTATATTAAAGTCGTGCTGTGCCGACTCTTAACTAACTAGCTTATACAATTTTTTTTGTAAACTATTTGTATTTTTTCAAGCTATTTTTTTGTTTTAATTTCCGCTGGCTAGTGTTGGGTAGTACAGAAATGGTTTGTCAGTATTGTAAATCTGCTGTATATACTATGTAGTATGCGTTTTTATTTGTTCGAATTTGTTGACAGTGTCTTTGGCGTGTCAAAACTTAATTGAAATCAAAATGAAAAATACACACGTACATATGTATATTATGTTTGTTTGTTTCATTGTTGTTTTTTGTATTTGTTTGTTTGAACAACAATTGGTGACATTTTGTTATTGGTAGGCATCAAATCCAATTAACCAATTTTTTCACTTCCATATTTAATTAGCTTTATTGGTTTTCTGATTATATTTTTTTGTGTGCACCAGCTGTGTCCCAATATTTATGTCAGCTTTCTGCAAAAAAAAAAAGGTAGAAATTTTATAAGTTTATTTATATATAATCGTATTATTTTATAATTATAAATATGTTACACTGTGAAAATCTCATCAAACTGCATTTATTATTAAAGCTTTACATTTTAAATATGGTATAAAAAATTTGAATTTTATTTCCACAAATGTGATTTTTTGCTCATAAAATATTCATAGATACTTGGGCATTTTATAAGCCAAGCGTGTATTTATTAGAATGGCATAGATATGCGGGATTTAGGGGTTCAATTTACCACATGAACTAACCAAAATATTTTTTGATTTAAATAAAAGTTTCTGAATATTTGTATACGGCAATTGTCTCCAAACCAGCCATTTATTTACGACAAAATTATACACCCCATTGCAAAAAGTCTACTACGCCACTGTTTGCCTCTGTCTATATGTGTTTGCATATGTTTCAGAACTTTTCAGAAAGTTTTTCCAGCGAATTCAAGAAAATGCTTAAGCCATATATAAACCTTTTTGTAAGCAGCCCTAAAAGTATGCTACAAAAATACAGCCAATTCAAGTTCAGCCCAAAAGTATGCTACGAAAACGACTTTTGCCTAATTTCTTGTTTGCCACACAAAACTATGTATAACTTAGTAACTATGTATTGTATATAGTTTGCGGCGCAGCGCATAAAATATTTAGACCCAAATTGTTTCGAAACTCATTGCTGGAATTTTGAACATTTTGTTTTGTCTGAGCAAAAAAGTGTTTACCTAGCATAAAATTGTATAGACAAAGTGACATTCTAATTAATTTATACCTGTTTCTTGTTAATAGTTTTGTGTTGATTTTGCGTTTACAATGTAAACTAAAATGTCAAACATATAAAACCTTAATCAAATAGGCATGCACGCAACGCCCACACACATAGACAGGCAAACACATAGATACACACATCAGCTGAGTTTGTAAGGTAAACTGTAGACGTTGTAACAGAAACACGACACAAATCAATTTGCATAAGGATTCAACTTTCTAACTTGGCGCATAGAAACTTTGTTTTTTTTTTTCTTTGGGGTTCGATGAGCATGTGTGGGTTTGCTTTGTATTAAATTTGAAATTCAAATCTATAAAATTGCTACAACCGTCACAACGTGTGTGTGTCTTTAGCCCGGCAAATAATTTCGACATCAAATTTATACAGCCAAGTACAAGTTAAAGCCGAGTGCTTAAGCTTTAAATTAGTTGAAAAAATATTGTATTTAAGTCTATTGTTATTAGAAAATTGAAGTAGCTTGATTCTTGTGGGCGACTTCTTTTAAAAATTAGAAGCATTTGCAAATTGCAAAACCTTATGTGGGTTTCCATTGTTAATCTTAATAATTCGCTGCAGCGAAAATTTAAATATTAAATTGAATATAACTTTGATTTAACTAAATTTGTTATAACGTAAAGGCAAGAAGGCCCTATGTTCCAGCTTGTAACTCTAGCAAATATATATAAAGGCAACAAAATATTCGAAGCATTAATTTTTTTTGAAGTTTATTTAATTTTAAAGGCAATCAGCTAAAAAGGATAACTTTCATATATTTTCAAAAATATATCGTTACAGCTATAATTTTATTAAAAAAAATTTAATTTTAAACTATGAGTTTTAAAGGCTAAGCTTTGTAAATTTTGAAAATAATGTCGTAACAGCTAAAAATATTTATACTAAATTTTGCAGTAAGCCTAAACCAATAATACAAAAACTACCATTAATACCTAAACATTGCTAGTAGTTGAAAATTGTCTACGGAATTAATTAAAAATTAAATTTACTATTTTTGACATTTTGTTAGCCATTCGCATAGATCGTTAAAATGTATTTCTTTTAACTTTGTCTTCGAAACTTATTAAAAAAAAAATTTTAAAATTTAAATTTTTTTTTATTTTTTTCCAACTCAGGTAGACTCAGGTGCCTTTCTTTTGACTAATGAATTGAACACTTCCAAATTCTCAAAACGTATTCTTGGCATACCAAAATTTTCTTGTTACTAGACCCCAACTGGTTGGTTTTGACTAAATTATGCACAAATGCATAATTTGTATATGGTTTATTTTAAAAGTCAGTAATAAAAAAATAATGACACTTTAAACTTAATTAAGTTTCAAGTATTTTAAAACTTCTGGCAGATTTACAGATCTTCAATATACACCCAATTCTGTTTTTACACGGTTTTGAAATAACACGCTAGAGAAAAAATTTTACTTTTCACAATTTCGTTCGATTTAGCACATTACAAAAGATGGCGTACGTTAAAGTCGGGCGCGGACGACTTTGGGATACCCTGTACCACCAAATTGCAATCAAGTCCGATATATTGCTTACAAACTCCAAAAGATATTTCTTTGCCAAATAAACGAAACACAACGAATTTTGTTCAAAATACGTTTTTTTGACCGATTGTGTCCTATGGGAGCTATATGATATAGTCAACCAATTTTGATCAAATTTGGTACAGTGCTTAAGAACTCTAAAAAACTTCTTAATGCCAAATTTGGTTACAATATCTTCACAAACAAACGAAACACAACGAATTTTGTACAAAAAACAAATTTTCGACCGATCGATCCTATGGGAGCTATATGATATAGTCAACCGATTTTGATAAAATTTTGTATAATGCTTGGGAACTCTAAAAAACTTCTTAATGCCAAATGTGGTTACGGTATGTTCACAAATAAACGAAACCCAACGAATTTTGTACAAAACACGATTTTTTGACCGATTGGTCCTATGGGAGCTATATGATATAGTCAACCAATTTTGATCAAATTTGGTACAGTGCTTAAGAACTCTAAAAAACTTCTTAATGCCAAATTTGGTTACAATATCTTCACAAACAAACGAAACACAACGAATTTTGTACAAAAAACAAATTTTCGACCGATCGATCCTATGGGAGCTATATGATATAGTCAACCGATTTTGATAAAATTTGGTACAGTGCTGGGGGTTTCTAAAAAACTTCCGATTGCCAAATTTGGTTATGATATCTTCATAAGCAAACGAATTATCCATCTAAAACTTTTGCTTTTTTTCGAGGTCCTCTGAAACACCCCTATGGGAGCTATATAATGTAGTCCCGATATCAAAAAAATAAAATAAACTTGTCTCCTATGGATTAATAAGGGATCTTATCTGAAAGTTTGGTTGCTCTAGCTCTTACCATCTCTAAGATCTAGGCGTTCATACGGACAGACGGACAGACGGACATGGGTATATCGACTTCTCTTGTCACTCTGATCATACTTTAGGTAACTTTGGGGGGTCTCCGACTTCTCCTTCTGTACGTTACATACATTTTCGGCTTGCACAAACACAATATACCCTTTGTACCATACGGTACAGGGTATAAAAAGCTGTTTGATTGAAATTTTAAAGAAAATATTTTTATTAACCTAATCTTTTAGAAATTAAGTTAGGGATTTCTCCTTTCTAATCTATTTTATAGCAGCTTAAGGATTTACGTCATGTTTTTTTTTATACCGTGTAAAAACATAATTAGGTGTACAAATATTTTCGACCAAGCAGTTTTTTTTTTTTTTTTTTTATTTTAACAAGAAATAAGTAATGAATCCGTACGCGTAATGTACCATAACAATAACAGAAATAATATTAGAAAATAAAGCCAAACTTCGTGAGCTAAGCACGAGTATTAATTATACGGTGGAGAATCATCATGACTGAATCGTTTTAGCGAAACCTTGTTTTTTGAGCCGCCTAAGAGGCCTAGCTGGCAGTAGATTCCTGGCAAGTTCACTGCTGTGACACCTGAGTCTGTCACTGTATCTACTCGTGTGCCTTCCTATCTGCTCTTCTATGGTATGCAGATTAAGGTCACGATGCAGCGTCGAATTACGCACGTACCAGGGGCAATTTGTTATTTGCCTTAAAATTCGGTTTCGCAGTACCTGAATTCTCTGACAGCTTGTCTTTGCTGCGATACTCCAAATCTGCAGCCCATAGAGCCAGATCGGGGCGACACACTGGACATACACTGCTCTTTTTGCTCTTAGTGACAAAGTACTTTTTCTGTTAAGCAGCCACCGCAGTTGCTGCATCTTTTGACCACACTTCTTGCGAGTAGCTTTCAGGTGTGGCCTAAAGGTAAGTCGCTTATTCAGCGTGATGCCAAGGTATTTAACTTGATTAGGCTGCTCCAGTATCACACCCTCTAACTGTATGGGTGGGGGGATTGTCCTTTTAAGTGTGAAGCATGGGTTAGACGTCTTCCCTGGGTTTATCATCAAATTCCATCTCCTGCACCAGTCAACTAGTGTGTCAAGGTACCTTTGGAGGCCATTAGCCGCCTCAAGTTGGCAATTGGAGCTGTAGAGAATGGCGACATCGTCAGCGTAAGTCGCAATTAAAGCCATCGGGGGAGTCTACAAGTGTTCATCGTCAGGCACTGGTAGATCGGCAGTGTAAAGCGAGTAGAGCAGCGGACCAAGAACGCTGCCCTGCGGGACTCCAGCTTTCATTCGGCCACGGGGGGAAAAGGTGTCTCGTATCTTTACCTTGAATACACGTTGGTCTAAATGGGACCTTAGGAGACAGAAGTAAGGATGCGGAAGAAGCTTCTTTACCTTGCAAAAGAGTCCGTCGTGGCAGACCCGATCGAATGCTTGTTGTATGTCTATAAACACCGAATTACAGTAGTCAAGGTCTTAAAAAGCCTGGAGGATATGTCGTGCCACTCTATGGACCTGTTCAACAGTGCCATGACCAGCCCGAAATCCAAACTGGTGATCTGTGAGTATGCCACACTGATTCATTACACCAGAAATCCGAGCGGCAACCAGCTTCTCCCACACCTTCGATAGAGATGGTAGTAAACTTATTGGCCGATATGACTCCGGGTCATCATCCGGCTTACCTGGCTTATGAATCATGTGAATCAATGCCATCTTCCATTGAGATGGGAAGAACTGAACCCTCAGCATAGCATTGTAAATTAATGCCATGTACAGAATCGCACAAGTTGGTAAAGCCTTCAGCGTGGTATAGCATATCTTATCTATTCCTGGGGACTTGTTTTTCGGCAGCGCTTTGATAATTTCAGCTATCTCCTCAACCTTGATTGGTTTGATTGGGAGAGACATCTGCAGCGGTGTTTGTAAGCTCTCTTGGGTCTCATTGATTTGCGCCATTGTAGCAACGTCATGAGGAGTGAAGCGATCCTCTAGGTGATGTTTAAACGCATTGGCTTGTTCTTCTTCATTCTTTGCGAGGCCGCCTCCAAAGCAACGGATTGGAACCTGCCTGAAGGGTTGATTTTTTAGTGCCTCTGTACATCTCCACAGTGAGTAGTTGGCATCAATAGTATAATCCAACGAGGCCAGCTTATGTTCAAAGAAATCACTTCTAATATCCCTTAGAAGGCTACGCAGCTGCTTCGCTGCTCGGTTCCACAGGATGCGATCCCACGGGTCTTGAGATCGGATTACTCGTCTTAGAAGGCGCCTTTTTGTTGCAAGAAGCATCTTTGCCTCCCTGGTGAGTGTAATTCCATAACTGACAGTGTCAGACTGGGGATCAGATGGTGCGGAGGCAGCGGCTGCATGGTAGATATTATTAGTGAATGTATCCACTGCCATTTTGACGACCAAGTAGTGCCCCTAAATTTGTTTTTTTAAGGTTTCATTTATAATATATATATGCATTTATTTGGAGAAAAATTTTCTAATTTCTAAATTTTTTTTTAATTTTCTTTAATTTGATAGGTATATCATGTTTTCGGGTTTATTGCTGGGTTTACTCTCAAATGGGTTATTTTCTTTTATATGAAGTTTTGCGTTTCCGCGCGAAATATTTCGTGCTGCGTAGACCCCTTTAAAGTAAACATATTTTTTTAACAATTTTATTTTGACTCCCAAATTGTAAAAGAAGTAACCAAATATCGAACAGAAACTATTTGGATAACACAGCTTTGCCGTAAAATTTGTATAAATACGGTCACACCGATTTATTTAAAGAGTTTCTGTTTAGACTTTTCAAGCTTTTTCCGGTTTTCTGATATAAAGGTTCAATGTTACATACTGGAATATTCAAATTTTTAAAAATTTTCTTCTTTCAGCAGATGAGCACACAAGTGAAATACCTCTCCACTCTTTTAGACCTCTGTAATATACTAGGAAATGTTGATATTGTGCATTTTTGAATTAATGCTTTTTCATTTACAATCTAAGACAATCAGCTAGTTTTAGAAATGCCTATCTATGTTATAATAATTCTCCAAATTAATGCGAAAGTTCTAAAATATTAAATCTTTCAGACTTTTCTAAAGTCCAAACCTGAGTGTAGTAAATTCATTACCAGCAGCACTTCAAGGCTAAACAGACTATCTATGCATCTTTTAAATCTTTTTCGTCTTCAACACAAGGTAGGCGAGTCTCTGTTATACAAAAAAAAATGTAAACGCCGTCGTCCTCGTCATCATATATTTTCTGTTTAGTATAGTCGCCAGATGACGCAAGCAGCTTCTTGCATATTTGTGTTCACAATAATATAATTGTAATTTAAACATAATTAAAGATAGTATTTCAATTTAATTTTTGCTTAAATTTAATTGCATTTAGTAACGAGTCCGTAGCCCAAAATTTTCATCATATTTATGTTACAATGCAGGATTATTTAATCAGAAAGAAGTGGTGATTTTTAATGTCCTTTTCTTGCTTAAGTCTAGTAGAAACCTGGTCCCTTCAGGTGCCTAGCTGGTCTGGCAGAAAGGTACTCTTGCCTAGTTTGCTGAGATGACTGCTTAATTTATACTATACCGCCTTTCACTCTGCATCTTTATACTAAGTGGATTGATAACAGATTCTGAAGCGAGCAGAGGGCGAAACCGCCTAGTACATATAAATTATAATACAAATTTAGATGAAACTGAAACAATATCATTCTTTAAATCTCTTCCATTCACTTCCCTGCAGTACCGACAACGGCTATTGATATCTCGACAGCTTGGTAACCCCGCGACAGTCCCTGCCAATCCGTCCATAATACCCTGCACTAAGAGCACTGAAATTAGCCGTCTCATTATAAATTGTTTTCAAAAAAAGTAACTTTTGTTAAGCAGCATATACTACCTGCTGAACTACCAGTAATAATTGTTTGCTGGGTAACTTTTATTTGTACTCACACACGCAGACACAAATATTTTCCCACACACACACAAAGGCAGTCACAAATTTGTGGCTTTTTGATGCCTTAACAATTGTATAGCATACTTTTTGGAGCTGCTGCTGAATGTTTTCAATGTGTTAAAGACAGTGGCGTGCTTAGGGCCAGAAGCTGTGGCTCAGCAGCTCCTAAACACAATGCAAGAAATTTGGATCCGCCGAAATTTATTTTCGAATCAGCCGCTGTTTAAAACCGTAAAAAAAGTTTTTTTTTTTTTTTTAGCCCATCAGCTTTTATGTGGTGCAAAAATTTTCAAGCTGACTTTTCTTTGCTGTGGCCATTTCTTGTTGAAACTCATTCAGCTGGAATCAAGTTGTTAGCACAATTAGTAAGGTTATGTTTTTGTATCTGTGTGGCAGCAGACGGCACTGTGTGTGCGTGTGTGTGTGTGTGTGTGTGTGTGTTGGGCTGCGGCTTTCATTATCGAAACGTGCCTCATTTTGCCGAGAACGTTAAGTAAAATTAATTGTATAGCCGGAGTAGCAAGTTGAAGTTTTTGTTGCTGTTTTGTTGACTACTTGTTGTTGTTTGGTAAAAAGTTTTTGAATAATTTCATTAATAAATTTTACAAATTGCCTCTTATGTACAGTACAAGCAATAATCCGAAATATATTTTCAGCGCATATTATAATTTATAATTAGCACAAAAATACAATAATAACACAAATGTTGTGTTTATTTTTCTTTTGTAAACTTGTGTTTTACTTGTATACTTCGTCTCCTTTCGCCCACTTGCTCATGTATTTTAATAATTTGCAATTTTAATTACACATCTTAGATGATGTTGCCAGGAAAGTTGCACCGTTCCGCCTAAATTGAACCTTTGCCTTCGTTTACGAGCTATAAATGAGCACTTCCTTGCGGCTGGGTCATTAAGGTTTAAAGCACAGCTAACATGCAGGCAGCCAAGAGCAAATAAAAAAACAAGTGGGACGGTTGCAGTCGGAACAACCCGACTATAATATACACAGTATCCCAGCAAACCATAAACCATTTAATACGCTTTAATAGAAAGAGTTGGCTATGAATATATTATTTTTTGTTTTAAGCTTTAATTCTAAGTGGAAAGTTTTGAGGCTTAACAATGCAAGGTACTGTTGCTCCTGTCGATAAAAAGTGACTAAAGAGGGATTCCTGAATATGGGTGATTTTGGCAGGTACTTATATTTCGAACTCTATCTTAAGAATCTTTTATGGTATCTGCAGACCGTTTTCGTATATCGTATATTATTTTAGTATCTGTTTTTGTTTGCTTATTTTTCACTATTGCAAGGTGACGGGTACTATGAAATCCATTACCTTTGCAATTATAAGAATCACTGTTTTTTTTATTTTTTTTTTGTATTTAAAAAAAAATTAAATTTTTTTTTAATTAATTAATTTTTTTTAATTTTTTTACTGTAAACTTTTTTGTTTGTTCTAAAAAATGTTTTTATATGATACATAAATTTTTTTTTTCAGTTTAAGAGTTATGCTTGATAATCATATTTTTTAACCAAAATCATTTTTCAAATGTAAAATAAAAAAAAAATTTTTAAATTTTTAAATAAAAAAAAAATTTATTTTATATTATAATATTTTATTTTATAAAAATTTTTTTTTTTGTCTTTAAAATCAAAATTTTATGTTTCACTAAAATTTTTTTTTTTAAATTTTTTAGTAAATACATTTTTTTTTAATGTTTTTTTTTTTTTAACTAAGTTCCAAATTGAACTATTGAAATTGCTTTACTCATTCAAAGAAATTGACTTGTCAAAGAGAAGTCAACCATCACTCGTTTTTCTAAGCAAAATCAAGAAAATATTTTAATTTTAAAATCTTAAATAAGATTTTAAATTTTTTTTACTGTAAAATTTTTTTTTGTTCTAAAAAATTTTTTTTTTTAGTCTAAGAGTTATGTTTTATAATCATATTTTTTAAGAAAAACCAAAAACACTTCAATTGTAAAATAAAAAAAATATTTATTAAAATTTAAAAAAAAAAGTGTTATTTTAATATTTTATTATTTTATAATAATTTTTTTTTTTCGTTTTAAAATCTGAGTTTTATGTTTCACTAAAATTTTTTATTCCAATTTTTTATGAAATTTTTTAACTACGTTCTAAATTTAACTATTCAAATTGTTTTACTAGTTCAAAGAAATTGGCTTTCAAAGAAAAGCCAACCATCACTCGTATTTCTAAGCAAAATCAAGAACATATTTGAATTTTAAAATCTTAATTAAGAATAAAGTTAAAAAACATAAATTTTTTTTTTTAAATCTTTTTTTTTTTTTAATTCAAATTTTTCTCTTACAAACTCAACATAGCCCTTATCCTTTGAAGGCAAAAAAACGAATAAAACGCTTTATTAAAAGAGGTCAACCTTACAAGCCGGCAAGCAAGTGGAAAATGTCGAACAATAAAGTTTAATGAATTACAATTTGTGTGGCAGGAGCTCAAGGCGCAGCGGTATGATGAGGCTGTGGCAGCTGCTCCGGCAGTTCCTGCTGCATATCCTTGAACGCACCACACTATAACAGTTGAACAAATAAGCAGCCATCCAAGAGGAAATGAAAATATGTTGACGGAAATGACCATTGACGCCGGTTTGTCGACTAAAGTCACATGCTTTACGTTGATTTACTTTAATGGCTTGACTTGGCTGTGGGCTCCTGACTTTGTCAAAGCAAAAAAATCCGGTCAAAGGCCGCTTTAAAAGTTACCATTTCGTCATTGTCTTTCTAAGCGCAAATAAACCGACGATGGTCGACGATGTTACGCAAACAATAAATATTGTAAACAATTTGTATTCTTGTTTGTTCTTTTTGTTGTTGTTGTTGTTGCTGTAGCCTTTACAACAATCTAACAATTTACCCTAACCAGAGCATAAAGGGGTATATATAGTTTATAGGAACAAAAGCTTGTAGTATCCAGAGCAAGTGAGTATGAGCCTTAAAAGTAAGTACAACAATTTTCAATTTAATTTGACCTTTGTTGTTATTTGCGCAATTTTTCATAATAATTTCTGCTTTTGTCTCTTGAAATTTAAATAACAACTGTCCGCAGAAATAAGATTAATGTCACCGAAAATAAGTTTAAAACAATTAAGGCCTGCAAATAGTTTAAGGGCATTTTTTATAGAGGCCACCAAATCAAATAGAAATCCTAAAAATTAAAAATCATTTCTTTTTTTTATTATCTGAAAATGGTTAACCAATTCATTGCTACCAAGAAGTGACCGAGTTCTTCTTGAGTTCTTTATTCATTACAGCGTATGCCATAGTCAATGTTTACCCACTTTGGCATCACAATTTGTTTCCTTTGTTTTAGATCCGCTAATGTAGCAAGCCCAGCGCGACAAGGTTGCTGGAAATCTCTCTCGCGTCTAATGCCTGCACAAATATTTATTTACTTTCAAACGGATATTCAAACAAATATACATACATACAAATATATATACATGTTTACTACAAGGTGGCGCAAAAGAAGTCATCCGATGTTGTTTGGCTCTTATTTTTTTTCTAAATGAAAAACTTCGATTCCGTTTTTTGATTATGTTTATTTAGACCTTTAGAATTAATTGTGTTAAGTTGAGAAGATGATATCGGACAAATGGGCGCCGTCACAATTGATTGCCATACGGGCTCGTTTTATGGCATTTTCCATCACTTCGGCGAGAGTTTCGGGCGATAAATTCTCGCATTCGTGTCGGATATTTTCCTTGAGGGCTTCCAAGGTCTCAGGCTTGTTGATGTAAACACGGGACTTCAAAAAACCCCATAAAAAGAAGTCCGGGACCGTTAAATCGGGCGATCTGGCGGGCCAGTGCAAATCGCCAAAACGCGAAATTAAGCGACCCGGAAACGCGGCCTTCAGAATGTCGGTTGTGGCTCGTGCAGTGTGTGCTGTTGCTCCGTCCTGTTGGAACCACATGTCCACCAGTCCTAATTCGTCCAGTTCGGGCAGAAAAAACTCGGTCAACATTGCCCTATAGCGCGTACCGTCCACTGTTGTCGTTTGACCCGCGGCGTTCTCGAAAAAAAATGGCCCGATGACTCCTCCAGCGTGAACAGCGCACCACGCAGTCACTTTGAGCGGGTGTAATGGCTCCTAGTGCATCACTCGCGGATTTTCGGTTCCCCAGAAGCGATAATTTTGCTTGTTCACGTACCCGCTGAGGTGAAAATGAGCCTCATCGCTCATTATGATTTTGGTCGAAAAATCGTCCACTTCGGTATCGAGATTGAGGATAGCTTGGGCATAAGTTACGCGCGTTTGGCGGTCGGCAGGCAGCAGCTGATGCACGGACTGAACTTTGTAGGGGAACATGTTCAAATCTTTCACCAAAATTCGTTGCAGGGACCGCCGGCTGAGGCCCAATTGCGTGGCACGTCGTCTGGTCGATGTTTCGGGGCTCACTTCGACGTCCTCGGCTACAGCGGCGATATTTTCGGCAGAACGGGCGCTTCGGGGCCGGCCACTCTTGGCAACGTCTCGTGTGGTCCCATACTCTTCAAGATTAGTAGCTAAACGGCGCAGTGTTTGCGCAGTTGGTGTCGGACGGCCGGGAAATCGGCGACGGAATTCGCGCTGCGCCAACACCACAGACGAATTGTTACGCAAAAAAATAGACACAATTATTCCGCGTTCTTGGGGAGTGTATCGCTCCATGGCTTATTCACTTGTATTCTGTATCTGTCTAGTCCACAAATGTCAAAACAGATTTGATATTGGCGGCCATTTACAAAAATGAGAGCATCTTCCAATAGGGTGATTTCTTTTGCGCCACCTTGTAGATATATTTCCTGGAAACCCCTTTTGGGCAGCCCAAAACGTTATAAATTATCATCAGCACATGCCTTCAGCTGCGTAAGCGAGGGCAGGCTGATAAGTAATTGGTCTGAATAAGAAAGCAATTTACCTAGTATTTTGTCAACCACTAAAATAATTTCAAATGCTTTGCTAGCTTTCGCTTTTGGACCATACAGCGTATGCCTGCTGTAAAAGGTATATAAAGTATACGCACTGATAGACAAACCGCTCAACACATACGGATGTAGGAAATCAAGTCAGCCTCAAATATAAATATGAATGCTTTGGCTACTTTCGCAAATGTTCCCAGCGTATGCTTTATGTAAAAATGTACATTAAGTATACGCAATGATAGACTAATCGTTCAGCACATACGCATGTAGGAATAAGAGTCACCCTCTAATATAAATACAAATGCTTTGGTAACTTTCGAAATTTACATACCCGTCACATGCTTAATTTAAAAAAGTACATTAAGTATACGCACTGATAGACAAACCGCTCAACACGTACGGATATGTAGGAAAACAAGTCAGCCTGCAATATAAATATGAATGCTTTGGCTACTTTCGCAAATGTTCCCAGCGTATGCTTTATGTAAAAATGTACATTAAGTATACGCAGTGATAGACAAATCGTTCAGCACATACGCATGTAGGAATAAGAGTCACCCTCTAATATAAATACAAATGCTTTGGTAACTTTCGAAATTTATATACCCGTCGCATGCTTAATTTAAAAAAGTACATTAAGTATACGCACTGATAGACAAATCGTTCAACACATACAGATGTTAGAGAAAAAGTCACCCTCTCAAGTTAATTGGAATGCATTGGTATCTTTCCCAATTTATATACGCGGCGTATGCTTAATGCAAAAAGGTACATTAAGTATACGCACTGATACGCAAATCGTTGAACACATACGCATATAAAAAAAAAAGTCACCCTCTAATAGAAATATGCATGCTTTGGTAACTTTCGAAATTTACATATCCGGCTTATGCTTAATGTAAAAAAGTACATTAAGTATACGCAATAGACAAATCGTTCAATACATACGAATGTAAAATAAATGTCACCCTCTAATATAAAAACGAAAGCTTTGGTTGCTTTCGCAAGTTGCGTATCAGGCGTATGCTTAATATGAAAAAGTGACTGAAGTACTGCACTGATAGACCAATAAAAACCAGCTACAAAATCTGCTTTCATCAACTTGTTGAGCAAAGGGCCAGGTTTATACTTCTGTGCGTTGGTTCATGAGGGTATTGTGATGCATCCAATTTTTATAGACAGATGATAGCTTATTTATTGCCAAATGCTTTTTTAAAATGTTTACGTTAACGTTTGTTGTCAACAGGGCTAGGTATTATTATAATTATTTCCTTGATTATACAGAGTTATATCCATTTATAAATTAAACTAAATACCACTGCTCTTACAAGTAGGGCTAGTAGGGAGCAAAATAAATCCCTGGAACCGCCTTGCACCTTTCACAATAAAATTACTATTAGGCCAATAACTTTTCTTACTGCCCTCTTATGTGTGTTTGTATCTGTGTCTCTTTCGACTTGCTGTCTCCAGCCCCCTCTCTGTTTTCCTCATTCTCTGTAACTCTTTATCTGCTTTGTTGTGTGGGTTTTGCAATTTCAAATTGTTAGAGTCCCAAGTGGCGTGTACTTTAGCTGAGCGCCGCGTAGGTAGCATGGCATTAATTAAATCAAGCATCATTAAGCAACCCAGCGCAATTGCAGAGGGGAGGAATTGAAGGGCAGTTGCAGGGGCGTGGGCGTGGCAATGGTTTTCCTTCTTAATTGCAATTGCAAATTAAATAACAGCATCAGCAAAAAAGTATGCTGGCATAAAATCTACAGTACTTTAATTGCAGTTTGCTTAAGGGCTGAAATAGGTTGTAAAGTGAGTTCACCTATTTATTACAAAAATTGTATCCAGAGATTACAAGGGGTTGAAAATCATAGAGAAAAGAAATTGAAGCAACTTGGTTCAGAAATCTGACCTTAAACAGAACGAGAAAAAGGGATGATCATTTGCTTTAAAACTTAATTCGAAATATAGATTGAAATATGTTACTGGTTTACGTAAGTTTTCACGCATATTCTTAAAAATATGTTTTATTGTAAACCAAACCAGAATTTCAAAGGCGCAATGTTTTAAAGCTTAACTAAAACAAGTTCAGAACATGATTATCCCATAAATTCAATTTTTCATATACTTTGAATTCCGTTTTAACTTGCTCTATTTATTTATTTTTTCTTGCGCCGTCACGAGCTAAAGTGTATTTAGCGTTCAACACGATTCCGATTACAACTACAACAATGCAATGGAAACAAATGCCAACATTGAAGTGCTGCAAATCCATTGCAATGCCTGCGAGTCCTGTTCTCCTGTTCCAAGTCCTGTCCCAATGACCAGCACTTGGCTTGCTTATGCAATTTTAGTGAGTCACTTGGCAGTGTGCCCAAAGGCGCAGTCAACTTGTTTCACATTACTGCGCTTTAAGCAAGGCATATATATAGTATATATATAGATATTGTACATACATTCTTATACGTACATATTCATTCATTTTGGGCTGTTTAGTATGCAGAAAACAGGACTAAAAAAGGAAATCGAAGCCTTGTACTTGCGAGGACCAAGTCGCTTGATGCCAACTCAATGTGTGTGCGTTAGTTGCCCGTATAACAGTAAATGCACTTCAAGGGGGCTTAAACACACACATACATGCACACTACACATACACACAGTGACATAGAGAGCTTTTTGCTATGGGGGTAGCTATTACTGTCTTAAATTTTATTCTCTATTTCCATCATCGAAAGCCTCTCCTAGTTTTATATTGGGTACGAGATCTATTCGAAACAAAAATTGCTCAAGGCAGTTTAAAAAGTCTGTTTCAAAAAGAATCAATTTTTGAATTCCTTGTTAAAAAAAAAAAATTTCGAGCCATACCAATTGTCAAAATTGTGCGTGAGATGCATCAGGAATAAAAAAAGGATGGAGATCAAACTTTGCTGCTTTGTTAATTAAGTTTCAAACAAAACATACTTAAAGAGCTTAACGCTTTTTTTTTTGTTGTTACAACTGCTTTTTCGAGATCTTAGAGAAATTTTTCAAAAACTTTTTTTTGTTGTAAGCAATTGCTTCTTCAAGCAGCTATATTTTGTTCAAGAGAAAAAATTTTTCTTTTTTTCAAAAACAATTTTCTCATGGCGCAGGTGTTGGGATCGATCCCCCAAATGCTGCCTAACTACGCCTTTGCTTCAACATACATATTGCCGGCATTTTGCGCTTGAGCCTTGCTGGCTTAGTTGAGACTTTACGAACAACATCTATTTATTGCCTGCTTGTCGAGCCATTTTTCACTTCCACGGATTTAGACGCCAAATGCTGAAAATCGCTTTAAATTTCATTTGCTAAGTTTCACATAACTTAAAATATACGCCACTGAATGTCTTATATCTATTTTGCGTTTTTTATCAAAACTCTTATTCAATTCAAATTTTCAATTGAAATTCTGAATTGCATTTTAAAAAAAAACGCAACCGGAAAACAGCTTAACCGACAAATATTTTCTCATGCTGCTTTTTCACTCAAAAACTATGAAAATTGCATTTTTGTCTGTGCCAATGCACTATGCACTATGTATACATATATAAAAATTTGTTGAACACTTTTGGGATGCAACGCGGTTTGCTTGTATGCAACAATCTGCTGCCAAATGTGTACTATGTATATAAAACTGCAATGCTAGGCAATAAGTTATCCGACAGTCATTGGTTATGCTTATCCTAACCGCCAGTTATGCTATATACGTAAAATAAGCAAAAGTAGAGGCGATTCCATGATGACGTATACGCAATGTTAAATGTTATGCGTATTCCCATTAAGCTTTTATATGCAACTTGCAAATAAAACGAATCTAACTTTATTGTGACACCCTGTATATGGGTTATTACTTTTGGGCTAAGATTGGCAGAAATGGCTTTAGCTGACACTAAATATATTGATGGTATATTTATTCCTTTTTTTGACGGCAGTACAAGGTGGCGCAAAAGAAGTCATCCGATGTTGTTTGGCTCTTATTTTTTTTCTAAATGAAAAACTTCGATTCTGTTTTTTGATTATGTTTATTTAGACCTTTAGAATTAATTGTGTTAAGTTGAGAAGATGATATCGGACAAATGGGCGCCGTCACAATTGATTGCCATACGGGCTCGTTTTATGGCATTTTCCATCACTTCGGCGAGAGTTTCGGGCGATAAATTCTCGCATTCGTGTCGGATATTTTCCTTGAGGGCTTCCAAGGTCTCAGGCTTGTTGATGTAAACACGGGACTTCAAAAAACCCCATAAAAAGAAGTCCGGGACCGTTAAATCGGGCGATCTGGCGGGCCAGTGCAAATCGCCAAAACGCGAAATTAAGCGAACCGGAAACGCGGCCTTCAGAATGTCGGTTGTGGCTCGTGCAGTGTGTGCTGTTGCTCCGTCCTGTTGGAACCACATGTCCACCAGTCCTAATTCGTCCAGTTCGGGCAGAAAAAACTCGGTCAACATTGCCCTATAGCGCGTACCGTCAACTGTTGTCGTTTGACCCGCGGCGTTCTCGAAAAAAAATGGCCCGATGACTCCTTCAGCGTGAACAGCGCACCACGCAGTCACTTTGAGCGGGTGTAATGGCTCCTCGTGCATCAGTCGCGGATTTTCGGTTCCCCAGAAGCGATAATTTTGCTTGTTCACGTACCCGCTGAGGTGAAAATGAGCCTCATCGCTCATTATGATTTTGGTCGAAAAATCGTCCACTTCGGTATCGAGATTGAGGATAGCTTGGGCATAAGTTACGCGCGTTTGGCGGTCGGCAGGCAGCAGCTGATGCACGGACTGAACTTTGTAGGGGAACATGTTCAAATCTTTCACCAAAATTCGTTGCAGGGACCGCCGGCTGAGGCCCAATTGCGTGGCACGTCGTCTGGTCGATGTTTCGGGGCTCACTTCGACGTCCTCGGCTACAGCGGCGATATTTTCGGCAGAACGGGCGCTCCGGGGCCGGCCACTCTTGGCAACGTCTCGTGTGGTCCCATACTCTTCAAGATTAGTGGCTAAACGGCGCAGTGTTTGCGCAGTTGGTGTCGGACGGCCGGGAAATCTTCGGAAATCGACGGAATTCGCGCTGCGCCAACACCACAGACGAATTGTTACGCAAAAAAATAGACACAATTATTCCGCGTTCTTGGGGAGTGTATCGCTCCATGGCTTATTCACTTGTATTCTGTATCTGTCTAGTCCACAAATGTCAAAACAGATTTGATATTGGCGGCCATTTACAAAAATGAGAGCATCTTCCAATAGGGTGATTTCTTTTGCGCCACCTTGTGTATAGGCTCGTGGTGGCCATTGCAGTTGGAAGTAACGGACAGCACATTATTTTTTTATACTGTTTATGGGTTATCGGTTGTAAGCTAAGTACAGTAAAACTTAGTGAAACTTTGCGTATACGTAATGCCAATACCATCGTTATTGCCCGTTGCAAAACAAAGCTACTCGAAATTTAAAAGTAAAATTGAGATTAAACTAATTTCTTAGCGTCATAAAATATCAATTTAAAATGGTTAAAATCATTAAAAACGCAAATTTTGAGTTAGTTGCAATACTTTACGCGTTTCGAATTTTTATAAAATTTTTTAATTTTCATGCTCAGATCCTGTTGGGCAATGTTCATATGGCTGCACTTCAAGTAGAGATTTGAATTGAAAATTTAAATTTTATTAAAAGATGAAAGAAAGTCAGTTTTTAAAGAGCTGCTATAGGGAGGAAAACTATTTGATACCTTTTTATCTCAAATCACCAAATTATTTCATTGATCATTGAAAATAAAAAAATTTTTGTTTTTTGAAAATTTTTAGATCCCTATAAATTCATACATCATCGAAAATAAGTAAATCGCATAGATTTTCAATCGATCTTCCCGATTTTGAAAGTTTTTACATATGTAATTTTTTTTGTGTAAATAATAGTAAACGAATAAATTTATTTGAATACCTTATTGTACAGTGAATGAAGAGTTTCAGCTGGAATAAAATACTTAATTGATGAAACTTTCAGAGATGTTTTGGGACCCGGTAACACCTAAGTATTTTTTTCCAGCAGACGTCGTTTTTGAGCCTTAAAAAAAACATTCTATGAAATTTTGTTCAATAATTTTTTTAATTAAAAAAAAGATTAAAAAAATACACATAATAATTGAAAAAAAAAAAAAGTTTTAATAAGATTACGAAATTGTATAATAGACAGCAACATTAACACGCTTAATATTATAAGAATACCAAGTTGTATTGAGCAAATAATCGCCTTCTGGCATGGGTAACACTTTTGTGAGCCTGTTATTCAAAAACATGATGGGAAGTTTTTCCAGAACAATATCATTCTATAAATTAAAAATAGACAAATTAATTGCGATTTAATTTTTACATGCGCTGCACAACTTACTTCATAGGGGCAGGTATGGTTTATATTGGAATAATTTTTAAAAAGATTATAAAAATAGATGACAATGGGATTTTTTTGTACTCTCTGAAATTGACAGCCATCGACCGAAATATTATAAAGAAATGGCTTATAACCGCTTGCACGTTTTGCTAGATTAAATTTAATCTAAAATATGGATTTTTATTATTTATATAATATAAAAAAAATTGTTAAATATTTTTTATTTAATACCGTCACATTATTGATGGGCAACTCATATAGTTTTGCTTTCACTGATAAATATTTATAGCTGCGATTCACGGACTTTATAAAACAATATTCAAAGTTAGAATATTTTTCATCGTATGTATTACACCTTACATTAGAAAACTCAAATCGTGTATGTACTAGCGTTAAGTATATAATTATAACCAACAGCATTAAGGAACGGCTGTAACAAATCGTGGCTTGCATTGTGTGGCAGCTGAGCATACACTGAGCAAAATACGAAATATTGACGATTAGGTCATTAGATTTTGTTTAGCTACATTTTTATTAATTTAACAATTTCAATTGAAATAATCAGTTATCAGGCTTATTATCTTTTAAACGTTTTATCATATAAAGTTTAAATATTTATATATATGATAGAGGTACTATCCAATAGTAATCTTTTTTTTTGTAAAACTTTCGACTATTTATTGATTTATCGATAACTGAATATTTGGGTAAACTTTTCTTTGATAAAATAATTAAGATATTTAAATATTTTTTTAATGAAAAGATAAAATTGCAAACTAAAAAAAAATATTTTTTTATAAAAAATAATAATAAAAAATATTTATATAGCTAGTTTACAAATATTTTTTTTTATTATTTTTTATAAAAAATTATTTTTGTTAGTTTGCAATTTTATCTCATCATCTCATTTTATCCCGTCATGCCTTGCTGTGCCGTTTACTAAATTTAAAGAAATACTAATATCGATACAACAATATTCAATTTTTATTTTGGATAATTGTGTATTTTGATTCGTTTTATCGAGAATTATTATTATTATTATTATTATTATTATTATTATTATTATTATTATTATTATTATTATTATTATTATTATTATTATTATTATTATTATTATTATTATTATTATTATTATTATTATTATTATTATTATTATTATTATTATTATTATTATTATTATTATTATTATTATTATTATTATTATTATTATTATTATTATTATTATTATTATTATTATTATTATTATTATTATTATTATTATTATTATTATTATTATTATTATTATTATTATTATTATTATTATTATTATTATTATTATTATTATTATTATTATTATTATTATTATTATTATTATTATTATTATTATTATTATTATTATTATTATTATTATTATTATTATTATTAGAAAAAGCGAAAAACAACGGGCCCACACCTAAGGCATATAGACCTCTCTGCATGTTAGACACAGCAGGTAAGCTGTTCGAAAAGCTCATAAAGCCCCGACTTGCGACAGCGATATCAGAAGCTGGAGGCTTAAGCGACAGACAGTATGGCTTCAGAAAGGGTAGATCAACAATCGGAGCAATACAAGAAGTGATTAAGGCAGCGACAGCAACGCACCGGGGTAACGCCTACTCCAGACCAGTTGTCTTGCTAATCACCCTTGACGTTAAAAACGCATTTAACAGTGCTGGCTGGAAAAACATTTTAAAAGCGATGGAAGACACTTTTCGAGTGCCCGACTACCTGACCAAAATTATTCAAAGTTACCTACGAGATCGAACACTACTGTATGGAACCAATAGTGGAACAAAAGTTATGGAAATAACAGCTGGTGCAGCACAAGGTTCAATTCTTGGCCCAGACCTCTGGAATGCAACCTACGACAATATATTGCGCATTGAGATGCCAGACGACACTTTTCTGGTAGGCTTCGCAGACGACGTGGCTGCTGTTATCACCGCAAGAAACACGACCGAAGCACAACGTAAACTCACGCAAGTAGTGATTCGAACCCAGCATTGGTTGACAACCCAAGGACTTCAATTGGCGACAGAAAAAACCGAGCTACTACTTATTAGTAGACGACATATGCCGCTGCAAGTCGAAATGCGGATATTTGACATACCTGTAACCACGCAGAGAACGGTGAAGTATCTAGGGATAAAACTGGACTCCAAACTGACCTTCGGAGAGCAAATACGATATGCTGTTGAGAAGGCCTCTAAGGTAGCAGGATGCCTAAGTAGACTGATGGCTAATGTACACGGGCCCCTACCTCACAAACGAAAGCTCCTTATGAATGTTTGCCAATCCATTCTGCTGTATGGATGTGAAATCTGGGCAGATGCGCTACAAGCTGAAATTCGCAAACGCCCAATGTTAGGGGTACAACGGACAACTGCACTTCGGATAACGAGCGCCTACCGCACAGTCTCGGCGTCGGCAGCCCTTGTCATCGCTGGAGTAACTCCAATCGACCTTATGGCCAAGGAGAGAAAAGAATTGTACGAGTTAAAGCAAACAATTGGCTTTAGCCCACAAATGGAACGAGACGTCAAAGAACGCACAATTGTGACTTGGCAAGAAAAATGGCAAAATGACCCGAAAGGCAGATGGACTGCGCGACTTATACCGCAGATAAACGACTGGTTGCAACGAAAACATGGAGAGGTTAACTACTTCCTAACGCAGATGCTTACGGGCCACGGGTACTTCCGCAACTACCTGCACAGGATGGGCAAGTGTGGGAATGCACGCTGCATATACGGCGATTCTGAGCTTGATGATGTAGAACACACTTTTTTCTCGTGTCAACATTGGCGAGCTTTGCGAGACGAACTTATAGAAGCTATTGGTACTTTTACAGTAGATAACGTCACTGTAAAAATGCTAGAAAGCGAAGAAAACTGGAAAAAAATTGCACGCTACGTTGAAAGGGGGCTGAGGTCGAAAAAGATAGACTTAGAGTCACATCTTGACGCTGCAAGCAATGACTCGGCTCAATAGGCCAGAACTGGCAGGGGGACTCCATGGCACGAGTCACGGGCTTGACAAACCCGCCTTTCCCGAGTCGCGGCGCAAGTCGAATGCCGAATGCCTACATGCGGGCTTTAAAACAAAAGCATAAGAAAAAAGCGAGGCCTGGACTCTGGCTATGAAAACCTGTCGAGAGACGACACAAAGGGACCCTGCCTTGAAGTATTGTTTACCGCTGTTCCGAGGCAGAGTAGGTCCAAGAGAAGGGGTGGAGATTTAGCTCGTGCAAGTCGGGCTTCCACTTTCAGGACGCTGTTAGTGGATGCGTAAGCGCATTTGCTCCACCCCTTGGAAAAAAAAAAAAAAAAAAAAAAAAAAAAAATTATTATATTTTTAAAGTGTACTTCTCATAATGATCACATTTTATGCGCGTGAATTTACTTCGAAAGACCAAAAAAATGTATTTTGCTTTGTCTTTAATTGAGAAAGATTATGATTATTTTTGTAATGGCGTCTCTAATGGTTGCCATAGTACTTTGAAACAAATAATCCTCGAAATGAAAAGATAATAACTTCAAACCTGCTGTGAATGTTTGTTTTTACATTTTATGCCAAATTTTAAACACCACCAAGATCGATTTTTTCGAAGTACGAAAAAAAATTCTGGAGTATCAAATATACACCTAAACCTTCACTAGATATAGAGATCGCAAGCCTCTCTGTTCTATGAGACAAGTAGAAGCTTTAAAACAAGAAGGAGGAAAGGAGATGGCAAGCATGCACACAGATCTAACGCAACTATTCCAGACTATTCCAAGGAAGTTCGTTGTAAGTAGCATATCCCGTAATATTGTTGATAGAAGTCAGACTTTTTTTAATAATTACTAATAGTTCCGGTTGACGGCCTTTATTAATTATTGCACGTGTGACATTTTATTTTAGACAATAAGTATCTCGTTTAGACGATTAAATATTGATAGTACCAACGCGATGTGAGTAATTATCGTTTTCACTCATGAAAAACCATATGAATAACTTGTTTTATTTTGCAAAAAGTTTCAAATTGTTGTCAATTATTTATTTTATTATTATTATCATAATATGTACAATTATGCAAAACCATATACTCAGGTAATACTGCAATCTCTAGAGATTTGTTCAGAACTTTTAAAATAAATAGTGTTCAACAGTGATTTAGCAAGTTAATTCATAATAAGATTAGGCCATATTTAATAGTAGGCTTTGTTACTTTTGTTAATTTTTTTGATTTGAGGGTTAAATCAAATCTTGATTAAAATTAAAAATTTTGAAACCAATCAACCAAATAAAAAAAATCTACGAAAATTGGAGATTTGTGTGACACCACTAATACTAAAGATTTGGATAAGTTGAAACGATGATTGTGAGACAGTTACACTGTATAAAATTTTAATAAAAAGTTACAAAACTGTATAGAATTTTGTGAATTAAGAGAGAGACTAATATGTCAAAAAAAAAAAAAATCTCAAAAATGGTGGTTATACTGTATATATTAATATGTCTATAAAGCTTACAATTTTGTAGCAATTTTAAGTAAAAATCCCTAAAAAGGCTTCTGTGCCTTTTTTATTTGCAACACTAGCTATTTTAAGTGTGACCAGATCCGATATGCAAGCTGTCATAAAAACTTTGTTCTTAAACACCAAATTTGTTATAAATTTTTTGGCTTCTATGCTACTTTGGGTGTATTTATATGACATATGGATAAAAGGGTAAGGTTGCAAAAAAAATTAGGTAACAATAATAAATCCAACTTTTCCGTAGCATCTAAAAACAACAATTTTTATTTCGGCTCATGGCCTTTATAATTTATTCAAAATCACAAAAATCGCTTGAGATTTTCGAAATCAAGCAACTCTTACCCACATTGGCAAGGTTTCTTACACACTGCCGGTTATTCACCTGATTAGTGCAGTAGTTAATGAGTTTAAAAGCTATTATCTCATTAATGACCATAGATGCAAACGAGGATTTTTTTTATTTTTAAAAATTTGCTACAAGTTAAAAATGTGTGATTCAAAATTATTGTATTATAGTGTAGTAGTAGTAGTAGTAGCTCTTTATTGTTTTAAATTCTGTATAATGGTAGGTACAATGTAATAAATTACAACAATGTTATATATAGAGCTTACGGCTATGGCTATATGCCGTCAGCCGGCTATTTCTGTACAATTTTCTTTTTTTTTTTTTTTTTTTTTTCAAATTCAATATGAGCAGAAACTTCAATTTAACATTTCAAAATAATCTCTAAAAACTTTCATTCACAATTTTACTCCTATAATCTAAAGCTGCATTAATGTAAGCGATTAACACAATCCAATTACTACCGTTTAATATATCTAGTACTTCATTGAGGTTCAGCGAGGGTTTATTAAAATAGAGCATTCGGAGTTCTTTAAAAATTGGACATTCTCCCATAAAATGAATAACGTCCCCTTTTACTCTAAGGCTGCATATAGGGCATAGTGTTGTCTGCTGACTTTCATAGGGCACATAACATAGGCGTATTAGTTCTCCGCGAGTTTTGAAGATTGTGCGTATGCACTCAGCACTGTATTTTTCGTTAAAATAATTTTTGGCACCAAGGTCATAATTTAATTTGCTGTAAGCATCTCTTGTGACACTATTTCTTGCTTTTTCAATAAATCCTCCGCGCTCTTGAATATATAACTTTTCAATTATATTTTTCTGCCATGTTCTCCAGCTTTCTGAGTCGTTGAAATCTATGGGCTCGTTTAATTCAACCGCGAGCTCAGACCATTTTTCGAAATACAATATCTTCTCAGTAGATATGTACTGCATTAATACTTTTTGAATCCTACCGCCTCTCATACTCATTACTCGATTAACGTAGTCAAAATGCTGTTGTAGCGTTTGTACAAGGTGGCGCAAAAGAAATCACCCTATTGGAAGATGCTCTCATTTTTGTAAATGGCCGCCAATATCAAATCTGTTTTGACATTTGTGGACTAGACAGATACAGAATACAAGTGAATAAGCCATGGAGCGATACACTCCCCAAGAACGCGGAATAATTGTGTCTATTTTTTTTGCGTAACAATTCGTCTGTGGTGTTGGCGCAGCGCGAATTCCGTCGATTTCCGAAGATTTCCCGGCCGTCCGACACCAACTGCGCAAACACTGCGCCGTTTAGCCACTAATCTTGAAGAGTATGGGACCACACGAGACGTTGCCAAGAGTGGCCGGCCCCGGAGCGCCCGTTCTACCGAAAATATCGCCGCTGTAGCCGAGGACGTCGAAGTGAGCCCCGAAACATCGACCAGACGACGTGCCACGCAATTGGGCCTCAGCCGGCGGTCCCTGCAACGAATTTTGGTGAAAGATTTGAACATGTTCCCCTACAAAGTTCAGTCCGTGCATCAGCTGCTGCCTGTCGACCGCCAAACGCGCGTAACTTATGCCCAAGCTATCCTCAATCTCGATACCGAAGTGGACGATTTTTCGACCAAAATCATAATGAGCGATGAGGCTCATTTTCACCTCAGCGGGTACGTGAACAAGCAAAATTATCGCTTCTGGGGAACCGAAAATCCGCGAGTGATGCACGAGGAGCCATTACACCCGCTCAAAGTGACTGCGTGGTGCGCTGTTCACGCTGGAGGAGTCATCGGGCCATTTTTTTTCGAGAACGCCGCGGGTCAAACGACAACAGTTGACGGTACGCGCTATAGGGCAATGTTGACCGAGTTTTTTCTGCCCGAACTGGACGAATTAGGACTGGTGGACATGTGGTTCCAACAGGACGGAGCAACAGCACACACTGCACGAGCCACAACCGACATTCTGAAGGCCGCGTTTCCGGGTCGCTTAATTTCGCGGTTTGGCGATTTGCACTGGCCCGCCAGATCGCCCGATTTAACGGTCCCGGACTTCTTTTTATGGGGTTTTTTGAAGTCCCGTGTTTACATCAACAAGCCTGAGACCTTGGAAGCCCTCAAGGAAAATATCCGACACGAATGCGAGAATTTATCGCCCGAAACTCTCGCCGAAGTGATGGAAAATGCCATAAAACGAGCCCGTATGGCAATCAATTGTGACGGCGCCCATTTGTCCGATATCATCTTCTCAACTTAACACAATTAATTCTAAAGGTCTAAATAAACATAATCAAAAAACAGAATCGAAGTTTTTCATTTAGAAAAAAAATAAGAGCCAAACAACATCGGATGACTTCTTTTGCGCCACCTTGTATATAAAGTGTCGGCAATCCAGTTTCGATATGTATCATATAATTCGGCGTATTCATTGGAACTCGAAAGAGACGTTTTATAAAATATCTTTGTAGTTTCTCTACTTCTTCATATCTATCAGCTCCCCACACTTGTGCTGCATAGCTTAAAACAGATTTGACTGCTGCTTTAAAAACTTTATGTTTCACCGATAGAGATACTTTTTGGTTTCCCATAACTTTTTTCCATGTACAATTTAAAGCCAATTTGGCCTCCTTAAGTTTTTCCCTTAAGTGGTCATCAAAACTCGTATTGTATTTCATATGTACTCCTAGATATTTGTATGTCTTAACAACTTCCAGTTGTTCTCCATTTAAAAACCATTTTTCTTCGTTCTTTAACGTTCTTGCATGTTTTTTAAAAATCATGACTTTAGATTTGTTTATGTTTACGGTGAGGCCCCACTTTTCGCAATATTCTGTTAATTTGTTTATCATTTCTTGCAGTGTTTTCGGAGAGTCTGCTAACAAGACAATATCATCTGAATATAACAGTACTTTTATTGTATTATATAATAAATTAAAAAATAATTTTCGGAACCCGGTAACAAAAAATTCAGGCAGTACCTCAGATTGCAAAGAACTGACTGGTCACTTAAGAAATTGAAAAGAAGATCCCAACTGATGCACGTTGAACATTAAAGGCATGCCACGTAGTATTCACTAAATAATCACCATCGGGCATTGGTAAAATTTTGGTTAGTTTGTATTCCACAAAACGGGTGGGTAATTTTTCCAATATCACATCGTGCTATTGATACGTTTATTAAATAAAGGATTATTATTTTTGTTATGTAACATAAAACTTACATTATAGGGGCAAGTGTGATTAAAATTGGAATAATCGTTGAACACACTAAAAACAAATCGTGACACTGGATTATTCTGCCCTTTCATAAATTTGCAGCCATCTACAGTAATATTATAGAGAAAGGGTTTATATCCATTTAAACGTTTGTAAAGCGCAAATTTAACCTGAAAAAATCAAAAAGTTCTTATAGATGTTTAAGTTGTACGTAAAATTTTTACCGTAGCATTAACTATAGGCAACTTAAACAGGTTCACCCTCAAGGAGATGTATTTGTAGCTACGATTCACGGCCTTTATAAAACAATATTGGAAATCACTAAAATCCTTATCGTTAGAGACACACTTTATGTTCGTAAATTCCAAGCCAGAGTAAGGCATGGTTAGCGATAAAAAAATTGCTAAGAATAATATGTCGGTATAAACCAAAGTGGTATACATTACGAAGCTGTTTATTGTTAACTGACGGCAGTTTTATTTTTTTTTTGAAATAATAATAATATTTAAAGATAATACAAAATTGCATTAGTATACATATTACCGAAATTAAAGTTAATTATATCCATAAAAGCCTCATTCAGTCAGCTATACATAATGTACAATGGGCAAAATACTAATATTTTTGTAAAAAGTCAAAATTTGCATGAGCGAATATTTTTTTATTTATAAAAGTAATGTGTTGGCAAACCTCAAATTTTTATAAGCTTGCAAACTCTGATCAACCATCAGCAGGTTGTTCACGCAAAAAAAAACACGAAGCTTAACCTCAACTTCAACTTACTCATGCTCCCCCTACATTGCGCTAAAAAAACTGATCAAATCAAAATAAAAAAATCAAGAAAAATTATGTGCTGGAACTGAAATTCAATGAACTTTCATAATCAAAAAGGTTTTCGGACATACAGTGAATAGACAAATTTTTTTCAATGCATTCCAAAATGGCTTCAAAAATGTAAATTGGAACACTTTTTAGCTTGTAAGCTGGGACCAGAGCTCGTAAATAACAGTCGACCGTTTTTTCCTTAGCGGTCTACTCGCAACCACAACCGAAAAAACCATGCACGCTTGCTCTCTCTCTGAGCATAACACTTCGCTTCGCTTTATTTCGGTTTTCAGCTGAGTGTTAACAGTTGAGCAGTTCTTTTTACGCTCTTTCGATAACATCTTATTGAGAGCGAACTGATTGAGCGCTCGCACATTAGCATCAGCAGACCAACCGAAAAAATAAATGTCAGCGCAAACGGTCACATCTATTTTCTTTTTTCTACATTAATATGTTTTTTTTTTTTTTTTTTTTTTTCGTTTATTAAATTCAAATTAATATCTCTTTATTACTAAAATAAACACTAGTACGTACATTTGTTGTTTGCTACTCTACTAGTCCCTAATGGGCGCTCAAGAATTTGAATAGCTTAGGAATAATTATAATTAGCTTTTTTGGCTTATGCTATTTTACAAACTAACAAGCAAGTTTTAATTTTATTTTTATGGATATTGTATTGAAAGGGTACAAAAACAATACTTCTTTAATTGTAAAAAAAAAAAAAAAAAAGAAAAGGTTATGATAAAAAAGGGTGAGGAAGGGGAAGAAGGAGGGCACTATTGTTTTGTAACAATTTTTAGTTTGATGTTAGCCACCAAAACTTTCTTCGTGTGTTAGCGGAAACTTTTTTATCCCTATGACCTATTTTTTGGTCAAATCTGAATTCGACGCTTGGTATGTCGGTGTGCAAGGTTACAGATTTTGTGGTTGCTCTTCTGTACCTATGGTAGAAAATTGGAATTCCTTCATTATTTTGAATAACTCTGCTCTTATCTAGATAGAGGAAGGCTGCGGGAGGCACAAAACCATTGTGGAGTGCGGATTCTATGTACCCAGGATAAAATTATTCGTTTCATATTTATTATGAAATTGTCTATTGTCTATTCTAATTACTCTAGTGGCATTATATATTTGGTCATTTGGGAAATATTTAATAAAGTCGCTCTCTGGAGTTCTGTGTAGGGACGAACAAACTCTTAGGCAACGTCTTTCAAAAATTCTTAGTTTTTCCATGTAAGATGGAGAAATATTAAACCAAATTGGGCTCGCATATGCTATTATTGGGCGAATCAATGACTGGTACATTATTGTTTTAACTCTGCTTTGAAGTCTTCTTGCATGGAATAGGCTTTTGTGCAGATACCAGGCTTTATTTGCTTTTCCTATTTGAGCATGAATGTGGGTATTAAAGTACAAAAATCTGTCTAAATGTACTCCGAGGTATTTAACAGTCTTAGTATTGCTGATAGGTGTGCTGCTGTTTCTCTCTAATATTTGGAATTTTTTCCAGTTTTTTCTAATATTTGTGTTGCATTTATTGACTGGAGGCCTAAAAAGTATTGTTTCGCATTTCTTTGCGTTTATTTTTAAATGCCAATCCTCAGAATATTCAGCTACTTCATTAAACATATTTTGCAAATTCTTGTTCTTCTTCTCCCAAACCCTTGTTTACCTCTTTTCGGATTCACTTATGCTCCTCCTGAGGTGTGGGTATGCGATCTCAGCGTTTGTCTGCAGGCATTCCGATCCTGGATCATGTCGTCGCTGAGACCCATTCGTTGGTGATGTTAAAAGGTGATGTTTTTGGCACTTGCGTATGGATATTCGTTAGTTATGGACATTCCTTTTACACCGGCGGTTGTCTCCAGACCCGGTAACCAATCGCATACACTGATCTTTGGAAGATCTTTAAGATGTTAAAAATGTGCCTCAGGCTCAATGTGATGGTAAGTATGCCTGCATCTGACTAGTTCTCTTTTAGGGACCTCTTACGCCAGGCAGAGAATACCGTGGTGATAAATTATATTACAGGAATTTTTAATTTTTTAATTTTGACAGAAATTTCCAACTTTACTAAGATTTTTTTTTTTTTTTTTTTTTTTTTTTTTTTTGCAAATTCTTGTTAATTTCACTTATTGTGCTGTCGCTGTGATAGATAACTAGGTCATCTGCGAATGCTATGATTTTTCCCATTTTTTCCAATAAGTCGTTAATGTAAATATTAAACAAAATAGGCGAATTAACTGTGCCTTGTTGTAGACCGTTGACTATTTTAAAATGTTGTGAGCTGTATTGCTTGCTATTATGCACAATAAATTGTTTTTCAGTGATCATGTTATATATTAAGACCAGCAAATGTTCAGGAAATTTATATTGCATAAGTTTACATATTAATCCTTTGATCCAAACTGAGTCAAAGGCTTTTTCCAGATCAATAAGACATGCTCCTACGCATTTTTTTTCGTTCCAGCTCCACATTACGTCAGAGACCAAGACATTAATGGCATGTATTGTGGAATGCTTGAATTGAAATCCGAACTGTTTGTTACTTATTATGTTTGTTTGTTTGCAGTGCTTTACTAATATTAGGAAGCAAACTTATAGGTCTTAGATTGTTTACGAAACTCTGGTCGTTGGTTTTTTTGGGTAGAAGGATCATTTTAGCAGTTTTCCACTTGCTGGGGAAGTAAGCATTATTGAGCATATTATTAAATAAGGTACAGTATTCTTGTGTGACGATATGAGGAATATTTTTAAGTATGATGTTTGGAACTTCGTCATGCCCTGACGATAATTTGCTTTTTAAGCTAGAAAGTACATACTTCAGGTCATCGACTTGAATGAAAAAAATCTTCGCATTGTTCTGTACTTAGGGTGTTGGCTTTCTTGTGTATACTAAAATGGGTTTTTCTAGTATTTTGTGTTTCAAACCGATTTTTCACCTGTAAAAATCGGAGGAAACACGTTTCAACTTTAGTGTGGTTGAGGTTGTCTGGGTTGTTCTCTTTGGGAGAGTGCACCGACTGGAAGTAGGACCCTATCGTGTTCAGAATGGTTGTTACAGAATGTTATTTACATGAGTTTTTTATTGTGTGGAATTGTCATTGAAACTAATTTGAATTTTAGTGCATTTTTCTGCCATTTTCGAATATATTTTTCAATATTTTCCGTAACAACTCATTTTTAGAGAAAACCACAATTTTGACTTCAGTGGAAAGTTAAATTTTTTTGGGTTTTTTTTTAAATTCAATTTAATGCTCAGTTATATTTAAAATCAATAAATTTTAGCAATCATGCGTTTTTATTTCAGTTTTCTCAATTTTTCATCGATTTTTGCAGGTGTCCCAACTTACAAGCCTTTTTTTTTTGGTGGTCGTTATCAAGCTCTTTTGAAATATTGTCTGTAAAATGCTTATTTTTATAAATTTCAAATAATTTGCTTATTGTGGATTATGGCTCTTGCTTTTCTCTTTCCAACGGTATATTTACATTGATGCCTATATGAATTCAATGTCGAGATATAGCTAAAAAAGCTTTGGTGTCCCAACTTACAAGCCTTTCCCCTATGTATATAAAGTGTACAAATTTGTAACAATTTTAAGGCTCCTACGCAGACACGAAAAATAAAGAAAACTTCATATAAACAAAAACGCTCACAAACGTTTGGTCACAAACTGTTCTTGCAGCTGTTATTTAGACCAGTGTTGCTCGTTTTTTTTGTTTTTTAATGCCAGTAACAAACCATAGATGGCGTACTCAGCAAAAACAGCTGTTCGGTTTTGGCGCCATAAACAAAACTTATGTGCAGCTACTTATTTTGCACGCGAATTTTATGGCTGTTCAACAAAATCGTTAGAGATCGTTGGGAAAGGATGAGAAAATAGCTATAATAATAAAATAATTCAATTGTAACATTAATGTGCGTTAAAATAGGTCTACTAAATTCGTCCACACTCAGCTCTGCGCATTAAATATGGGGTCACCTAAACACTCTGCCTTTTGCTGGGTTTTGCCTCCTCTCGTCGCTTTTTTTCCTCATACAACATTTCAATGGCAAGGCATGTCATTATTATAGCATTGTTTACACAAAAAAACATAAGAAATAAGCGTTGACGATAATTCATGTTTTTATATTTTACTTCGCGCCTTTTAAAAATAAGCTAGTTGTAAACAAAAAGCAGCTGATTATCGACAACAATTGCGATAAGTTGCACATTTTGTTACTAGAGACACACTGTTCCTTTCGTGACCAAAATAAGTCTGTCTTTTTGCTAAGTGGCTGTTTTCGTGTCTGCGTAGGGGCCTTTAAGTGAAAATCTTTTTGTGCCTTTTTTATTTTCAACAACTTATTGAAAAAGCTATCATAAAAAATTTGTTCTTAAGGGGTCTACGCAGCATGAAAATTTCCATATGGAATTTTTTTTCATATTATTTCATATGGAGCCACCAGTGAGTGCACAGTAAGACAAAGTGCTATTTTTTATCGAGTTATCGTTCTTATTGAGGTATACATCGATATTATTTTCCGATACTTTGGGTCAATGTGGTCACACTCACATTATAATCAGCTGCTTTATGTTTACAAAAATTAAGCGCGCAAAATAAGACAAAGAAATAAATAAAACAAACATGGATTTGTATCAATTATTGTTAACATTACTAAATGTAAACAATGCGTGTATGAATGCCTATCTAATTGTAAAAAGGTCGACTGCAAAAAAAAACCATCTTAATTTAACATTTTAGCAATTTCCTCCCATGCACTTTTTCTCACCAGTGCATTAAAGTGCATTTTGTGTGTTATATCCCATAACAAGGGGGTAAGCTTGTACTGCTTTTATAAGCGCTATTTTTTGTTCTCTTGGAAATAATTCACACCGTTTTCTTCTACCTGCCATTTCGAATAAACAAATTCTGCATATATGTATGTATATTAATTCGGGCCAACGCGCAACAGCTGTTGTTAGTGTTACCACAGCTAGTAAAGTAGTGGCGCCATCTAACGTTAGGCATTTTTAAAGTTAAAATACAACACTGTTTTGTTTTGTTGTCTGCGACCCATCGTCAAACAATTTTAATCGGAATTGTTCGCCACCATTTTTGCTGCGTATAGGCCTTTAAACACAAAATTTTTTATTTATTATATATATGCTAATATTACACAAAAAATTAGGCTATAATTATAAATCCAATTTTTCAGCAACATTTAAAAACGGAAAGCTCTAGATATTAATAATAATTTATTCAAAAATGCTATTAGCTGCCAAACCTTTGGAATCATTTTCGACAAGAAATGCAAACGAGGACGAAAAATCGTCTGTCCTTGTTTTGTAAATTATTTAGCAATATTTTTTTTTATTTTTCTTTTTTTGCTAAAAATTAAAAATATGTTATACAGAATTATTATATTATATAATAAATTAAAAAATAATTTCTCGGAACCTCGGGGAAATTTTGGGTTCATTAAAAAATTCCGGAAGTTCCGCAGATTGTAAAATCCTATCCTGTACTGTAACTGGCTTGTTAAAAGAGAGGATTTTAACCGAATTTCAGTTTTTTTTTTACTGGTCACTTAAGAAATTGTAAAGAAGACCCCAACCGATGCACGTAGAATATTAAAACTATACCACGTAGTATTCAGCAAATAATCACCATCCGGCATTGGTAAAATTTTTGTTAGTTTGTGATTCAAAAAATTGTTGGGTAATTTTTCCAATATGATATCATGCTATTAATACATTAATTAAATAAAGGAATGTTTCTTGTAACTTCTCTATGTAACATAAAACTTACATTATAGGGGCAAGTGTGATTGAAATTCGAATAATCCTTGTATAAACTAAAAACAAATCGTGACACTGGATTATATTCGCTTTCCAAAAATTTGCAGCCATCTAAAGTAATATTATACAGAAAGGGTTTATATCCATTTAAACGTTTGAAAAGCGCAAATTGAACCTGAAAAAAATGAAAAATTTCGTATAGATGTTGTAGTTGTACGTACAATTTTTACCGTAGCATTGGATACAGGCAACTTTAATAGGTTAGCCCTCAAGGAGATATATTTGTAGCTGCGGTTCACTGCCTTTATAAAACAATATTGGAAATTAAGAAAATCCTTATCGTTAGCGACACACTTTATGTTCGTAAATTCCAAGCCAGAGTAAGGCATGGTTAAGGATAAAAGAATTACTAAGAATAATATGTCGGAATAAAGCAAATTGGTATGCATTACGAAGCCGCTTATTAAAAACTGACAGCAGTTTTATTTATTTGAAAATAATAATAGTTTAAAAAAAAATTGAATTAGTATACACATAAGCGCAATTAAAGTTAATTAGATCCATAAGAGCCTCATTCAGTCAGCAATATATATGTACAATGGGCAAGATACCAAAATTTTTGGAAAAAGTCAAAATTTCTATTAGCGAATATCTTTTTTATTTATAAAGGTAATGTGTGGACAAGCAACTCTGCAACGTAGCCTCACATGAGCTGTTCTAGTAGGCGTGATTAAAAAATGTTGTACTAAAAAACAAGTTAAACATTATTGACTTCAAATTTATTATGGGTATAGGGAAGAAAATTATGGCAGTTGCAAAACAGATAGTTACTAGAGCCTCGTTTTGGCGAATTTTAAATTTATTCCGATTCACCCAATCCATTTTAGGCTCATAGTAATTCCTAAAAATTTTCAAGCGTTAACACCGGCAGTAATTTCGGGAATCTACAATGGGCTTAATTTTCAATTTTTTTTTTATAAAATTGAGAAATGCTTGTAAAGAGCTAAAACTTATTTAATTTGATAATGATAGCGAGCATAACATTTTCCAAATTGTTTGTTCTACATGGCTACGTCTACATTTAACGCATATATATAAAGCAACATTACGTATACGTATTTTTTTATAATACATATAGTAACTCGCTCAGACAAATATTGATATTTTTTGATTGCAAAAGATTCCTTTATATTTGTTTCTAATTATTAGTTAATATAATTTTGTATTGCATTGGGCGTAGTAATATACCTAATAGTATTGTTTCTTAAAAAGTTAATTAAGTTCGAGTCGAAAATTTTGGATTTGAAGAAAAAAAAATGTTGTCCTTTCTGGCTACGTTTTCCTTTACCGCCTATATTAAGCAACATTGTGTATACGTTATATTGTTTTGTCTCATAATTTTTGGTTGCACAATCGATATTTTGAAAATAATTTGATTTTATATTATAACATAATTATAATCGGTTTGATAATATTTATTCTTTTATTTCATTATTGATAGCTATGTATTAATATAAAAGAAAGTCAGTTTATTTTCAGGGGGCAAAAACTGTTGATAATAGGTAGAAGTAATACACTAACTAAAAATAATTTTTTCATATTCAAATTAAAGATACAATATGCTCATCCGTGCCTAATTCTGACTACCATGGGTTGGCATTTTATGCCTGCACTACCTCTTATAAACTCCATACAAAATATGGTTTCTACGTACCTCTTAATTTACGTTAATGGCTCCACTTGCCGTTGCTGTTGCTGCCTCGTCCTTTGTTCGGCATCTAACAAGCTTAATTCATTGAATGTTTTACAATTTTTCAACACTTGGCTGCTAGTTGCGTTAATTAAATCAAAATCAATGGCAATGTCGTGCTTCGCAGCGGTGCTTGCAATAGAGCACATTTCCTGTGGCTGCTGCTCCTCGTTGCCGTTGCCATCCGTAGGCATTATGTTGTCCCTTTTGGCATCCATGTTGCATTCATGCTGGCAATTGATGACGTAGCACATGGAGGAGCACTCTTCCTCCTCCTCCTGCTGCTGCTGCTGCTGCTGCGGTTGCTCTACCATGGCAGCTTTTATGGCTACATGCTGGTTGGCCATGTCAGTCATTTGGCCAGCAGCATACTCATAGTCATACTCATCGTATTCGTCCATAAACGAGTGCTCCGAGTAGCTGTCATCATCGTCACAATCAAAGTAGCCACTCTGTAAAAGTGAAACTAAGTGTTAGAGAGGTTGCGTTGGTGCACCTAAGGTGCTTTTGGGTGCGGCGCACAGTGGTCGAAATAGTGGCTATGGCTGGATTTTTATTAATGAAAACTTAAGTTTTTGCCTGGGCGAGTTAGTATAAAATAATGAAAAACTAAACTTTTTGGCGATTAAATTAAAAATTTTTTTTTTGTTGTTTTGTACATAAGATTCCCAAAGCAAGCACTTGAAGCTTTTTACATTTCTGAAATAAGCGAGCTTAATACATATGTATATAAAACAAAACATATTGGGAGCCTTGCATTAAGAAAAATATTTTTCGTTTTTTTATTATTATATAATAATTGAAACACACAAAAATTAAAAAAAAATAGTTTTTTAAAATATTTTTTATTTTTATATTTAAAAAAAAAAATTTTTTTGTAATTAATTTTTTTAAATTTAAATTTATAATAAATTTAATTAAAAAAAATAATTGTTTTTACATATTTTATATATTATATTTAATTAAATTTAATTTATATTAAAGAAAATATATTTTTTTTTTTAAATTTTTGTGTGTTATAACTATTTTTTAATTTATATAAATTTAAATTAAAAAAAAAAATATGTAAAAACAATTATTATTTTTAATTAAATTTAATTTATATTATATTATTTAATTTATATTAAATTTAATTAAAAAAACATAATTGTTTTTACATATTTTTTTTTAATTTAAATTTATATAACTTAAAAAATAGTTATAACACACAAAAAATTAAAAAAAAAAATATTTTTTCTTTTTTGTTATTATAAAATAGTTAGATCACACAAAAAATATATATTTTTTTTAATTTTTATGTAATCTAAATACTACTGTATTTTATATTTTATAAAAAAAAAACATTTATTTTAATTTTTGTGTGATCAATTAGAATATTTTAATAAAAAATAGTAATTGTGTTTTTTTATTTTTCTTTTTTGCATATATGTACATTCATTTTTTTTTTTCGTTTGCGCTTAAAATTAAAAAATTTTTAAATAAGCGAGCTTATACGAAACATAAATTGAACCTTGCACCAAAATGAGTATTTATTTTTTTTAATAATAAAAATTAAAAAAAAAGTGTTTTACTACTATAATGTTTTAAATAAAAAAAATGATATTTTTTCTAAACTTGTTTTTTATTTAAATTATTTCTAAAAACTGGGCTAAAGGCATTTTTGATGTAACTTCTAAATTAAGTGAGCTTAAAAAAAATTAAAAAAAAACATACCTTGGACCTTGTTCCAAATTTAAAAAATATTAAACCACAAAATTTGTATATTTATGATAATTTTTTAAGTAAAAACAGTTAATTTTTTATTTGAATTTTTTCAGAAATTTTTTGTACATAAAAAAGTAAAACTTCTTTTTTTTTTTTAATTACCATTTTAAAAATGTAATTTTTTTTCTGAACTTTTTATATAAATTTTTAATATTCTTTGCTTATATGTATAAGATATACAATTTTAGAATCAAAAATAACAGAATTTTGAATTTTTTAGATGATTTAAATATTAAATTGTCCACATAATCAATATAATCCAAACCTTGCTCAAAATTATTGATTTAAAATAAAAAAGAAAATAATTCTTTTTGAATTGTTTTCTAAACGTTTTTTTATATGAAAAAATAACATGAACACAATCTTAAAACTACGCGTACTTTATAGATTTATAATTTCGACCACTGTGCGGAGTTGTCAAAAGACTTATGTATGTTGCTAAGTACGCACCTGACAGTCCAAACAGCGGCAATTATCACAGAGTGTACAGCTCAGTC
The DNA here is from genome assembly GCA_949987675.1 of Chymomyza fuscimana. Lineage (NCBI taxonomy): Eukaryota > Metazoa > Arthropoda > Insecta > Diptera > Drosophilidae > Chymomyza > Chymomyza fuscimana. The sequence continues at coordinate 90,346,006 of OX465089.1, read as the reverse complement.
CTAATATATCAGCTGCTTCTTTGTACAGCTCATAGCTGGACTTTGTTGTTGTTGTTGTTGTGGCAAGTTGTTTATATTGTTGTTGTTGTTGCTGCTGCTCTTGTTGTTTGTTGTTGTCACCATTATTCATGCTCCAATTGTTCAATTTATTTTGCTGTCCTAACGTTCCTGCCTCATGATTGTTGTCGTTGCGATTTTTCAAATTGTTGCTATTGTTGTTGTTGTTATTGTTGCGCGTTGCTGCCACGCCTGAATGAGCCGCAAATGATGATGCTGTTGCTGATGCCACTCCAGCTCCAGTTCCATGCCGATCCGCCTCATTGCTGTTGTACAGAAAATTTAAGTTTATTTAGCTGGCTTTATTGCTCGTTGCCAGTTGGCTTTGGTTGACTAAACTGAACTAAACTAAACGTGCCCCAGCGCCCAGAGGCATATACAAATGCAAATTGAAAATAAGTGTGGCATAGATGGATGTTTGCAACTTTGGTATACTCTGAAGCTGACTGAATCTTACTAACTGGTCAGCTGTATAAAGACCGTATTGGGAGCTCAAAATGAAGCAACACAGCGTTATTTAAATAGATTTATGACTAAAAATTGTTGTCCCGTCAGGCATCATTACATTTCGAAATTTTGCTGCCAGGATAAAGCTCTAGAAGCAGCTCAAAACAAAAAACCATCGGACTCGATTTATGAGTAAGAAATCAATCACAAACTAGTCCCTTCTTAAAGAAGTAACACAGAGATTTTCTAAAAGGATATTGCTTTCTGAGATGAAGATTTTTTGATTAAAATAAAACAGAATAATATTAATAGCATTTAAAACTTATTACAGCTATTCTACATAAAAGACAACAGAGAACATAATTTTTTGTAGCTTAGTTAATTTTCTTTCCAACGATGTTCGTGAACATCGAATAAGTGTGACCAAATATATAAAAAAAATATAAGACTACTCACAAAAAGTCCAAAAAAGACTTTAAAAAGTTTGACTACAGAATGCAAATTCCTTGAAGAATTTCTAGAATCGGAATCAACTGGCACTCACAAAATTGTTGCAAAAGTCAAAAATTGTTGTTTTTTATTTTTATAAAAACTTTAAGAGATTGGCTAACTCTCGGAATCTCCGAATTCAGGGTGCAATTATATGTTAATATGTTGGGTGTTAATCGAAAAGTTTTTTTATTTCCTGAATCCAGCGGATCTACGGACATTGTCAAATTGTATGACTGTTTTTATACGTCTATATACATTTCGTATTGAAAAGCCCCCTATGACCAAATCCCGGGTCTACGCCTGCCTGTATCCCTTGAATAATTTAGGTTTCCACAACCGGCACGGCAGAAGAAAAAACTTTGTACTATGTCTGCCTGCAACTATAAAGAGTCAAAATCTCAAGGTTGGCTATCCTAGTTTATATGATTTTCGCACCCGAACATGTCTGTATCTATTGACCTCCTGACCATACAGTGCCAATTTCGGGGTTCTCCCAAAAAAAAAACATAGAGATGTTACATACCATAAACAAAATTAATATACTTCTAATCTTAATGCATAGTGTATAAAACGAAGTACTTAGATGCAGAAAGCTTAAAGGGTTCCATTAGAAAGATTGTCCAAAATTGGCAGTTAAGCAGATGCCCTGGATATAAATTCCAGAAATTCTGAAAACCACTAGCAGGCTAGGTCCAATATTCCTGCTATTATCCGGGGTAGGGTATTTAAAAATTGATTAAAGTCCAACGTAGCATTGCGCGTTTATTCAACTAAAGTTCGTTCCAGATTTTAAGGGCAAAAAATTTTTATCTGACCAGAAAATGTTTTCTGCTTCAAAAACACATTTTTGAATTTTTGTGATTAGCTTGGTCAACAAACTTTTTATTGAAATTTAAGTGCCAGACAGAATGAATTTGTTGATGTTGCATGTTTTATAGATGTTGATGCTTGCCTTGCTAATGAGAGGTATTTAAAATGCAGGTTTTTATACCAGACCTACAGTCCAAAACAACAGCAATTTAAATAGTGTGAATATATAGGGTGTTATTTTGGAGCTAGTAATTTAAATTTTATTGTTTCTCGGAAGTGTAAAACTTGTTCCGAAAGCCACAAGTTTTTAGCTCAGAACTGGCTGAAAATAATTATTTTTTTTTGGGAAAAAGCTTTAATGCAAATTTTCAACTTAAAATTTAATGAAAATAACAAAAATGTTTTTTTTGGATAAAGTTTACTTTTCACTATTAATGATGGAAAAGGATTTTTGGCAAATGATGACCAGAATTCTGAAGCCAACATTTCCGATCTCTTTAATTCTCAGCTGGAATATGTTCTAAATAAAAAGATACAAAAAACAAAAACATTCAAATTATCAAGTAGAATTAAGCTTTCTATGGCCCTTTTATTAGTAATCCCGACTTTACAAGCCAAAACTGGCAAACAATTGCTTCCAAGTGCTTCAACGGCTATCAGCTTTTTTTTTAATAAAAACTTTAGAAAATTTTTTAACTTTCAGATTTAGAAGTTGTTAATAATTTTGATTCGTTCAAATGACGGAATGTTCGGAAGTCATCAAAAAAAAAAAAAAAATAACTTTGACGTTGGACTAAATGTATCAATTTATAAAAACGCTTATTCGCACAAAACAATAACTTTTAATTAAAAAACTTATTAAACTGCCCTTAAAAAATTTGCCTTATGCCTTCGTCACAAGCATTTTTTAGTGTGTTGTTTTTTAAAATTCCTTAAACGGCTTAAGCCTCTTCTAAAAACACCCTTTAGTGCTAAAGTAAGAGCATGCGGCAAACTTTTAAAACATTTTCCAAAGTTCTTATTTTGATAAAGTCTTCGTCAACGGTGAAGTTGATGAATATGCGCGAAATTTCCCAAAACAAACCGCCCACCTGGCACGCCCCTCTTCTGGCACAGCGCCAAGACTTTTACATAATGAACTATAAAGTGCATTTTTGCACTGAAGTCTGCGCAGCGAAAGTTACTAATTAAATGCGCACAAAGCGCTAATAAATCAAAGCGTCGCTGCTGACGTCAACGTCGACGCCGCTGTCAACTTCGCTGCTGCTGAGCTGTAATTAATGAAATTTCTGCACCGCTTTGTAAGGAAACTTGCCGACGGCATTATAATCGCTAAAGGAGCGAACTTTGACACAGTTATTACAAAAAAAAAAAAGAAACAGAGCAGGGAACTGCAGCAGGCGCTGCACTGGGGCACGTGTGACTTGGGCTCAAACTCTGATTGTGGCGCCACAAAGTTAACCAGCTTGGTATCTGAACGCTTTGTGCAAATGGCAAAACAAAATGCAACTGCTGCGACTTCAAAAAAAAAAAAGAATACCAAAAAAAAAAATACTGCAAAAATACTAAAGAGCCAAACTTTATGCACTTCAAAGTCGTTAGTTCTGTGAAATACCAACACCAGCTGCATATGTATGTTTTGGTGTGTGTATATTTGTGGGCGTTGATGTGCAAGGAACCGAGAAGCATGAAAAACAAGCAACGAAAAAAAAGTGGTCCAGTTGCAGGCGGTACACCCCGACTATTAAATACCCTACACAAGCGAGAGATAAAAAAAAAAATATTTCGAGAAATCTTATGCACTGCTTGACTTTTGTCTCAATTGTAAAAATACTATAGTGCTTTGGAAACGCCGAGATTTCTGCGGTACGGTCTCGTGCCTGAATCCGTGCTTATCCTGTACACTACTTAATTTCATTTAGATCACACTTAAAACTTTTTGGATACTAGTAAAATTTTATTTATTGTCGAGTTTTAAATTATTTTGGGCTTAAATAGTGAAAACTATAGATATATAGCAGTTTGCTTAGACCGTTGAAAGATTTTTTTTTTTTGAAAAAAACCTTTGATTCGCCTTTTAACTAGATTCACTTAATTCAAAGCTTTTGTAATTTTTTTATATTTTCGAAATAAAAGGACTTTTGAAGGCCCGTCAAAATAGGAATTTTTTAGTGATGCCATCTACATCTGATCCAAATCTCTGACCGTCAGGTGGAAATGGAGACAGCTTGCTTAAAAATTTGTAGAAGTCTATTAACTGATAATACTTGAGAGGAGGAGAGTTGCATTTAAAGTTACTACGCGGGAAATTAAAAAAAACACTGACTTATCAAACTACCCTCGTATTTAAACCTGGGTCTACGCACCGATCTTGAGGCCTATAGCTTTTGTACAAAATTATTTACAGGTAAGTTGTTTTTAGTAAAGCCTTCAAGTCCTTCAAGTAGGGCACCGTATTTCAAAAATTTAATTTGTACTAAAAGATGTGTATTGAAAAAACTATCTTTGTCGAATTTCGAGTACTAAAGGAAAGTTTTCGATCTTTTAGGTGAAGGAACTGATATTAGCAAAAATTACATAGATTTACCAAAATTTCAAGTCCACATGAGTCTTTACAGAGATTTTGTCACTGTAGCTTTGTATAAACAGACTAAAGCTTGTGATAAAACTTCATGATTCAAGAGCTTTTGGACTTCAAGAAATAGAGATCGGAAAACAGACAGACGAATCTGACTAAATCAATTTCATTTTCTATTGTAAGGTTAGCATAGATAGAGTGCTCGGCTAAGGAGAGATTACCTACAAACACATATCGTCCATTTTAATGCCATATGAAGAAGAAAGTAAGTAAATGATGTGGAGGGAAGAGCAATGGGGATGCAATTGGGTGGCATACCTGATGGGCGCTATCTGCTACTGCTTGATCGCTCGCCTTGCCAAACCATTGTGACGATTCGATAAAAAAAGCCACGTCCGAGGCGGCAGATCTGCCTGACAGCCCTGGAGTGCGATTCTGATAATTTCGGTATAAGCTTCGTGCGGTTTCCTTCAAGGAGTTACGCAAACGATTTTTTTGTTGCACTTAGTGGATAATATCTGTTCTGGAAACATGCGCACAGGACAGATGGACACCCGGATAAACAAAAAGATGGATTTGGTATTCACGTTGTGGGATCTTACATCTTTTTGCATAAGCTCAATGCACACTTCTTCTCTCTGGCTACAGGGTATAAAAAGAACGTAGCAACTTTGGCGTTAACTTTGCAATGAGTGTTTGTATGAGTGTATGTGAGTATGCAATGAATGCACTCAAGAGTTGCCGCCAAGCTAGTGTACTCAAACACATATACTTCCACACACACACATGGTACACATCAAAAAACATCCAAAACGACTATGAAATCGACACGGTAGTTCGTTAGCTATTGAAATATGATTAAAGTTCTTCAATATGTGATTGAATGGTGAGCTCTTTCTTTGAGTACTAGTTTGATTTGTAATCAACTTTTTACATCAAATTGTTTGCCGTCTTTTAGTTGGAACTTACAGTGTTGGGTGACTGTTAGACCGTCTAGAAACTTTTATCGATGTATCGCCACTGAAGACGCTGTCAACATTATCGATACCACTTAAGCAATTTTGTGAAGTTTTTGAGAATTGATAGCTAAAAGATTTCCTGATCGGATACAAAAATCGCTCTTAATTTGCGAAATACGAATTAATTTCGACTGATCGAGCCAATACATAAATTGGCCTTCTTTTTTAAGTAAAATGAGCTTAACTGGTTCAGCGGGGATGCCTCAGATATACTTCTATAAAAACTAAAAAAGAATCCTAAAAATACGAAAAATGATATAAATACAAAAATGCCGAAATTACTACATCCTCTAGAAAGGGGTATAAAAAAACAGAACAGAACTTTTGTACCTGCATCTTATTACAAGATACTATGCGAAGTTATGCTTTTTAAATTTTTATTATACCCTGTACCTATAGGTACAAAGGGTATACTAGATTTGTGCAATGTATGTAACGGACAAAAGGAGGCGTGGCAGACCCCAAGTCCTTTATACCAAAATGCTTATCATAACCTCGGGTAGTGATTGAGCCATGTCCGTCCGTCCGTCCGTCCGTCTGTCCGTCCGTATGAACGCCTAGATCTCGGAGACTATAAGAGCTAGAGACACAAAACTTTACCAGCTGGTGCGCATATTTCCTAAGCAGATGAAGTTTGTTGAATCATGTCAATATATTCCCCCGTTCCCCCGCAATAGAGTTTCGCGGTTTTTAGCCACACCGTTTAGTATTTTCATCTGAAATTTGACAGAGCGATGCGTTGTGGATACATGTGTAAAAAATGAACAAAATCGGATAAATACAACAGAAGTTATAGTCAATCAAAAATGTGCAAATTTCACCTCCCCTTGCCAATAAACTGCGTCAATATTTGACTCTACGCAATTATGGCTACAAGTGACCTAGAATCATCATGGTAAGCTCATTCATGTGGCTCTAATGAACAAATCCACATCCAAATTTTATCGATGCGGTCCCCCCACCCCCCGCAATCCATTTACCGTGTTTTCTCCCACAACCCTCAGCATACCAACTTGAAACTTACCCCATATACTTTAAATAAATTCTTTGACGTAATATTTGAGTTTCATCAAAATGGGTAAAAATTTAGGGAACTTATAGGTATAAATATCGATTTGCACCAAAAAAAAATAAATGCCAATTGGGAAGTTCTTAGATGGAATATGCAGGAAAAATTTTTTTGACACAAAAGGTACAGGGTATTCCACTGTCGAGCACCGCCTCGACTGTACCACATTTTTTAATTTATTATTTTTTTTTTTTGCGTAAAGCCCAAAGGAAAGCCAGATTTAACCGAATTACAAGATCACCACTGCTTAAAGATTTTTTTTTTATCAAAATGGTACAAGATTGTAACTTTTTAAATTTTTGGATTTTTTGTTAAGATTTTAGATAGTAATTCCATTATGAAATAATTTTCAAACTCAATTTTGTACGAAAATCAAAGGTATACCAAATATTTCATTCAAGCGAATTAAAAAAAAAATCGTGGCCACTATAATATCGCGAAATTTTATAGCCACAAAAAAAGTCTCGTGATTATACGAAAAAAAATATCGAATTTCAGGTTCAAAGCCCAGACCTTGTTTTTTATTTGTTAAAAACTCCCTGGTTCTGACAGAAAGCCGACGTGCTAAGGTTCAGCGAAACCAAAAACATATGAAAAGCATCGCTGGACCATCGGTCTCTAAAAAAAATTGTGTGGTCTTTCGAGGTTAGGCTAAAACCTAGACTATGCCTCATCCCCAGCTCAAGACACTTTTTTTTTTATTCGGCTGTGTTATCATTTGCTAGCGCACGTTGTTCGTACTTAATCAAAAAATCACTAAAAATTGCACTTCAGATATCTACGTCACTATGATACTAAGCTTTACGAAATTTTATCGGGGGAGTAATAATGAACTTATAGACTATCATAAAATTTGTAACATACGATGTGTATGATTTTTGCACAGAGTCGATTTGGACTTTGGCCTCAAAAATACTACATTGCGAGTAACTCCGAAATGTATGGTCTGTTTATACAGAATTACGGTGTCTTACAGACGGACGATTTCTTTTATTTTTCTGACCATATTCAAGGTAACTATAAGTGGTCTACGACTTTGGCTTCTCTATGTAACATACATTTACATATAATTTAACTCTCTTCTTAAGATACGGCGTATAAATACCAACCTAAACAAAGCTTTAGTCTCACGATTGCAGACTTACTTCATACTAGAGTATTTAACACCCTTACAACGCATTCTTTCCCAGAAAAACTGCAATAAAATATTGGTTCTTTAACTCAGTTCACTAAAGAACTGCAACCAAAAAAAAAAAAAAAAAATTGAAAAAATCGAAAATGTGTCTGTTGAAGCAAGTGCACAAGTCGAAACTCAAGAACTGCCATTTCCAGACTTCCAGTTGTTGCCAAACAGCCATCAACAACCGCATTAAAGACAAGTCCCTAAGTTGTCCAAACTTTAACTATGATAACAGCTAATTGAAAGCCCACAAAAATTCCCAGATATCTAGTCAAGCGTAGCTAAGCTACTCCTATCAATTGTTAATAATTGACGAGTTTGGTCACATTGTTTGCTGCTGCCGTATAGCTAAATGTGTGTGTGTATTTGCGGCCATCTTAACTGCAAACTCTTGGTGCAGATTTCCGCCGTTGTAATAAAGTTATGCCATAAAAAAGTTGCCCTCCAGTTTTATCGCTATGCCCAAGCGCATCTTCTACAGCTTCTTCCGCCCAAGCGCAACCGTAACATTTATGAGAATTTATAAGTTTATAAGTTTGCAACGAAATGAGGATGTACAAGAATCCGTAACCTACCTGCTGCTGCTGCTGGAAGTTGTCTCCTCCATGGCAGTGCCACGCCATTTTTCTTCTTCGAGAAATTTCAAAAACTTTGTCTTCTTGGCAATAAGCGTTGATTTGACATTTGTGCATTTCTTCCTGCTGGCGCCGCCGACTCCTACATAGCCCAGCAGTGCACCTGCTGCTGCAGCTGTATCCGGTAGATCCATTATATTGTTACTGGCTGTGGCAGCGGCAACAACGGCCGCAGCTGCTGCTGCTGCGACGCTGCTTCTATGTGCCACAGCGACGGCTGCTGCTCCGGTCAAACACTGGGACGAGCTATTGTTCAGTTTATTGTTGTTGTTGTTGTGATTTCTGTGGCTGACATTTTGGCATATGCCGCCGCTGGTGGCGCCTACACCTACTCCGCCGCCGTCGCCGTTGCCACAGCTATTGGCGCTGCCGCAATTGAACAATTTCTGCAGCGCTGTTGTTGTCGGTGAACACATTGTGGTTGACATTGATGTAGCATTGGGATTTGCTATTGCTGTTGTTGTGGCTGCGGCTGCTGCTGGTGTTGTTGCTCCAGTTGTTATTACGGTTGCAGTGCCCAAAGTTTTTAATTTATGCTGCAAGTTGCACGCCATACCCAAGCAACTTGCCTCAATTGCATTTCTTGTTGCCGCCGTCGTCGTTGCTGGCATTGCCGCCATTTTGTTGCAATTTATTTCACGCTTATTTGGCACACTGTCCAGGTGCCCGTGCCCATATGTGCCAAATTCCTGAAATATCAGAAGATTTTTATCAGTTTGGAGCATACATGTGTTTCAAGGCACTATATATTAGAAGGGTGTCTAGTTCGTTTGTGCGGCATGCGGGCCTTAAAGTTTTGCTTTTTATTTTGTGAAAATTCCAGAACCCTATAAATAAATACATTCACTTCCTATACTAGAAGAAGAAGACAAAGAATCCATATCATTACTTTGCTGCTTTGAATTTTTTAAAATATATATTTTATATGCTGATATTTCGAATTTTTTCTTATTTTTAATACATATTGTATTATAAATTACTTAAATTTTGTAATATTTATTTAATTATCTCTCATACTCATATTTGTACTAGAAGATATTATATGTAACTATGTATTATGAAAGTATTTTCAGAAAACAATATCAATTTTAAGTTTAAAAAATTCTATCATATACACGGAATTCCAAAAAACCAAATGAATATTAAAAAAATTAAACATTTTTTTTTTTAAGTTTTTTAAAAATTTTATTATTTTGAAGTTTTTGTGAACAAATTTTTGAATTTTGAAATTTTTTGAGTAATATTTTGTTTTTTTTTAATTTTTTGACGAAATTTTTCTTTTTTTTGAAAAATTAATTTTACTTATTTTGGTTCTTGATATTTTTATATTAAACTAAGTAACACGAGTTTTGGTATTTTGTAAGAAGAATTTTGATTTGAAATCTTAAAAAAATAGTTTTAATTTTTTTAAACCGAGTAATTTAAAATTCGTTTAATATACACTCCTTAACAAACGAAATGAATATAAAAACAAAGTTTTCATTTGTTGTCTTAAAAATAAAAATCTTACATTTTTAAATTTATGAAAAAAAATTTTAAATTTTAAAGTTTTTAAGAAAACAATTTTAAAGTTTTTAAGAAAACAATTTTTGTTTTTGAAATTTTTAGAGATATTTTTTTTATGAATGAATATTAAAAAATTTGAAATTTTATTTTTAAAAGAAAATATTTTTTTTTATGATTTTTAAAAATTTTAATATTTTTGAATTTTGAAATTTTTTGAGGAATATTTTGTTTTTATAATTTTTTGACGAAATTTTTTCTTTTTTTGAAAAATTAATTTTACTTATTTTGGTTCTTGACATTTTTATATTAAACTAAGTAACACGAGTTTCGGTATTTTGTAAGAAGAATTTTGATTTGAAATCTTAAAAAAATAGTTTTAATTTTTTTAAACCGAGTAATTTAAAATTCGTTTAATATACACTCCTTAACAAACGAAATGAATATAAAAACAAAGTTTTCATTTGTTGTCTTAAGAATAAAAATCTTACATTTTTAAATTTATGAAAGAAAAATTTTAATTTTTAAAGTTTTTAAGAAAACAATTTTTGTTTTTGAAATTTTTAGAGATATTTTTTTTATGAATGAATATTAAAAAATTTGAAATTTTATTTTTAAAAGAAAATATTTTTTTTTATGATTTTTAAAAATTTTAATATTTTTGAATTTTGAAATTTTTTGAGGAATATTTTGTTTTTTTTAATTTTTTGACGAAATTTTTCTTTTTTTGAAAAATTAATTTTACTTATTTTGGTTCTTGACATTTTTATATTAAACTAAGTAACACGAGTTTCGGTATTTTGTAAGAAGAATTTTGATTTGAAATCTTAAAAAAATAGTTTTAATTTTTTTAAACCGAGTAATTTAAAATTCGTTTAATATACACTCCTTAACAAACGAAATGAATATAAAAACAAAGTTTTCATTTGTTGTCTTAAGAATAAAAATCTTACATTTTTAAATTTATGAAAGAAAAATTTTAATTTTTAAAGTTTTTAAGAAAACAATTTTTGTTTTTGAAATTTTTAGAGAAATTTTTTTTTTTTTGTAGAAATCATCTATGCTCATCTATAAGTAAATTAAACAATACAAGACTCGCTGTTTTGAAAAGCATTTTGCTTTAAAATCTAAAAAAGGTATAATTTTTAAAACAAAAATATATAAAATTCTTTTAATAATATAATATGTAATAATATAATATAATAATAATATAATATAATATTTATTTATATAATAATACGAATTCCTTAAAAATTCGTATTTTTTATTTTATTAAAACAAAACTGTTACATTTTTTAATTATTTAATTTTTTTGAAAAATCAATTTTACATATTGTATTTGTAATTTTGTTTCTGCACATCTATATTGCAATAAAAATAATAATAATTTTAAAGTTAACTTAACATTTATTTATAATTTATTTTTAAAAACTTTGTGAAAATCAATTTTACATTAAAAAAAATTTTTTCTGAACGTCTATACATTTCGTATGAGCATTTTGCTCTGACATCTAAATTTAAAATTAACTAAAAAATTTTGAAAATTCAAAATAAAAAAGCTAATTACACTTATCGAATTGAATCAATTGTCGAATAAATATACACTCAATTCCGAAAATTTTAATAGGTTGAAAGATGAATGAGTAATGGTATAAAAAATACCGAAAATTTTTTGAGTTATTATGAAGTTCAAGAGATATTCGTCTAAAAATATAGTAATTAACTTACCCCATAGGCATTGTAGCTGGCATTCAGCACATAAATGGAATTTCGATTGTTACACTGATAAACCATGTCGTCCATTGTACTTTGACCTGAAATGTATAAAATTAAAAGAAATATTATATGATTATAATTGAAAAATTCAGAGATTAAAACTAAAAAGTTCTGTAAAAAAAAAGTGTAAAGATAATAATTAAAATTAATTTAATATTAGAGCTAGCAGTTTAAATAGATTTATTCCAAAAATATACCAAATATACCAAAAATTCAAAAGTTATTACTCGTAAAAGTAAATTTTTTAAAAATTTTTTTATAAAGCATTTTGATTATTATTTCGTTACATATTCGGCCGTGCTCCGGAAACGAAAACGGACAATATTATTCGGCTTCGGGAATTATTCGAAAATATGAATTTCCCTTACTCTTTGTTAGCATAGCTCTAAACCTTTCGTGGGAATTATTCACGACTATTCTATTCTTGTTACAAGGGCAATTTTTTATGACATGAACATTTTTTTATTTTATGGGTTTAAGTTGTGCATGCTATTTTTGGATTGATACAGAAATAAATAAAAATTTATCAATAACTTTTAACATTGAATATGGCGTAAATAGAATCTGAAAATATCAAGGAATATTTAAAAAATGATTTCATTTAAAAAAGTACAGTCGATTAATATTATTTTCCACAATAAATTAAAGTGGCTGTATCTATATTTTTTCTTTTTAATTGCTTAAAATATTTTATGCTAATCACTGATAGTTAAACGTCATAGAGATTTTTTAATTTAAGAAATAATGTGTTTTAATAAATATACGAAGTTCAAAGCGCTTAACGTTGTTTCAAAAAATAGTTGCCTACTTTTCGGTGCTTGCTAAAAAATTCATATTTTATAGCGCAAAGCAGTTGGCTATAATTTAAATCAATATAAAATGTAAATTTAATAATAACAAAGAATAAAAAAAAAAAAGGGAGAAAGCAGGGAAAATATCAAACATTTAGGCGCACCCTGCTGTTTGTTTGCATAAATTATACCCAATGTCTGGTAGAAAATGTTTCATTTGAACTTTTAGCATTCACAGTAAAAATGAACAAAAATGAACAAAAATGAACAAAAATTAATTTAAATTCTTATTGATGAAAATGTTTGAGTGTGATTTTTGTGATTTCAGGGATTTCTGTGATTTCGGGTGATTTCTGTGAATGAGTTTTCTTTTGTTTCTTTTTGTTGTTTTGTGCATACCCCGTGAAGTTTCAATAAATTTCGTTTCGTAAATTTCCTTTGGAGTTGTTTTGGCGCGCAACTTATGCGCTTGCTGTTGTTGTCTTCGTATCGAAAGTGTTGATTGCTTTTCAGCGCGCACTGTGGCTGATGATGATGATATGCGCTGCTGACGTTGCTGGTGACAGCTCTGATAATCGCCGGATTGTGGTTCGTGTTCCTGGTAATCAAAGCTGCAATTACTGCTGCTATACAAATCCAATTGAAGCGGAAATTTATGCTCCTGCAAGTTGAGAGCTTGTTGATGCTTCTGTTCCTGTTGTTCTTGTTGTTCTTGTTGTTGTAGCGTATAAACGCCAGTGTCAAAAGGACTTCCCCTCCAGTGATTGTTTTTGTTAGCTCTCCTCTTGCTGTCGGAGCTAAACCAGCTCGTTAGCCATAAGGATTGTATGTCTGAAAGAAAGCAGAAAACATGAAAAAAAAAACACAAAATAAATAAGCTAAGAACATGTTGAGTCCAATAAGCAAATTTTGTGGCCATGAAATGTAGCCAGATTTGTTTAATAGTTGTTATACTTTGCCGCTTCAGTCACTCTGCTTTTGGGATTTTGTTCACTTGCTGTTTTTGCATACCCTGTAGAGTCCAAGGGGCGTATGGATTTTATCGGGCCACAAGTTGTTTTTGCAAAAATAATAAGCAAATATTTAGGTAATAATTAAGAGCTGCCTTTGTGAACTTCGGTATGAACAACGTTTTCTTGGGTACTAGAAGAGATAGGGCTAGTTATTAGTTAGATTGTTGGTACTAATTTGAGTTCCCTTGCAGAAGAATTTCGCGGCTAACACTTTGAGCACTGAGCACTTTTTTCTCTTTCTCTCAGAAGATTTTCGCAACCCAGTCACCCAGTTGGACTGAGGTATTTTTACAAAACGTTGAGAACGTTCAGAATATTACATTTTTTACAACTTCAGATGATTGCTATCCATTGATCTGACTATTGTATTTAAATCCTAACAGGAATCTAAAAACTCTTTTTGTTTGATTTTTCACTATTTTTATTTAACGAAATTGTTTTTTGACAAAAAAAAATAAATAAAAAAAGAAACGGTGGGTGGGGTCGAATTTACCCACTCCGTCGGATTTGCCCCACTTTTTGAAATTATTTTTTTTTAAGAATCTTTTATAGTCAATCTTGTATAATAACTCGCAAAACTTTCATTAAATGTTAGTATTTATTTAAAAAATTGTTTAAGACATATCTGAGTCAGCCATGAATGCAGCGAATTGACGACCTATTTTTCCCTGCCAACCAGCAATGATTTGATATCCACGGGAACTTATGCACATTTAAAAATCTTTACCCGTTGTTTTGTGTAATTTTCGTACCGATCTAATTTCTTTTTTCAATATAGTCCCCACAAATTCGGTATCTAGACTTATGCGAGCCTTACAAACAAAAAAAGGTTGACTTGTTCTCGAAAAAGTTTATCACAAATTCGATATCTAGACTTATGTGAGCCTTACAAGCAAAAAAAGGTTGACTTGTTCGCGAAAAAGTTTTTCACTCTCCTAAATACGTATGCAATCTGTATACAAATCTGGATTAAAACAATTTAAAATATTTTTAAACTCTTATAACTCTGAAACAGAGTTTTGTCTTAACCTTCATTGCCAGACCATAGTATCGAAATTTTTGCGCTATAGTTAATTTACTATATGTTAAAGCTGCTGAAAAGGCGCTCAACGCATCGTTACAAAACTCGTCGCAGTCTTGAAACTTAAAATTTTATTTTTAAAGGGTATCCCACTATAGTACACCATACTGACAAATTCAATTTTGTTTTTGCTTTTGCCTTTTGTGTTTATTTTTGCTAGTGGCAGAACGCTACAAATAAAAGTGAAACCGTCTGGCCGGGCATGATAAAAATTTTGGTTTGAAAAGCATTTCATTCAAATGAACAGCGGCAGGTTGTACACGACCCGAGAGTGGAACTGCTGTCCGTCTCCCACCCGGAATTTCTTTTGTTAGACCATTAAAATATATTTGGAAATTGCGTGTGTTGTCGCTTTCAATGTTATCTCTGCGGCCATTTTGTTTTGGCCGGTTTTGCTCTTGTATTTAGAGACCTACAACAATAAGCACACAATAAATATAATAAATATACATACATATATATGTGTGTATATATATATTCTAGGACCCAAAATAATCCTTTTTTCCGCCTACAATGCCACATTGTTATTCAGCTGGGTTTGCCCTAACAAATTTGGCTTGCATGATTACGCGGCGTATGCGCAATGTCTGCCATGGCATATGGCTGTTAACCGCAATACAATTTAAGTCTTTAATCAAGTTGAATTGAGTTTAAATTGCCATTCGGTTTACAGACCATTAATTTATATACATATATAAAGCATACACATCGTTGAATGCCGCTAATACATTCATATATATTCAATTTATTATATATGCGCATATTCACATAAAAGATTACTATTGATATATAGGTAGTATGTGCTAGGTTTATGCGTTCAAAAGCAAGAAGTCGTTATGGCTGACTTTTATGCGTCTGCTCATTTCCATGGGGCTCATTATTAAAACATTTTTATTCCGTTTTCATTTATTAAAAAACATAACAAATTGCAAAAATTGCGCTGACAGCTTCTTGAAATAAGCTGTCATTACAAATTAATGTGGCCAGAGCTTAAAAATGACCAGATGACAAATCACTGTTCATTCATTTATTTTCTAAGCATTATAGACAGTTCATCTATTGTTTTTTTTTAAGCAGCTTAAATAACACAGTTCATTGCACAAGAATTGAAATAGAAAACTCATTTAAATAAAGTACAGAACGTAAGTAAGAATGAACTAAAAGCAAGTACTATATAAATAAGAAAATATTTGTCAAAGCTGTGAGCTATTTTGGTTTTAATTTATAAGTAAGATGCACATAATTTTTGTTATTGTATGAATTTTAATAAGAAAGATACTATATGGAGATATTCTGTACCATGATATAAATGTTCTCTTATTATCGAACTTTGACAAGTAATAACTTTTGTTTATATTAGTTGGCAACGCTGCACAGTGGCACGGCAGCCGCAAAAGCGTTGCAAAAATCGATTTTGCGATGTAACTATTTTCTAAATGTAATACATGCATCTGATTTAGAATTTCCCAGGGATCAAGAAAATAAAAATTTTATTCAATTCGGATGAATAGTTTAGTTGCTACAGCCGCTCAAAGTGGAGTATATTTTCAACTTTGAAAAAAATCGCAATTTTTTGAATAAAAATTCGTGTTTAAGATTGTTTTGTGGTAAAACTACGCAACCAATCCCTATTTTCTTAGTTTCTATAAAAAGGTACATGATATTTAAACATACAAGAAAAAAAAAAATGACTTCATATCTTTTATGGGTTTTTCAATACTTCCGTTTAACTGAACCACTATATTTGGACCACTTTTTCAACTTTGGAAGAAAATATTTGAAATTACATATTTTTTAATTTTTTCAATTTAACATAAATGGTTTTGTTATCAATTTATTTACCTACTCTATAAAGTTTTCGTCTACCTTTATCTACCTTTGGCTGTAAAGCCACTAGAAGTGCAGAAACCCAACTGCAAAAAATGCTACCGCAGGTAGAAGAAGAAGAACACGCAAAAGATGTATCCACTAAATTAAGAGATGTTTGCTTATATGTATTTGTATTTGACAATAAAAAAGCACCTACCTGTGACATTTCAAAAAAAGGTAGATTAATTATTATTAAGACAAATTCAAATTTTTTGCATGTTTAGGTAGTTGAACTGAAATCATACGGATAGGGATGTAACCTTTCCCTTTATAATGTTAGGTATCCTGACACTGAATTTGATGTTCAAAACTGTGTCAATTTACTTAATATTACGGAACTTAGTCCTAATGAAAACAACCTAACTAACTGTAGAGAAGTTGCGGACACTATTAAGTGTCTTAAAAACAAGAAAGCACCCGGCCTAGACAACATTGACAATTTATGCTTAAAAGCCCTACCTCGCAGTGGAGTCCGTTTCTTGACCGTTATTCTAAATGCCAGCCTCCAACTTGGTTATTTTCCACGTGTATGGAAAACATCTAAAGTTGTCCCAATCATAAAATCTAACAAGCCTCCTCATTCTCCTTCCTCATACCGGCCTATTTCCCTTTTGTCTGCTGTCAGCAAAATACTTGATAAGATTATAAAAGAAAAGCTCACAGCCTTTGTTGACAATGCCGATCTCCTTCCAAACGAGCAGTTCGGTTTCCGTAAGGAACATAATACAATCCATCCTCTAATCCGAATTAAGAAGAACGTGAAAGAAAACTTTATTAGAAAGGAATCCACTGGGATGGTTCTGTTAGACATTAAAGCAGCCTTTGACTCTGTATGGCACAACGGACTAATCTTCAAGATGTCATCTTTAAACTTTCCCATAGAACTGATAAAAATAATACAAAGCTTCCTGAGCAAGCGTTCATTCATGGTTTACATTGGACTTGCCCATTCTGCTGCTAATGAAATCCCTGCAGGATGCCCTCAGGGCTCCTGCCTCTCCCCGCTTCTGTATAATATTTACACATGCGACTTTCCAAACCTAAACGGCTGCACTGCCTCTATATTCGCTGACGACACAGCAATATTCACTGCAGGGCTACATCCAGCTGAAATTACTCGCAACCTACGGTGCGCTTTTGACACTCTCCAATGTTACTTCACTAGGTGGAAAATTGTGATCAACGTCGATAAAACCCAAGCCATATATTTCTCCAAAAAAAGATTAATCAGATACCTGCCAAACAGTCATATAGAGCTGGATGGTACCGATATCCCCTGGGAAAAAAAGGTTCGCTACCTAGGAGTTGTTTTAGACTCAAAACTAATCTTTAAGGATCATGTGGGGTACACTATTGATAAAATCAACACACTGACTAGAATCCTATATCCATTCATTAACAGGAACTCACGGTTGTCCATTGAAAATAAATTATACTTGTTCAGATCGATATTCCAAGCAGTAATTTTTTATGGAGCCCCAGTGTGGTCCGATGTGGCTAAGTGCCATATTAAAAAGCTCCAAATTATCCAAAAAAATTATTAAAAATGATTTTTAAGCTTCCATGGCACCATCACACCCCAGATCTGCACTATAAAGCAAATGTCGAAATGATTTCAGATAGAGTAGCCCGACTGACCCTTAACTTTAATGATAGATGTAGATACTCAAACTATAATCACATTAACCAATTGTTATGTTAACATAGATATAAGTAGTTTTAGTTTTAAGTTATTTTTTTTCTTTTTTCTTTAGTTTTAAGTTTTTCTCCTAAAAAGTATGGGTTTTTTTCTCCTTTCTAAATTTTTCCCTAAAATGTAATAATAAGCACGTAGTTTTAGAACAATAATAATTTCCATTTTTATAACAAAGTAGAAAAAGACTGGGGTCTTGAGCTCTTAAGAAATATGTATATTAATAGCATAAGCCTTATAAAACAATATGAAAATGCAATAAATTGAATTGAATTGAATTGAATAATGTTAGGTATCAACTAAAAACATTTAATGCAACTACTTTTTTACCTGTTAGGCTTGTGGATATAGGGTTAAACTCTGTATACATTTGCCTGAATATTTCTGAAATATCATAGTCTGGCCTGCATAATTACAAATCAAGGAAGGAACAACCATTTCTGTGAAATATGAATTTTTCCTAACAATGGTAGACGGCAAGGTTCTCAACGAACTAACAAACACAAAATCGACCTTGACATGCGCTTTTTGTAAGAAAACACAAAAGGATTTTCAAAATTTGGATAATTCCTTAATTGAAGAGGGAAATCTGGAATTTGGTATTTCACCATTGCATGCCAGAATTAGATGCATGGAGTTTATTTTGAAGCTTGCATATACTCTTCCGCAAATGAACGAATCTTTTGAAGACAACACACCAGAAAGAGAAAAACAAAATACCAGGAAAAAATAAATTCTAGCGATTTCTCCACTCGGACTGGACCGATAAGACAAATTATATAATATATTATAATAAAAAAGCATTGTTACATTAAATTTATTGACTGAAATATAAAATTATGAACAAAAATATAACATCAAAATTTCTTTATAAATGAAAAAAATATGTACATATTTTACAAATACCTATATACAAATATTGCACAGGCAACAAAATCCAACTTCCACAACATCTTGCGCTGCTCTTAGATATCGTATCACCATACATGAGCACTTATTTTCAAGCCTAAACATTTTTCTTTCAAATACAATTTGATTCATTAAAATATCTCAATTGGTTTAGAAAATATGAAAAAAATAATTACGTATTTTTCAATGGGAAATGCTGCGCAGGCAACAAAATCCAACTTCCACAACATATTGCGCAACTCTCAGAAGTCGTATCACAATGTATGGGTACTTAATTTAAAGCTTAAAGACTTTTCTTTCAACTACAATTTAATTCATAAAAATATCTCAATTGGTATAGAAAATATGATTTTTGCAACGTTTTTTTAGCTTCCGTGCCACTGTGCGCTGGCATTTTTGACGTGTTTTTTCTAGAGTTGCTAAGTTTCAAGCTTGGTCAACAAATAAACTCAGATTTTTGAAACAAATATTCAGTGATAAGACTAATTTTTGGCTAAGAATTAGTAGGAACTGTTTCGAGTACAATTTGGTGAACGAAGGTGACGTCAGCCGCTTAAAAACGTTCAGTTAGCAATGGATAACTATTTTGTTGAACAAATCATCTTCAGTAATGCAGATTTTGTGCAGTGAACTTCAAAGTTCTGACACACTTACAATAAGCAAAATAGGTGCAACCACTTTAGTCCATAAATCCTAAAAAATATTCTCTAGTTTTGGAGCTTGAACTATTTTCACAGAGTATCACTAAAAAGTCATTGCATAAACCTGGTGCATATATGAATTATAATTTATGAGCCAGTCTGCTATTGAACCGTGAATAATTTAAACAAAATCAAATGTCAAAAATTGAGTTGGTAATTTTTTATTGACGCTTTACACAAATACCAAAATATTTTACCACTATAAATCCTGACGAAAGCTCAAGCAGAAAAAACCATACACACACATATACACACACATGTATGCACATGGGATAGCCGGGAACGCTTGAAACTTGCGCTGCATGAACGACCCGACCCTATTCATCAAAATGTCACAGCAGCCAAAGCGTATGATGCCGTAGGGCGCGGAAGGGGAAAAGTCAAGCTATAGTTGTTGGTGCAAAGTCTTTGTCATGTGCCGTCTGTCATTCATGGGCACAAACAAATCGCAAGAGGCAAAAAGGACACACTACAGTCGCTGTCGTTTCCGCACTTGGCAGTCGCCAAGGATGGTCAGGATGCGGTCGTTGTGGATCACACGTCACGCTGTTAAATTCTATAAAAACTATTGTAATAAAAGCCAACAAGCCGCATGTTAAACGTATTAAAAGCAAACCATACACTGAACAAAAAAACGTATGTAGAATTTCGGCTTAGATACTGAAAAATTAATTTAACCAAAAAAAATATGTTTATCGTGAAAAATTTGAATTTTTACTCTTACGAGTTAAATATAAACGTCAAAATTTGACGCTTGAAATTTATTATTTTTATTTATTTTATTTTTTTTATAATGGTTATAATGCAATATTGAGAAAAGAAGATTAATCGCTATACATAACTAGTGTGTGATAGTGATTATTATTTATAAATATTGGAAATGCTAAAACAACTAATTAATTAAATAATTAATACCAGAACATAAATACGTTTTTGAGCATTTAACTTTTAGGATAGTCCAATAATTAAGTTTTATTTTTTGTTTGCACAACGTTGTAAATGCAGTGGACTAATTGTATAAACAGAAAAGTCAGTATAAAAAATAAATAACCTACATATGATAAGTAATTGCGAGTTCATCTATATTGAACTATTGTTTATTTACTGCTTGATAATGTATCTATAGATAATAAAATGCAATAAACAATTTTAAAAAATTTTAAAATATTTTATAATATTTTTAAACATTTTTAGCAGAACTACGCTATTTGAGTATAAATATTTTATACTTTTATGTATATATATTCTTGAACCTGTTGTAAATTATAAGCAGAAAATATTGAAATTCTCTGTGGACTTTCCATTTTAAAAGTCAAAATTTGCCATTTACGCTGGAAGTTCGTTATTATTTACAAGATAACGCGAGATTATAAAGGAGGTGAAAGCTATAGCTAGGTATGGCCTTAAGTTTGAAAGCGTATAAATTTATGAATGTTAGATATGTGGAGCGTATATTTTAATTTATTTTATGTTTCAATGACTTATTATTAAAAATTTGGTAGATTTTAGTAGGTTTAAGGAATTTAATAGTTTGGTGCAAATGGGTTTCTCTTCTTCTAGACTTAAGGAATTTTGTTGTATGTGATGAGAAACGGAACAAAATTTTCTTCCATGTTTGCTGGCGAATGGATGGCAAATGGATATTTTCGCTGTAATTACATTTTATGACATTCCGTCTTGCAGCTTAGAGCCTTCAGTGTAGGGGAATTTTCAAACTTTTTATGCGTTTCCGGGTTTTCCAAGCTTTTGAAAAATTCCAGCTTTTACAAGTAAGCTCACTCTACTTTTTCGCTCAGTGCACAAAGTCAAGCTATTAGCAGAAAGGTGTTGCTGTGAGAGCGTTTCTTTGTGTGCGTATATGTGTGTGTGTGTGTGTGCGGATGATTTGTGTTGAGCATTTCTAATGAACGGCCATAAAGCAAATGTGCCAGGTGACACACACACACCCACACACATAGACATAAATACACACGCACACACATCAAACAATTTACACATTATAATTGCTGACATGCTGCGTGCTCACTTTTATCTATGTATATGTAAGAGAGAGGGATGCGGTGTAGGTGCGTGCATGTAGGCGTGTGAGTGTGTGTGTGGGAGTATGAGAGAGCGCCTAGTTGTCTGCCTTGTGTCATTAGCAACAGCAAGCTTCAATTTTATTCAATTTTATTTGTGTTGCTGAGAACGCGCCCTTGTCATGCCAACTTTGTATGCTAATAATACACACACACACACACACACACAGACAGACAGAGGCACACACACAGATACGCACAGTGACACATTGATACATATACATATATATAATTTTTGTTTATTTTAGTCATTTTGCTGGCATCCCAACCAAAAAAAAAAAAAAAAAAAAAAGGGAGCTCCTTTTCGGGGTCACTCGCGTTCAGTGCCAGCTGAAGCGTAGCATTTTTTTTTTTGACAGTATGCGCGCTTTAGGCATAAACACAAATAAATTTGAATGGATGGGCAAACTCATCTCATGCCCGTCAGGCTGTCAATGTATCTTTGTGTGCGGTGGCTTGCAGCTTACTCCAACTACACCCATGGTCAGGCACAAGATGCTATTGGTCATAAATTTTATGCTTTCATAAAACACAAAAAAAAAAGGAACAGCAGCGAAAAAAAAATATATTTGCGATTTGTGCCACGCCTTGAAATGCGCAAATAAATTGAAAGGTCACGTATTCGTTTTGCGGATTTGTGCAGTTTCAGTTTCAGGTGTGCCATAGGCTCAGTTTACCTATGCCTTTGATGATTGGAAAATGAAAGTCCTT
This sequence comes from Chymomyza fuscimana, assembly GCA_949987675.1. Classification (NCBI taxonomy): domain Eukaryota; kingdom Metazoa; phylum Arthropoda; class Insecta; order Diptera; family Drosophilidae; genus Chymomyza; species Chymomyza fuscimana. The sequence goes on along the minus strand of OX465089.1, from coordinate 90,323,594 downwards.
CGACCATGGCCGTTTATTGCCAACAGCCAGAACTGTATAAAATGCTTTGCAATATTTTATGCATGTCTACCATTTGATAAGTCGCTTTTTTTTTGGAAAGGTTATGTTAATGTTATATGTATTGATATTGGCAGTGCCTATAGATAGGCATATTCATCAAAACTAAAAATGAAGATACGATGCGGTTAGAATGTCGGACAGCTTGTTAGGGGGTTGTATTGTATAATGGGATTCTCCGCTTAAAAGAAACTCTTGATCAGAGGGAACTCCAGCCAGATGAAAATAAAAAAAAAATATTTTTTAAGAATTTTTTCATATGGCATAAAGAAATTCGTAGAAAAATCTTAGCAAACTATATTGCCGGAAGTTTTTTTTTATTTTAGTTCGAATTTTTTTTTTAAATCAATGTAAAAATTTGTAAAAGCAGAAAGGATTGAAATCCTCTTTATGGTTTTTCAATATGTTCAAGTATGAATTATTATACCCTGTACCTATAGGTACAAAGGGTGTACTAGATTTGTGCAATGTATGTAACAGACAGAAGGAGGCGTGGCAGACCCCAAGTCCTTTATATTTTATATGGGATTCTCCGCTTAAAAGAAACTCTTGATCAGAGGGAACTCCAGGCAGATGAAAATAAAAAAAAATTTAATTTTAAAAATTTTTTCATATGGCATAAAGAAATTCGTAGAAAAATCTTAGCAAACTATATTGCCGGAAGTTTTTTTTTATTTTAGTTCGAATTTTTTTTTTAAATCAATGTAAAAATTTGTAAAAGCAGAAAGGATTGAAATCCTCTTTATGGTTTTTCAATATGTTCAAGTATGAATTATTATACCCTGTACCTATAGGTACAAAGGGTGTACTAGATTTGTGCGATGTATGTAACGGACAGAAGGAGGCGTGGCAGACCCCAAGTCCTTTATATTTTATATGGGATTCTCCGCTTAAAAGAAACTCTTGATCAGAGGGAAGTCCAGCCAGATGAAAATAAAAAAAAATTTATTTTTAAAAATTTTTTCATATGGCATAAAGAAATTCGTAGAAAAATCTTAGCAAACTATATTGCCGGAAGTTTTTTTTTATTTTAGTTCGAATTTTTTTTTTAAATCAATGTAAAAATTTGTAAAAGCAGAAAGGATTGAAATCCTCTTTATGGTTTTTCAATATGTGCAATTATGAATTATTATACCCTGTACCTATAGGTACAAAGGGTGTACTAGATTTGTGCAATGTATGTAACAGACAGAAGGAGGCGTGGCAGACCCCAAGTCCTTTATATTTTATATGGGATTCTCCGCTTAAAAGAAACTCTTGATCAGAGGGAACTCCAGCCAGATGAAAATAAAAAAAAAATATTTTTTAAGAATTTTTTCATATGGCATAAAGAAATTCGTAGAAAAATCTTAGCAAAATATATTGCCGGAAGTTTTTTTTTTATTTTAGTTCGAATTTTTTTTTTAAATCAATGTAAAAATTTGTAAAAGCAGAAAGGATTGAAATCCTCTTTATGGTTTTTCAATATGTTCAATTATGAATTATTATACCCTGTACCTATAGGTACAAAGGGTGTACTAGATTTGTGCAATGTATGTAACGGACAGAAGGAGGCGTGGCAGACCCCAAGTCCTTTATATTTTATATGGGATTCTCCGCTTAAAAGAAACTCTTGATCAGAGGGAACTCCAGCCAGATGAAAATAAAAAAAAATTTAATTTTAAAAATTTTTTCATATGGCATAAAGAAATTCGTAGAAAAATCTTAGCAAAATATATTGCCGGAAGTTTTTTTTTATTTTAGTTCGAATTTTTTTTTTAAATCAATGTAAAAATTTGTAAAAGCAGAAAGGATTGAAATCCTCTTTATGGTTTTTCAATATGTTCAATTATGAATTATTATACCCTGTACCTATAGGTACAAAGGGTGTACTAGATTTGTGCAATGTATGTAACGGACAGAAGGAGGCGTGGCAGACCCCAAGTCCTTTATATTTTATATGGGATTCTCCGCTTAAAAGAAACTCTTGATCAGAGGGAACTCCAGCCAGATGAAAATAAAAAAAAATTTAATTTTAAAAATTTTTTCATATGGCATAAAGAAATTCGTAGAAAAATCTTAGCAAAATATATTGCCGGAAGTTTTTTTTTATTTTAGTTCGAATTTTTTTTTTAAATCAATGTAAAAATTTGTAAAAGCAGAAAGGATTGAAATCCTCTTTATGGTTTTTCAATATGTTCAATTATGAATTATTATACCCTGTACCTATAGGTACAAAGGGTGTACTAGATTTGTGCAATGTATGTAACGGACAGAAGGAGGCGTGGCAGACCCCAAGTCCTTTATATTTTATATGGGATTCTCCGCTTAAAAGAAACTCTTGATCAGAGGGAACTCCAGCCAGATGAAAATAAAAAAAAATTTAATTTTAAAAATTTTTTCATATGGCATAAAGAAATTCGTAGAAAAATCTTAGCAAAATATATTGCCGGAAGTTTTTTTTTTATTTTAGTTCGAATTTTTTTTTTAAATCAATGTAAAAATTTGTAAAAGCAGAAAGGATTGAAATCCTCTTTATGGTTTTTCAATATGTTCAATTATGAATTATTATACCCTGTACCTATAGGTACAAAGGGTGTACTAGATTTGTGCAATGTATGTAACGGACAGAAGGAGGCGTGGCAGACCCCAAGTCCTTTATATTTTATATGGGATTCTCCGCTTAAAAGAAACTCTTGATCAGAGGGAAGTCCAGCCAGATGAAAATAAAAAAAATTTATTTTTAAAAATTTTTTCATATGGCATAAAGAAATTCATAGAAAAATCTTAGAAAAATATATTGCCGGTAGTTTTTTCTTTGCATTAACTAAATTCCAACTGAAAATTTTAATATCTAATAATCTTATAATAAATAATAATAACAAATTTTCATAAATATAAATGCGTAAAAAATCTAAGAAAACAAAGTGGTTCCGTGTTTTTTTTTATATTACCAAAATTTTAGTTCGAATTTTTTTTCAAATCAATAAAAAAATTTGTAAAAGCAGAAAGGTTTGAAATCTTCTTTATGGTTTTTCAATTTGTTCAATTATGAATTATTGTATTATTTTGCGGATTTGAATCAAAAAGCAACAAAGGCATGGACTAGTTTTCGATTTATTTCTTAGATTTTTTCAAAGAAATCTAAAAAAATGAAAACGGCTATTTTGTAAGGCAGTTGCAATTGTTAAATTTTTTAAAAAACAATAATGCAAGTCAATTCTTGGATTAAACAAAAAATTTACTGAAAATTTTCGTTTCTAAACTTACTTGTTTTTCACATTTACTCCAATTCTAACATACTGAATATTGTAAAACATTCTTTTATGTGTAAATTGTCGTTAAATTTTTTAAAAAAAATTAATAACTATAAAAATATTTGTAAAAACAGAAAGGTTTAAAATCCTTTAATTTACATTAAATTAAAATTTTTCTAAACCCTTTATACCCTGTACCTATAGGTACAAAGGGCATACTAGATTTGTGCAATGTATGTAACGGACAGAAGGAGGCGTGGCAGACCCCAAGTCCTTTATACCAAAATGCTTATCATAACCTCGGGTATGTCCGTCCGTCCGTCCGTTGGTATGAACGCCTAGATCTCGGAGAGCTAGAGACACAAAACTTTACCAGCAGGTGCGCATATTTCCTGGAAAGATGAAGTTTGTTGAATCATGTCAATATCTTCCCCCGTTCCCCCGCAGTAGAGCTTCGCGGTTTTTAGCCACACCGTTTAATATTTTTAACTGAAATTTAACAGCGCGATGCGTTGTGGTTACATGCATCTGTGTGTAAAAAATTAACAAAATCGGACAAATACGGCAAAAGTTATAGTCAAAAATGTACAAATTTCACTGCCCCTTGCCCATAAAGTGCATCAATATTTGACTCCTCGTAATTATGGTTACAAGTGACCTAGAATCACAATTTTTGGTAAGCTGATTCATGTGGCTCTAATAAACAAATCCACATCCAAATTTTATCGATGTGGTCCCCCCACCCCCGCAACCGATTTACCGTGTTTTCTCCCACACCCCTCTACCTACCAACTTGAAACTTACCCCATATACTTTAAATAAATTCTTTGACGTAATATTTGAGTTTCATCAAAATCGGTAATAAATATCGAATTTCACCAAAAAAAAAAAAATTCCAATTGGAAAGTACTTAGAAGGAATATGCAGGAAAAATTTTTCCGAGACAAAAGGTACAGGGTATTCCACTGTCGGGCACCGCCTCGACTCTACCACATTTTTGTTTTTTCTATATGTTCAATAGGTTGAACTATTTTGAGGTTATGCAGATTTGAATCAAAAAGCAACAAGGGCATGAACTAAGTTTTTGAGTTATTTTTTATGATATTTTCTTAGAAATCTAAAAAAATTAAAATGGCTTTTTTGCAGAGCTCGTAAAAAAGGTCGACCGTTTTGCGTTGTCCAAAAATAACTCTTATTTACAGAGTTTTTGAGCAATGTCTCAGAGAGCAACCGTTCACATTGCTCTTTTAATAAATCGGTCTGCGCTCAACGAATAACCGATATTTTGTTTTACCTTTGCTCTGGTTATTCGCCAACCGTTTGGTCGCGATAGAAAAAATAAAGGTCTTTTGCGTTTGTATGCGTGTATGTGAGTGAGGCGTCTGTTTGGTCTTGTTAGTTGCATATGTTTTTCAAGTCACGGGAAGAATTTAAAGCGTTATAACTTGGAAATTACTAAAGATACTTACACGATTTAAAAACCAGTCTTGTATACTTTTTTGAGATCTACAATTTTTTGATACACACCAAAAACGAAAAAGGGCAAGGGGGTGGGTAAAAATACGAAAAACTGCGTTGTTTTACCTTTGGCGCCATATAACGCCGAAAATATGAACTTTTAGGTATACCCTCCAATACAAATAAAACTTGAAATTCAATTTTGATCATTTTTTGCCTTGAAAGTTTTTTTGTACCACTTATAGAATTCGAGATAAATGGGCCGACACAAAAAGTGCAGCATTCTCAACAAAGCAAATTAAAACGTAAAAGACCGTTTGCGCTGACATTTATTTTTTCGGTTGGTCTGCTGATGCTTATGTGCGAGCGCTCAATCATTTCGCTCTCAATAAGATGTTATTGAAAGAGCGTAACAAGAATTGCTCAACTGTTAACACTCAGCTGAAAACCGAAATAAAGCGAAGTGAAGTGTTATGCTCAGAGAGAGAGCCAACGTGCATGGTTTTTTCGGTTGTGGTTGCGAGTAGACCGCAAAGGAAAAAACGGTCGACCGTTATTTACGAGCTCTGCTTTTTTGTGATGCAGCTGCAGTTGTAGAATTTTTTTAAAAAAACATTGATGAAAGTCAATTCTTGAATTAAATAAAAAATTTACTGAAAATTTTCGTTTCTAAAAATACTTATATTTCTAAGATACTGAATATATTTACAACATGTGAAAAATAATTTGGCGCAACAATGTTATAATATAAAACGTAAATTATTTATAGCTTATTCTAAAAAAATCTCATAAATCATTAAGCGAATAATTGGAGCTCTTAGACAACATAACCTTTCATTGCGGCAAAAATTATTCGAAATTTTCAATACAATCTAATTGCATTTATTTATTGATAATAAATTAGTCGAATAATTCAATGCATAGCAAAAATCGAATTTTGTAAGCTGAAACTTTATAAGTGCTTCTATATATATATATGACTTTTCTATAGCCTTTTTTAAGTGCCCATACAAAACGCATTACGCTGAAAACTATACTACAATATATACAGCTTTTTGTTGCTTTTACCGCGCAATAAAACTAAAAACCAAAAAATTCGATTTGTTACATAGTAAGAGCATTATACTATTAATACAAATGTAGGTCAACAGCACATATGAAGTGCTTCAAATATTTGCAAATATTTTGGCAAGCAAAGCAGTTCGGACTATGTATATTTGCACATAGTAGTACATTGTATAAAATTGCAAAAGTGCCATAAATTTTTATTTGTGTGCGAACATTTTTTTTCAGCTGGTTTTTAAGCCATTTATAGTGCGGTCATAATACAAACATTTTATTTTATTTTTTCTGTTTTTTTTTTTATTTTTATTTAGCATGGGCATTCCAATAAGCAGTTTTTCAAAAGGGATTTCTTGTTGCTGTCGACAATTTGGTCAAGCTTTGAGCTAAATATAGTAGCGGCTAAAATCCTTTAAGCTTGTTCAAAGCATTTTCAATTTGCTTGTGCACACCAGGCGTATACGTTATGCATCGAAATTGCTATGAATTATGTATAAAATGCGCTTAAATTGCTGTAAAATTGATGTACATTGAAGTTATGTTTATTTAAATTTTTGCCTTGGGCGACTCAATTGCCAATTTGGCACAAACTTTTACTACAATGTCAGCCGTTGGCTAACAAAAGCCAAAAACTCACAAAATGCTCTGCTGGCCAGCACATAATCATTAAACAATAAAGACAAATCAGCAAAGCTATAACAACAAGTTGCAACCAAGCAGCAGACAACGATAACAAGGCCAAACTGCTTGAGGAACAAAAATGTGGCTTAAAGGATTTTATGTTATGTCAGCAGCAATCAGCTGAGCGACGCCAAGAAGTATGCTACAAAAAAATGTAAAACGTTCAAATTTTGCGTTTAAAGCGTTGCTTGAAAAGTGCAAAATAGCGAAAGTATAAAATTTAGTTGCAGTTGGAGTTATGCACGTGGGTTGCTTGTAAAGTTCTAAGACCGAAAATGAACAAAGATAGTTTTGAAAGGTGTTATATTTTAGGAGTCAGTTTGATATTTTGTGACCATTTTTCCAACAATAATTGAGACTATCGAAAAGTTTTTCAACTATTGTGGGTTTAGCTGTATTCTTTGTAAATGTTGTGTTCGGGTAAGGGTAGCTAGCAAATAAGTCCGTACATTTTTTATAAAGCTCATTTGGCTGATTGTTGTTTAAATTTCAAGGTCCAGACATTAGGAAATAATAAAACGATTGCTTTATATAACAACAACTCCTAAGACGTCAAGAGTGTTTTTAGCGGGTTCAAACCAGGCCTTTCTGGAGCTGCTGCACCATGTTCCTTAAGTCCGAAATATAATAGGCAGCCCCCGTATCGCTCTAACTCTTGCCCACACGCACTCACACACACACACACACACAACTACAAAGGCAACTTTATATGCTGGCTTAGTAAATGTTGACTCTTGGCTCTATGTTTCGCCTAAGCATATGTAAAATCAGCCAATTGTTGCCGAGGGCGTAAGTGTATGTGTGTTGAGTTTGTGGGCGTATTTGCTCGGCTATTAATTAATTAAAACACAACATTTTGCTTAATTAAAGCAAATGGCAAAACATTTAGAAACCAATGGCAAAAGTGACCATCAAAAGCTATCTAAAATGGTCTAAATGTCTGCATGTCTGGCCTATCAGCATTGAAAGCCTCAAGGAGCAGTTCACTTTCAAGTTTTTGCGGCACTTGAATTCGAAATGAAATGGTACGTAAAACAGCAAAGAAGAAAGCAGTCAAAACAACAACAGCAACAAAAACAATAAGATGTAGAAAAAGAAGACGATGATCATAATGATGTTGATGATGATGATGAGGAAGAACAACAATGACAACAACTACAATGACAACGACAACATCCAATTCGAATGCCTGACCCGAGAAGAGACATGGAACGCTGACAACAACGAAAACCATTGCTGGCAATGAAGTGCACAAAAAACTTGAAGTACATGGCAATTCTTTTTATTTTTATATATATATACTTTTTTTCTTCTTTCTTTTCTCTCTTTCTTACTGTTGTTCATATTGTTTGCTTTTTTATATACTCTTAGCAATGTATAGAGTATATTAGATTTGACAGCTAGTTTGTAACTGTCAAAGAAAGCTCTTCTCTCTCTAAGGATAGGATATAGATTACAAAAAGTGTTTTGGTAATGTGTACAAAAAATCGATATAATTAAAATATAATAAATAAATTCGAATCTCAGCCATTTTTGACTTTTTGATGAAAATTACTTATTTTTGTATAAAGGATGTTAGTGATTTTTTTAGGATAGAATCTGATATTTTTTTTTAGCAAAAATAGAGAAAAAGTGATTTTACTGCATGACAACGCTCGGCCTCACATTGCCAATCCTGTTAAAACCTACTTGGGAACGCTCAAATGGGAAGTCCTAACCCACCCGCCATATTCCCCAGTATTGCGCCGTCCGATTTTTACTTGTTCCGCTCGATGGCAGATGGTCTGGCTAATCAGCAGTTCCATTCATATGAAGATATCGGAAAATGGCTTGATTCGTGGATAGCCTCAAAAGACGAACACTTCTACCGTCAAGGTATTCGAACTCTGCCAGAAAGATGGGAAAAAGTTGTAGCTAGCGATGGGCAATACTTTGAATGAGTCATTGATAACCATTTTTTTATAATAAAGTTACATTTTCATCAAAAAAACAGCGAGAACTTAGTTGCGCACCTAATATGATTGAAGGTTTTATATGATTTTTGAAGGAATTTCAGTAGCAAAAAAGTTACTCAAAACGTTGATGCGAAAACTTAATAGGAGTTCTTTCAAGAATTCTTACCAAATAAATCCAAGTTAATTATCTTATAAACTGTTACACGTGTTTGGTGTAGTCTTATGGCTCAAAAGCCCACTTAAAGAGTATCAATGTAACGTTGAAATAAAAATGTGGTTGTTTTTTTTTTTTTTGTTGCTTTCTTGGTAATGCAAATAGACTAGGCAAGTGTATCTATATCTGTCTGTGTGTACGTAGCTTTGCCAAAATTCCGTTTGCGCATTTTAATTCCATGACGTGGCGTCTATGAGTACATGAGTATATCTTTGTGTGCGTGTGCATGTGCGTGCGTCTGGGACGTCCATTGTTGCCACTGGCAAATATTTGTTTAACAATAAGGTATCTCAAGGATGCCTTCAGCACATCGTACTACAACACAATCACTCATTGACGGTGCGCTGAGCAAACTTACTTTGCATTTTGCGCTTTTAGATAAGCACGCTCCAACGGCTACTTTCTTTTGTTTTTTTGAGTTTTTTTTTTGTTGTTGTTTGTCCTTTGTTTACTTTTGTTTTGCCCTACTCTGTGATTTTTGTGTCTTTGATATTACTGTTGATATCACGAAAAAAAAAAAATTTAATTTTTCCCAATGCCACATGATTACTAGGGGCGGTTGGTGTAGGAAATTCTCGCTGCGAAAGCAATTTTTGTCTAGAGCAGAAATCAAATGACATTAGCATTTTTTCAGATTTATTTGCTGAGCTATAGCATTAATTTCAAATGTCGCGTCTCGAATGCTGCTGCTACCATAATTTCACTTTATGTGGCAAGGCTCATTTGATTTGGGCGCGTGTTACGGCCAAAACTTTCAACCGCATGCCCAAACTGCCAGCCCAGTTGTTGTGCCACCAATAGCCCACATTCGTGCACACCCGCATAAAGTCAGTGGAAGATGTGGCAGTCCCACTAAATATTCACTAAATGCAACGAAATTTTGTCATTTGTTTTGCGACGTGATTTGATTATATAAACAGCTAGTGCTAGCCAGGCCCATAAGTTTACCAAACACAGTGGAATTCTTTTGCCTCTCTAGAAGATTTTTTTGGTTCTTTATTTCTTATTGAGTTTATGTGATGCGTTGGTCTCGTGTTGTATCCGAAAATTGAGCATGATGCTTGTAAAGTTAAGACGATATGGCAACACTGGCCTTTAAAAAGAATACCCAATTGCTAAGACTCGAGCATTGAAAAACTTCTTTAAAAATAATTTGATAAATGCAATAAAAAAATCCAATAAAAAAACAATTTTTTTGTTATTTGAAGTAAAAATTTAGCCATTTTGATTAAAATTTTTTTTTTATATATTTGTTTTTTATTTTGACAAATTAATTTTTTTGAAAACGTCGCATAAACTTAAGGAATTTATTAAGAATTTAAATTTATGAATTTTTAAATCTTAACAACACGACTTAGCCAAAGGCCCAAGTAGCCAGCGCTCTAAAAATTTGACTTTTAATTAATAGTTTTAAACCATAGCTACTATTATTATAAATAAATTAGCAGAATAATTTTTTATAAAACTTAAAATAAAAATATTTAACAAACAATGGCCCCAAATTAACATGGTCTTGGCGAATTTATTACAAAGAAATAAAATGTTTTAAAAGCCATCTATTTTTATCCTAAATGAAAAAAAGACGTTTTTAAAAATAAAAAAAGATTATTACACTAATGCCGGTTCTGTATCTCGATTTGAATTTCGACATATCCATTTGTCGTTTAATTACACTTTTCGCAAAATATCTTTAGTAGCCGTCGGAAAAACTATAGAAGTGTAAGTCGAAATCCAAATCAAAATCCAGATTGGACTTTTGGTTGATTTTCTTAAATATAATAAGTAATCCAAACTTTAGTGTTCACAACTTTACCAGTGTGACCTTTAATTTTTGTAAATTGTACAATCTGGCAACTTCGTTCTGCAAAAATTATTTCTCTTAACTAGTATTTTTGATTTACGCGACATTTTTATCTAAGCAAACCGATGTATGTTTTTTTAATTTTCAATAAAGAGATGCCATTTTTTGGTACATTTTTGGTACGGCATATTTAAAAACTAAATTATATTTATTTATTTATTTATTTGAGGGGTACAACTACGTACAGTTGACATTATATTATAAAAAAGTACATTTAATTTATTTAGAAAAGAAAATAGAGCGAGGGAATTGATATGAACTAATCCGCGTCTCTAGCCCGATGGGTGAACTTTTTGATGATGTGCACCAACTCACATCAAGAACTGGCCCGAAACTTGGATTTACAATATTAAAGTTGAAAAAAGGAAGCAAGATAAAAATTAAACATTATATCGCAAAAAAAGCCAATGGATTACCATTGACCAAGTGGGTTACTCATAATATAGGATTGGTCAAGGATGCTCGAAGTGGCAAGTCAAGGTGACTTAAGATAGAAGAAGTGATAGATTGGATAGACCGTTCGAAAGAGAGGAAATTGTAAAAGTTATTATAGTTAGAGCATAAGACACGGAAAGGATCGTGCAAAGCATAATTAGATCTACAAAATTGTAAGGCTAAGGGTCGAAAATTACGAGTTACTCTGGATGGTATGAGCCAAGTAACTTTGCTAAGGAGTACATTGGAATCGATAAGACCGAGTAACAGTTTATGCAAGAATAACACGCCGTGGCATGTTCTGCGATGATTTAAGGAAGGCAAATTTATAAGGCGAAGTCTATCAGAATATGGCGGCAGTCGGATATTTGGGTCCCAGTTTAAGCCACGAAGTGCAAAATGGAGAAATTGCTTTTGTACGGACTCAATCATGTCCTGATAAAGGTGGTATTGAGGGCTCCAAACGCAGGAACAATATTCCAAAATTGGACGGACAAGAGAAATATAAAGAAGTTTGGTTGTGTAAGGGTCGTTAAACTCTTTGGAGCAACGCTTAATAAAAGCAAGAACACCTCTAGCCTTATTCACGATGTTGCAAATATGGTTATTAAATTTAAGGTTATGATCAAACAAAACACCAAGGTCAGACACACTCTTGATGCGTTCTAAGGTAGAAGATTCTAAAGAGTAAGTAGCCAAATAAGGAGCAGAACGATAAAATGTCATAACGTTACATTTTGTCTTGTTGAGAAAGAGTTGGTTGATATTGCACCAAGATTGCATGTTATCAAAATCATGCTGAAGAAGTAAGTACTTATTATTATCGGAGTAAGACATACAGAGTTTAACATCATCCGCATACATAAGAATGTGAGAAGATGAGATTACCTGAGGGAGATCATTTAAAAATAAGTTAAAAAGAAGAGGGCCTAGATGGCTACCTTGAGGTACCCCTGACGTGACCATAATTTCTGTAGATTCGCAGCCTTTAAAAACTACCTTTTGGACTCGGTTGGATAAATAGGATGATATCCAATTTAAAAGACAAGACGGAAACCCCAGACGAGACAGTTTAGCAAGTAGAAGACTATGGTTTACCGAGTCAAATGCTTTACTAAAGTCAGTATAAATGACATCAGTTTGTTTTTTTTCCGTAAAACCAAGATTAATAAGAGACGAAAGTTCTAAAAGGTTAGTAGAAGTGAACCCATGTTGATTTAAAAATTGAAAGAATTATCAACTAATAATAGTATTGCACTATGGGTTAGCTTCGTTTTTTTTTTATTATAATAAGTATGACCAGATATAGGATATATATATGCCAAGAGTTAAGATTGCACTGTTTTAATATTTCATAAAATTATGAGAGTGATTTATATTATATACATTAACTTAAATTAAATTAAAAATTCATAAAATTTTTAATAATCTTTTAAGTTAAAAAAATGGAGGAGTAATCTGCATAACTCGAGAACTGAGCGTCCGATTTTCTTAAGTTTTTTTTCTTTCTTTTTAAAAGTAGTGTAAGTAAGGGTCACAAAAAATTAAAGTTTCATAATTTTTATATGTCCAATATTTTAGCCTTGAGCAAATTTGAGGTTAGGTAGCATTTTTTTTTTAATTGCTCCAATTTTCAGTAATTTTTCAGCTGCATATATTTATATAACAAATTTATTTATATGTGATTCTATAAATAGAGTAGGGATCGGCGGATTCTGTTTGTGTTCTCAAAATTAAGTCGGAGAAGAAGGAAAATCGCGAAAAAACCAAATTGCATATTTTTATCAACTCAAAAACTTTACCATAGACCAAATTTGAGCTAACACAAAATTTTATTTCAAAATATGTAAGAAAATTAAGTTTTAAAATTTTTTTGTTGTTTTTTTTAAAGTTGTGAAAAATAAGAATTGAGCATTTTTTGTATTTTAAAAATTTTGCAATAGAGAAAATTTGAGCCAATATAAAATTGTATCCCAAAATTTCTAAGAACATTTATATTTGTATTTAATTTTTTCTTAAATGGCGTTATTTTTTTTTGCCCATCTTCATAAAATTTTTTAATTTCTTTAATTTGCTTTTCTATTTCAATAAATCAATCACAATGTCAAATTTCACTTGGATTAAGTTTATCGAAAATTCGAATATCCAACAAAAATTCCTTAGTTGATTTATATTTGCTTATATTTCGGGCATGATAACGTCTGCTGTGTCCACTAGTCTAAAATATCGGTCAAAGAATTGAGACATAAAAAAATTTATTTTAACATTTAACTAATAAGGGATCGAAAAATATTAGCTTTAAAATAACTCATTAAGTAAACTTGCACGTCGCAACTCCAAAGAAGAAAAGCAAGATATGCTTTCAAAAGCTGCCAAAAAAAATTCTATCCAGCATCAAATTATGAAATTGTCATCTTTAACCTACATAGGCCTTATATAGATCTCATGGTTTCTGGTTTTTGTTATTAGCTGCATAACTTACGAGTTCAGAACTAGATAGTGCGGCAGCACTATGCCGCCATTTTAAGAAATGGGGGAGCTCTTAAAAGCTCTACAGTTCAAAATCGCGATTTTACATTTCCATAAACTAGATATTCGGCTCAATGGCTTTCTGCTCTTGTTTGAATTAGTGCAAGCCATACAAAAAGTTCCCAGTTGAACTTAACGCAATTTCATTATGCCTACACACAGATACACACACACACACATACACATACACATAGATACACACGCACACAGCTACACAAAGGGAGACTCTCTTCTCTCACTCTCTGCCCGTTGTCTGATGCCAGACAGCAGATTGAATTGCAAGCTGTAAGCCGTAGTCGTATACCTTGAGCAAGTAAAGGAAGGAAGTTTCATTTTGAGGCTATCTAAGCCTAGGCCACGAACTGGACTCGTCTTGCCCTCTCTCTCTCTCCTTTTTTCTATTGTGTCTATCTCACTTGCTCGCACTAAATGCTGGCGCACATGTTTTGTTTGTTGCGTACGTTAAGTCCTTTATAATAAATAGTTGAGTCACTTAAGGGGATTAATGTTGAAATTAGTTTATGCCAATGAGATTAAGCATGACATGCCAAATGCTCATGCCAGTCAAAGAGCTGGTCGCTGGAACTGCTTGAACATCAAGTTGTGGCCAAGTTCCTTTGGTGCCGTTGTTACCATACCGAGCAATATATAGCAGCTTAACCTTAAACTGAGTTCAATGACAGACATTTGGTGGCTTCCATTGATGTTTGCGCTCTTTTCCACCTGTTTGAGCCACTCTAAGCAGTCTGAGCCGTTTGGCAGGTAATTTATGAAAAAATAAGCTTAAAATAAATTGCCCATTGCCAGTAGCATGAAAATTAATTAATCAAAAAGTATGAAAAGGACGCCAAAAGGCAGCAGAAGGACCCAAGGCAGTGAGCATAAAATTTGCATAAATATAAAAGAGAAAAATATTGTGTTTTATATATACATATATAGAGTAGCAAAGGAAATTAAGCGAAAACCCAAAATCGGCCAATTTATTATGATTTCTCATTTTGTTTTTTGCCCAATGTGTCAACAGCGTAAAAAACTTTGACAAATTTGGTTTGGCGTGTTGCAAGTATGTTATACACATACATATGTAGTATATGTATGTTGCAAGTGTAAAATGTGTACAATAAATTAACAATTTTTCAAGGGACGTTGTAAGGGGGTCGCAGTGGTGCGGCAAAATGTCGAGTACATATAACTCAAATCAAAACAACGGTCTACAGCAAGTCGGGGGACTGTCGTCATATACCTTGGCATGCAACATAAAAAATAAGCTGCACACACATACACGCACACAGACAGCCACGCCCTCACGCAAAACATTAAGGATTATTTATTGTGTGTTATTTTTCAGATGGTATTAAAATTATTCATATATAAATTATATTTCACTTGTGTCATAAACTGTACAAAATGTAAAGCATAAGAGACGAGTATTTTATGCTGTTTAATGGTGTGTCTGTGCAGGAGCGCAGCAACGGGGGACGCAAGGTTGCCAGCAAGCCTGCTTCGAAACGTTTTAGACACATAACAATTTTTTACATTTTCTAAGTACTAACACTGCTTCGTTTGGAAATCAAGCTGGAAATAATAAAAAATGCCATAGCCCTTCTAAATTCTTTCTAAGTCCGTCCCTGTTTGTGTATGTTGCTTTAATCTGTCTGCTCTTCATAACAAAAAATGAGAGAGACAATTAGTTTTTGCTGCTCTGGGACTAAAGTGTCAGAAGAAATAGATGGAAACAAATAGAAGTTTGACGTTCCACAGATTCCATATAATACATATTAATGGCAACTGTTTCTATTTCTGCTCAACTTATTTCATAATAAAATTTGCCTAATTTCGTTTAGAGATTACATTCCTTATATGAGCGTTTATTTGTTAGGCAATTTGTATTGTTTATTAACACTATGTAACAAGTTTTTTGGCCCTTAGTGAATTGTTTGGATTGTCTATGTAGCCAGGGCCGAAATGTATCGAAATAGCAATCATGCTGAGAAGCGATAGCTTTTGTAAACACAAAAATAACGAGTATATGCATTGTTGAAAAAAAAGTAGTTCTTCTACAACCTTTGCAACAATTTTAGCGATGAGCATTTTAACTTATTTAGAAAACAGAAAAAGAGGCTGCATTTCAAACTTAACATTTATTTAAAAAAATTAATTTTATTTTTCTATTAATTAAAATAATTCAAAATATTTATTTTGTTCCTAAAACGAAACAATGGAATTTATGTTTAATATTTAGAAGACTTATTTATTTATTAAAAATAATATACAAATTATTAATGAAAAATAGTAAGTGATATATGATATATAAAAAGTGTGTATTTTTTTTATATTTTATGAAAATTAAATGTTTAATTAAAATATTATTAATTTACTAAAAATAACATAAAAAATATTAATTCAAAATAGTAAATGGCATATTAAATAAAAAAATACTAAATAAAAAACATTTAAGTGTGTATTTTTATACCCTGTACCTATAGGTACAAAGGGTATACTAGATTTGTGCAATGTATGTAACGGACAGAAGGAGGCGTGGCAGACCCCAAGTCCTATATACCAAAATGCTTATCATAACCTCGGGTAGCGATTGAGCCATGTCCGTCCGTCCGTCCGTCCGTCCGTATGAACGCCTAGATCTCGGAGACTATAAGAGCTAGAGACACGGAACTTTACCTGCTGGTGCGCATATATCCTGAGCAGATGAAGTTTGTTGAATCATGTCAATATCTTTCCCCGTTCCCCCGCTGTAGAATTTCGCGGTTTTTAGCCACACCGCTTAATATTTTCATTTGAAATTTAACAGAGCGATGCGTTGTGGATACATGCATCTATGTGTAAAAAATGAACAAAATCGGACAAATACAACAGAAGTTATAGTCAAAAATGTGAAAATTTCACCTCCCCTTGCCAATAAACTGCGTCAATATTTGACTCTACGCAATTATGGCTACAAGTGACCTAGAATCATAATTTTTGGTAAGCTCATTCATGTGGCTCTAATGAACAAATCCACATCCAAATTTTATCGATGCGGTCCCCCCACCCCCCGCAATCCATTTACCGTGTTTTCTCCCACACCCCTCAACATACCAACTTGAAACTTACCCAATATAATTAAAATAGCTTCTTTGACGTAACTTTCGATTTTCATCAAAATGGGTAAAAATTTAGGGAACTTATAGGTATAAATATCGATTTTTACCAAAAAAAAATAAATTCCAATTGGAAAGTTCTTAGATGGAATATGCAGGAAAAATTTTTTTGACACAAAAGGTACAGGGTATTACACTGTCGAGCACCGCCTCGACTGTACCACATTTTTTTTTAATATTTTATGAAAAATAATTGTTTATTTAAAATAATATATTAAATATTAATTTATTTATTTATTTATATACAGCTAGCTTATACTGAAAAAGATATAAACTAACAGTTACATAAAAATGTTAATAAAATAGATAGATATAATAAAATCAATGTGAATTAAAAAAAGTAGTTTGGTATATACCAAATAATTAGAAAGTTATAAATATTTTGTCTCTACTTTAAAAATTTCTAGCTATCCTAAAGTACGCTTTTAAAAAATTTCAAAGGGTCAGGTTAAGAACAAAAAAATGCCCTCAACGATATAAAATACTAATAATTCAGAACGATTAAGTATAACTTTTAATTTTTATGATAAAATATTAACTTTTAATTTTATGTAGTAAATGCAGAGAACAAATTATTATTATGTTAGGTATAACTTCATAAGCATTTTTTCTTTGGAAGAGGAACATAGAAAACGTTCGAGAATATTTTTTGGAGCACTTTATTAAGGTATTTATAGCTTCATACCATAGATTATTGGTTGCATTATAGTTTACTGTAAAAATAAAAAATATTATTGGTTTTGTTGTGCTAAATTGTCAAAATAGTAAAATAGTGCAATTTCACTCAAATCTTTTAAAATTTTTTGAATTCTAAAAAATTGGCTAATACAGTGAAACCTGGTTAAGTGTGACCTGGATAAGTGAGAAACCTCTATTATTGAGAGTTGCAATGAGGTCCCGGTTCTTTTTCATTAAATTACCTCTGTTAATGGGACTTTTTGAACCTGGTTAAATGAGATTTGAATTGTAAGACTTTTTCGATGTCTACCTCTATAATTGAGACTCTGTAGCTCAATTACCTGTATAAGTGAGACAAAATAATCAGGTTTTAACACGTTTTGACATGTTTGTTTACATCAGTTACTTCTCACAAGATTTCGAAATGTCAAATATTGATAATTCTATTATTTTTGATCAAATTTATTCTATCGAGAAACAGGTTTCAGCAACTAGCAATCAAGGACAATCAAACATAACCAATTACTTTAAGTCATAAACTTTACCGTATTGTTTTTTTTTCGACGCAATACATTATGTATGTACATTTATACCTACATTAAATTCATAACACCAAAAATACGCATTTTTATTAACATTTCCACCTCTGAAAATGGAATAACGGCACATTTCGACCTCTGTAAGCGGGGGCCTCTGTAAATGAGACAACTATAATTTTAAACCTGTTTAATTGGAAAACTGGATTATTGGAAACCCTCAATAATTGGTACATATGTCTTGGTCCCTTGAGTTCCCAATTAACCAGGTTTCACTGTACTATTCAAAATTCTACAAAGTTCACTCCCTGATCGCTTAGGTCATCAATAAAAAATGTTCAACAACTAGCTGGCGCCATCTAGCGAGAAACACTGGTAAGCGCAACTTCAACATAATATATGGTCACACTAAACGAGATTATGGTCTCTTGATGAACAGTTATGATATTTATGCTTCCAGCTTTTACAGATTCTGAATTTGGTTGAGCTTATTTGAAAGCAAACAGTACTGAAAAGTTTTATTGAAGGTTAACTCATAGAAGCTGCATAAATAAATACACAACTGAAATTCTAACTAAAAAACCCTTAACATTTTATGGTCTTCCAGTTGAAATTCGACTAGTTTTAAAGCAGTAAACCAGAAACACGCGCAGTTAACAACTCCTACGACTGCAGTAAAACCCATCTACACTTGCAATTAAGTAGCTGCATATTTAATTTGGGGTGGATGTTTCATAAAACTTTCTATGCTGGTCAAATTTGTGGACAGTTGTCCCTCAAATGCAATTTCATTTTTTAGTTGAAAACTTTTTTAAAAGTACTTCCAGTTGTTTTTGTTGTTGTTCTAATTGTTGGTGGTAGTTTTTATTGCCGTGCTTGCAACAAAATAAACAGCATACTAAACAAGTTTGATGGCCTCTAATTCAAGTGCAGCCCCGGCCAGCCATAGTGGCTTACAAGCTTCGTAGGGGCCTTGAGTTGGGGTTAGGGTTTTTGAGAGCTCGCATACGAGATTTGGTAACTGAGCGTTGACAAATTGGCCGCGAGCTCAAAAGACCCAGACAGGCGACACATACAACCAAGCATGGAAACCTAAACACAGAGATACACACACTGATACATAAAGCAACTATGTTGCTCAGTTGTAAGCATTGCATTCAAGAATAAATGACATGAGCTCGTTTTTGGATAAGTGGTCCTCTGACAAATCATTTTAAAGTCGTTGCTTTTTAAATACCCTTGGAAAAGGTATTTCAAAATTTGACATAGTATGTGAATTTTTTATGAGAAATCTGGAATGCTTGTACAAAGTAGTCTAGATAAATATTTCTCTGACGACATAAAAAATCTATGAAAATCTTCTCGTATTTTTAGAGCATACTCTTATAGTTAAGAGAATTTTTTTTTCTATTTTTCTCTTAAGTGGTTTAGCATTGGATGTGATGAAAAAAGTATGCACAAAAAATTCTTAAACTCTTAAATCTACTTAAAACAATTGCTTACAAAAAAAATATTAATATTCTTTTAAAGTGAGCTATACGTTCTCAAAACCCTAATTTACGATTACTTTAAGACAATTTTTTTTTACATTTTTAATCGTTATTTTTTTTTGAAAATACTGTGAACTGTATTATGCTAATAATTTCAAAATTTAGAGTATGTAATCAAAAAATATGAGAATATTACTTTGATTATGTATACGCAATGTAGCCATAAATAGAAAGTCAAGATAGTTGTAATCATTTATAGAAATTTGTTTTCCATATCTTAGCACTCCTTATCAACTCCCTCAAGTTTCAGCTCTGTACAGCACTACTAGACTTTTTTTTTCCAAAATTTTGGCTATTTAGTCTAGTCAACAATTATTATTACGTATACGCAACGTAGCCATAAAGATAGTTGTAAACATTTATAGAAAATTTTTTTTCCATATCTTAGCACTCCTTATCAACTCCCTCAAGTTGCAGCTCTGTACAGCATTACACGGCTTTTATTTTCCAAAAAATTTGGCTATTTAGTCTAGTCAACAATTATTATTACGTATGCGCAACGTAGCCATAAAGATAGTTGTAAACATTTATAGAAAATTTTTTTTCCATATCTTAGCACTCCTTATCAACTCCCTCAAGTTTCAGCTCTGTACAGCAGTACTCGGCTTTTATTTTCCAAAAAATTTGGCTATTTAGTCTAGTCAACAATTATTATTATGTATACGCAACGTAGCCATAAATAGAAAGTCAAGATAGTTGTAAACATTTATAGAAAATTTGTTTTCCATATCTTAGCACTCCTTATCAACTCCCTCAAGTTGCAGCTCTGTACAGCAGTACTCGGCTTTTATTTTCCAAAAATTTGGCTACTTAGCCTAGTAAACAATCGCCTTTGGCTGAGTCCTGCAGTTTTTTTTTTATTATACCTATTAACTAATTCGTAGAAAGAGCTTAAAATTATTATTCAGTCTTGAAGTCAAATGAACTTGAAATAAATATTTTAGAATTTTTCTACCATAATGATCCATTATGTTTGATATAAAAATCACTTTATTCTACAAAATATTTACTATCTAACTTATGACTTCAAAAAGTGATTTTGTGTGCTTAACTTAATGCATGTACCCATTTTATTCGACACTTTATAGGGCATTAAAAAAGTGCATAAAATCAGAGATCTTTCTTTGCATGCTAGCAAGCTCAATAAGAGCTCCCTTGGTTTTTGGGAGAAAGCTTGCATAAGTGGTAGCCGTAAACATTAATCTGCCATGGTAACAAAACTTTTGGAGTATAAAAACTTTGACTCGTCTATTATGGCTTTGTGGTGGCTGCTATACATGCAAGTTTAATGCACGATGTTGCATATATGCTATGTTTTGCGCCTTTGGCAATTTGTGGCAGTTTAAAGTTTCAGTTGCACAACGCTGCGTATGCGTAATCATTAAATGGTATTCAAAGAAGCTGTGACAGTGGCAACTCTGGCGTAAACATCATAAAATGTGAGGCTCTCGTTTGTTCACAGCAAGCTTATCAATCAATTCAGACACGGAAACACTCAAACTCACACACACACACACACACACACACACACACAGACACGCACACGCAGACAAAGCCATACAAGGACCTCAAATACGATGACAGGGTCAGAATAAAACTGTGGCGCCGGGACATCTAGACGCCTACGAAACATTAAATTTGGCATTGCGTAGCTTTAGCTGAAACTTTGGCCAAAGTCAACCCGCACAATGGTAAAAGTAGGCGACAAAGTCGATTCTGGAGGGGATTGGCGCTGGAGCCACAACTGCGACACAATGATAATACCAAGAACAATGGCGACCAAGTGTGCGGACGTATGGACAGAGGGACATTGGCGAGAGCCAGCACAACAACAAAGATGTTGCCAAAGCGTTGAAAAAATAAAAGAAAATGGCGACGGCGACAGCAGAGAGCTAGCGCAATGGCGAGCTTAGCACTAACAATTTGGCACAATGGAAAACTGTCGCATATCCCTTCGGTTTACTTCTGCGATATGCCACGATAAACACGAAGTGATAACATTTGCAGCACTCTATATGTGTGTTTAAGTGTTAGTATGTGTGTGTGTGTGTGTGTGCGTGCCACATGTGTGGCTGCACGTTTCGTTGTGTGTACGTTTGTTTATGACATACATATAGATTACTTGTAAGTTGCCCC
The DNA here is from genome assembly GCA_949987675.1 of Chymomyza fuscimana. Lineage (NCBI taxonomy): Eukaryota > Metazoa > Arthropoda > Insecta > Diptera > Drosophilidae > Chymomyza > Chymomyza fuscimana. The sequence continues at coordinate 90,302,048 of OX465089.1, read as the reverse complement.
CAAGCGTTTTATTTTCGCTCTCTTCTAAGCACAGATACACAAGCCTGCCCCTTCTGCCCCGCTCATACAGCCACTTGTGCAATATTATATACAATATATATTTATAAATATAGCAAATGTTCTTGCTCTTTAGGTTTTTTTTTTCGCTTTGGTTCTCATCAGAGCCAACGTCTTTTGAATTTGTCGCAACGCTGCAGAGTTTTCTTATATAGAGGGTGCACTTTTGTGTGCAGTGGGCGGATCTTTAAAAATGTTAAATTTTTTTTTTCATGAAATTTGGTCAAAAGAAAAAAATATTTATTGAAAAATTGCTTTTGAAACAATAAAATCGATTCCAATTGTCTCAAGATCGTTTGACAGCCTAAACAAAAAGTTCCATCAAAGCAAACAAAAAGTCACCCTTTATAAACCATATAAATTGTATTTATTTTGTTTAAAAGTGGAAAACGACAGCATAACAAAAACAACAACAACAAAAGCATTGCATATGTAAGAGTAGCAAATATAATTTAAAGTGTGCTTCAAGCGCAAGTTTGCTGCTTCAAGCAGAAGTTTTTCCCAAACATGGAAATCTAGCACTACATGCACTTGAGTGAAGTAGCAGCCGCGTTGCAACTTAAAGAAAAACCCAGCACATGTATTATACATGTGAATATAATTTTATTTGAACATAGTTTTTCTTTCAAATTTTTTAATTTTTTTTCTTTTTTAATGTTTGTTTTAGTTTTGAGTTTATTTACTTTTTTCTGCTTGCATAAATTCACTTTAAGCCCAAAATTGAGTGCTGTTGCAAGAGTCTGTTGAATAATGCAAGAGCATATGCCACATTCATCATCTTTTTTATTTTTTTTTTTGTTGTGGCTATAAAGTTTATAATAGAAAGCACTGGAAACTGGCCTGAAAGTACTGTACTCTATATAAAAATCAGACTTGCAGCTTTTGTATGTCACATTAGAAATTATTGTCTGATGTTGTAGAAAGCCGGACGCATATAAATTTACATAAAGCCAGTTCTCTAACTGTGCGTATAAAATGCATAAATATATGTATATATATATATGAATACTAGGCGGTTATACATGGCAAAAAGCCTGTGCTAGCCATAAATCCTTTTGGGCCACTATGCAAGCGCCGAACGTACATGCAAATGCATATGGCATATACATATATATATATAATGTATATATATATGTTTTATGTGACACAATCACACCATCATACTACGGCTATGTGAGTGGTTTTTTTTTTTTTGCAAGCTAAAAGGTAAAAACTTTTTAATATTTATTTTTGCATTTGCAGCTGCTGTGTGACCAGCATGACAACAGGAAATTTGCACGCACTCACAAACAGACAACACACACACACACACAAATACACATACACACTTATTCATTCATACACACATACTCTCAAACACTCAGTTGTCTAAGCTGATTTAATTCCGCTGCCCAGGGATGCGAACACATATGGCTTTTTGCAAAGTCATTCATGCATCAACATCAACTGTTGTTTTGTCGTCAACGCCAGCGTCAGCGTCAACGCCAACGTCAACGTCAACAGCATTTATGTGTGGCAGCATTTACTGCCACAATTTCAGTTAATTGTCTGGGAACAGGTAAAATGCATTTGCTTTATGTCGTTTGTGGCAGCAAAGTGGTCTAATTGCTAAACCCTCAGCCCTGAGGCATGCAACAGGGCACTACCGTGTGTTTGTAGCTGAGAAGTTGATCATCTAAACGTTTCTGACACTAGAAGGAGACACATTGGTTGATGACGCTGTTTGCTGTTAATTGTCTTTACTTTTAGTTTATCTTCTTTATGTTTCTTTAAAAGTAATTTTTCTATACCTATATGGCAATGATCTTTTAAAGAGTCTGTTGTATGCTCTTGTATTTTTTCTCAAAGTACTGCAGTATGGCAACGTTATGTCAATAGGAGCTAATTTTAAAGCTTTTGTTGTATAGTCTTTTTATTTAACTTCTTTTGAAGCAATTTTTTTTAAAGTACTTTAGCTCTTTTTATTTATTAAACTTAAAGTGTAATTTTTTTCAACTTAAGATTTTGTGTATATATGGCAACGCTTCAACAATAAGAGGATTATTTCATAAAGTTTTTTGTTATACGCTATTTTTATTTATCTTTTTTTGAAGCAATTTTTCTTCAAAGTACTGCAGTATGGCAATGCTATGTCGATAAGGCTTTTATTTCAAAATTTATTTTAAATTTTTTTTACCTAAAGAGTCATTTTTTTACCAATAATTTTGTGGATATATGGCAACGCTTCACAGATAAGAGGTTTTTTTCACAAAGTTTGTTGTTTTTTTTAAAGCAATTTTTTCTAAGAACTCCATTTTTTTTTTAACATGGCAACGCTATAACGTTAAGACTTTTATTTCAAAAAGCTTGTTGGTTTTTTTTTTGTCTTCAATTTTAATAGCAATTTTTTTAAATGTTTTTATATACAAGAGTTATATTTTAAAGAGTATATTGTTTGCTCGCTTCATATATCATATTTAAAAATCGATTTTTTCAGTAAAGTATTTTCAATAGTTTGAAAATATTAGCCGGAAAGCCTTTTTATACCCTGTACCGTATGGTACAAAGGGTATATTGTGTTTGTGCAAGCCGAAAATGTATGTAACGTAAAGAAGGAGAAGTCGGAGACCCCCAAAGTTACCTAAAGTATGATCACAGTGACTAGAGAAGTCGATATACCCATGTCCGTCTGTCCGTCTGTCCGTCTGTCCGTCTGTCCGTCTGTCCGTCTGTCCGTATGAACGCCTAGATCTCAGAGATGGTAAGAGCTAGAGCAACCAAACTTTCAGATAAGATCCCTCATTAATCCATAGGAGACAAGTTTATTTTATTTTTTTGATATCGGGACTACATTATATAGCTCCCATAGGGGTGTTTCAGAGGACCTCGAAAAAAAGCAAAAGTTTTAGATGGATAATTCGTTTGTTTATGAAGATATCATAACCAAATTTGGCAATCGGAAGTTTTTTAGAAACCCCCAGCACTGTACCAAATCTTATCAAAATCGGTTGACTATATCATATAGGTCCCATAGGATCGATCGGTCGAAAATTTGTTTTTTGTACAAAATTCGTTGTGTTTCGTTTGTTTGTGAAGATATTGTAACCAAATTTGGCATTAAGAAGTTTTTTAAAGTTCCCAAGCATTATACCAAATTTGATCAAAATCGGTTGACTATATCATATAGCTCCCATAGGACCAATCGGTCAAAAAATCGTGTTTTGTACAAAATTCGTTGTGTTTCGTTTATTTGTGAACATACCGTAACCACATTTGGCATTAACAAGTTTTTTAGAGTTCCCAAGCATTATACCAAATTTGATCAAAATCGGTGGACTATATCATATAGCTCCCATAGGGCCAATCGGTCAAAAAAACGTTTTTTGCACAAAATTCGTTGTGTTTCGTTTGTTTGTAAAGATATTGTAACCAAATTTGGCATTAAGAAGTTTTTTAAAGTTCCCAAGCACTATACCAAATCTTATCAAAATCGGTTGACTATATCATATAGGTCCCATAGGATCCATCGGTCGAAATTTTGTTTTTTGTACAAAATTCGTTGTGAATCGTTTCTTTGTGAAGATATTGTAACCAAATTTGGCATTAAGAAGTTTTTTAGAGTTTCCAAGCACTGTGCCAAATTTGATCAAAATCGGTTGACTATATCATACAGCTCCCATGGGGCCAATCGGTCAAAAAAACGTTTTTTGCACAAAATTCGTTGTGTTTCGTTTGTTTGTGAAGATATTGTAACCAAATTTGGCATTCGGAAATTTTTTAGAGATCTTCAAAACTGTCCCAAATTTTATCAAAATTGGTTGACTATATCATATAGCTCCCATAGGACCAATCGGTCAAAAAAACGTATTTTGAACAAAATTCGTTGTGTTTCGTTTATTTGGCAAAGAAATATCTTTTGGAGTTTGTAAGCAATATATCGGACTTGATTGCAATGGTACAGGGTATCCCAAAGTCGTCCGCGCCCGACTTAAACGTACGCCATCTTTTTTTATTGGCAATCAACCGAAACAAATTAGGTTATGATCCAATATTGATGAAAGTTATTCGCTATGAAAATATGTCAACTAAACTAAAATAAGTGTTTTATTACATTTACTACAAAAAATTAATAAGATATGAGAAATAATAAGGGAAAGGCTTGTAAGTTGACACGGCTTGTTAGTTGGCACACCTGGTCGATTTTAATGTTCCAGCAATGAAAATACCAAAATTCTACCTGTCTTCGATGGCAAATTCGCCGTAAAGGCAGTGTGTGTGTGACAAAATATGAAAATTGTTTTTAAAGAAAATTGAAATCGGAAAATAAAAAACATTATTTTTGATCGCACTCAAAAACTGATCAAATCAAAATAAAAAAATCAAGAAAAATATAAGTGCTGGAACTGAAATGAAGTTTCATAATCAAAAAACGTTTTCGGACATACAGTGAATAGACAAATTTTTTTCAATGCATTCCAAAATGGCTTCAAAAATGTAAGTTGGCACACTTTTTAGCTTGTAAGTTGCCACACATCTATGTTAATTTTTTCCCATTGCTATGTCATTGAAACTAATTTGAATTGTTTTTAGTGAATTTTTCAGCCATTTTCGGATATATTTTTTCAATATTTTCGGTAACAATTCAACCACAATTTTGACTTTTTTCTTTTTTTTTTTTTTTTCTTGTTTTTTTAAATTCAGTTAAATTTAAAATCAATAAAATTTCATAAATTTTAGCAATAATGCGTTTTTATTTCAGTTTTCTCAAATTTTCAGCAATTTTTGCAGGTGTGCCAACTTACAAGCCTTTTTTTTGGAGTACATTTTGTCTCTTTTGAAAATCGTCTGTAAAATGCTAATATTTATAAATTTCAAATGATTTGCTTATTGTGGATTATAGCTCATTCTTTTCTCTTTTTCTTTTCTCTTTTTAACTGTATAGTTATATCGATGCCTATGTGTATTCAATGTCGAGATATAGCTAAAAAAGCTCTGGTATGTCAACTTACAAGCCTTTGCCTTATATATTTTAAATAGTGTAAATAAATATGAAATATGAGAAATAATATGACAAGTGCTCAGATTCCTGGGCTTGGTCATATATTCACTCAATGAATTCATTTTTCTGATTGACGACAAAAAAACAGGTACACAAATATTCCTAATGTAGAGCGAAAAGTTTCCTAGAGCGAACTCCAACTGGTTCTTCTCAGCGAAAAACAAGCAACATGGCCAAATCTGCAGAGATTCGGTCCTACCAGTGTCTTTCCTTTAGCGTATCTTTCACACAATTCACCCCATTGGAATTTGTAAGCGTTAGAAAAATCTTGATGTGGTCCAATACAACCTCGATAAATCCTATGGGCAGATCTAAGTTACCTTTAACCCTCCGTCGGACACCTGGGTCTGGCCAGACCTATTTCGTTTTTGACCGTTAATTCAAAGTATTTCTAATTTAGATATCGACTTGCGCTTCCAGGTAGCTTCCTAAAATTTTATTGGCTATCGATTCATGTATAGTAGAAATATCAAAAAGTCCTTAAAACAGACGAAAAAAAGGATTTGAAAAAGTTTACCCTCGGACGGACACATGATGCCTGGCTGGACCCCTATGTATTTAAATACATTATATGGGAATTTACCTTATGTTTAAGTAAAATCGCTTATACTTGCTTTCTATGTGTTTCTAAGAGTCCATAAATGAGCTGGCATTATATCACATAATATAATACATTTAAATCCCTTTACTTTCGTTCGAACAATGAATTTAATCAGAATAACCAAAAAAAAAAAATTGTTTTTTCCAAATCCAAATCTTTTTCGAGTATTTATTTCCTCAGGCAAGAAGCTCAACATATGATAAATCGATACAGAATGGTGCTTATTAAAGAAAATATACCTCGTTGGTATATAATTGATCCGAAACATGAGGTAAATTCCCATATAAATGTATGCAAATACATAGGGGTCCAGCCAGGCATCATGTGTCCATCCGAAGGTTTAAAAATATGTGTCCGACGGAGGGTTAAGAATATTGACAAACTTCTATTACAAAATGTCCAGCTTTATTAAGACATTACGACAAACAACACTAATTCTTTTAGCAACTGCCACCCACGCTATTTCCAACTCAGTAATAGACTCTCAACTTCTATGTAATCTATTTTTATTTTAATGCGCTAAAATTTTTCCCAATGAATTTAGCCATAAATATGATTTTCAATAAGTGCTTTCCACGTGGCGTATGTGCAATGTGTTTAATTTGAACATGAAATTTAATTAGCGCTCACAAATGGTCGCATTGGAGCTGGGAATAGTAATTGCATTAATGGTATTTATTACACACTTAAGCGAAGGCGAAAAAAAAAAAAAAATAAGTTGAACAAATGGCGCTCTTGGAATTCGCCTTGAATTACGCAGCCAGTTACGCAGCTGGTCGATTGCGCGGGGTCATTGGGTGGCATGGGTCCTGGGTTCTGGTGCGGAATTGGTTGCTACACTCGTAAAAAATGCTCATCAAATCGATATGAATTGGTAGTCAATTTCTTATTTTATTTTATATACGCTTAGGGCGAATTGGTCATAAACAAGCGTCTGCCGACTTCCACTCGAATTTCACACAAATTCGAAGGAAAAAAATTATTGTCTTACCAAAAGACTTGCTGCTTAAAGTGATGTTTATTTGGAATTTTATTTTTTTAATGCATTAACTAGATTATTTTGATAGCCTGAAACTGGAGTTGGGAGCGACCTATGACCCTAAACACAAAGAGCTCGTAGATTTTAGTTTTTAGATGTGCTTACAGCAATTAAAGAGCATTAAAAAATACAAAAATTGGTCATAATAAATTCCTGCTACCTGGACGCAAATATGCTTGAAATAACAATCAGTCTGGAGTTCCAAACAGCTCTACCGAAAAATACTCTAAGTGAGACTTACAAAACTAGTTTATTAATTTTTTTGAGAACCTTTAATACAAGTCCGTGGTGCTTTTGACCCCATCCCGTGCAGCTTTTGAAATAATAAGTTTCAAAATCAAACGCATACCCAAGCAATTTCAATGCAGCCCCTGAAGGTATGCTATGCTTTTTTTGGGCTGTCTACTCAGTACAGACTTTGACTGCGCTGCTTCCTTCCTACGTTACTCTCTCTCAATTTCTCTCTATATTTTCCTATATTTCTTTTTAAAATTTTTCTCATTCTATTAAGCTGATCAGTGCATACGCGCATCATATTATGACCTACTTTTATTTTGTTCAGTGTATCGCAACCATGCCGCGAATTTCATCAGCGCTCGATGGGGCCACAAATGGAGCGCCAATATGGTAAAGTCGCACTGCTGTGCACATCCGGCAGCTGACAGGAAACGTGGGCGTCAGCCCGTCAGACATACTAGACAACAATGCCAACCAACTGACTGAAGTGAAAGCTGGTAGGAGAAGGTCATGCTCACCTTACGCTAATGAGTAAGTCAGCAAAGCAGAGAGCGAAGCAGGCAGAGAGTAACAACAAAAAAAAAAAAAAGAAAAAGAAAGCGTATAACAAAGCAAAATATAAAACGCTAAGCGAGACAGAAATATACTTAACTTACTTTTCAGCAAATCCGCCAGTGTCGTGAAGTCGTTTATTTCAACTGCGCTTAGACGTAAATGAAGTTACCTGCGTAGGGTAAATGAAACGGGTACGGGTGCGGCTGCGGGTACGGGTATGCAGCGCATTTAACGGTTGTCTTTAGTTTGCTTTGTTGTTGATATTTTTTGTTTTTCTTTCGCTTTGCGCCATTTATATCGCCATTTCCGTTTTGGGTGGCCAAGCACGCACTTGGTTTTAAGTTTAACATAGACCGAATTTGTAGTTGTTTTTGTTATTGTATTTTTAGTGCTGTTTTTTGTTGTTGTTGTTGCAGTTTTACTTTAATTTTGCTACACCGTTTTGTTTGGCGCACAAAAGTATGCTGCATATAAGTAAAAAAAATAAAAAAATTAAGTATACGTCAAGTGTCAGCTGTATTTGTTTAGCTTATTGTCAACATTTTGGCCAAAAGCTGCCGCCGCTTAATGCCTGCGCCTAATGTTGCCACAAGCGCGTCATCTGTAAAAGTGTTATATATATGATGAGTGTGCGGCATAGAAGCAGCAGCGCATTTGAGTTTAACGACAGACAGGTGTGATAATAAGTATAATGACCGCCTTGCTACGATGCCGTCATAAACTTTTAGCTATCACTCATTTTAATTTTAAGCCCAGATTGCCAGCTGCTGTTAGGGAGTGAGTTCTGGGTGTACGAAAACCAGAGTGCCGCTTTAGCCGAGATTTCTACAAATTTCGAATATGTTTTACGAGGGTTGGCTGTTAAGTAGTTGAACTAGGTAAGTAAGGTGGCAAGGTTCTGACGGTTAAGTAGTTGAACTAGGTAAGTAAGGTTTCAAGGTTCTCATTTGTGGGCTAGTGACATAGTTTACGCCGCTTAAATTACCTTGAAGAGCTTTGGCCATACTTTTTGGACAAGAGTTTACTAAAATTGAGCATCAGACTCTTATTCGTTTATATACATAATTTATACTAAAGAAAAATTGAGTTCAAAAGCAAATTGAGCGATTTGGGAATTCTGCGCCTTTGATAGAAACTATTTATTAAGACAGATGAAGATTTCCAAGGCCAGACCATCAGTAACAAACATTAACTATCGTAGGTACGATATTCCAGTAATGTCCACCTCCCAGAGTTGGTTGACAAAATCCACGGAACATTTCAGCACGATAGAGTGAAGGCTTGCATATTGCTGATTCCGTCGGCATCTCAGCCGTATGAATGGCAAATATATGCAACAGATTTGAAATGAGGAAGCTGGAAAAGCAATTGCTTTACTAAATTCTAAGCTTGGGATGATACTTGAATACAGCACAAAACATTAAAGACTAAGAATAATTTTAAGTCGCTCATTTTTTTTTTGAGTAATCGACATCAAGAAAAGGCAAAAGCTGCTTTCAACAAGAGGATGGCGAGAGATTTTTGAGTCATATGGATAACCATGAAAAAATCTATACGAAAAACGGATATTGTTAATTGGAGTTATAAAGCAAACTGATTTAAAGCATAAAAAGTAAATTTGAAAAAAAAAACATGTCAAACTTCAAGCGCCACGAAATTTTTTGAATCCGCCCCTACCTCTCAAACTGTCAATACCTTTGTCATAGCAGTCAAATTTGAATGAAACTTGGATGCATCACAGAACAAGGAAGGAACAATTCAAGCAGCTGGTTTCTTTTGTGGAATGGACAACAATATGATGGCAATGGATTTTTCGGATGCCCGTAGCTTTACTTATAACGATTACCTTGAACAAGGCAACAAGATAAATGGAAACGATAATATGGAGATATTGAATCACTGTGGATTTTCAGCCAGCAATGGATTACACTGTAAATAAATTTGTAATTTTTTTTCTGTATTCACCCATGTCTCTTAGACTGTCCAAATCTCCATCAGAGCACTTAAATATGCATGCCCATAAAGTTAAAAAATTGTCTACCTTTCAGCTTATATGCAAGCATGCATATTTCATAAGCATTCTCATGGCCTTATCAAGACTGATACTGATACATAATTATGACTATGGCTGGGCTGTTAATCAGCCGCTTTATTAAATCTAATGCCCCGGCATTAGGGACTGATTTCAATATACATTGCACAAATAAGAATACGAATGAGTTGGCGAATGAGCCTAGTACCCGACGCACTTAATAGTTGCTTTGCGTACTATTAAATAAACATGACTTGGCTGAGTCGCCTGCTGACTCAATTCTGGCTAAGGACAAAAGATACAAGATACAATATACAATATACACAAGGCACAAATGGCACACAGCGCGCAAATTCCTGGGCTGATATTTGTAAGACAGGCGGAAACAAACATATTAGTAGGTATGTGTGTACATAACACTGAGGGAAAAATTGCTCTAAATGAGGAGGGAAAAAGTCGGTGACAAAGCAAAAAGTTGCTGATGAGCTAACTTTAAGAAGGCAATGTTTGCCAAAGTTCAGCTTTTTAGTTTTGAGTTGGTTTTCTTAAATCTTTAGGCATTTTACGGGCAACAAAGGTTTGAAGCAATTAGAGCTTGCACAGAAAATTTTACAGTTTTTAAGTGGCGTATTGGATGATTCAGATACAAGAGAAAACTTTGTTGGAAAAGTTGGATTCATTGTTGCTTCATATTTAAGCGAAATATATCGTTGCACGGAAATTCAAACTTAAAGTACTCTAAGGTAAAACAAAAGATTGTTGAATAAAATATGACTGAAAATCTTTTGAAAAAGGATGTTTGCTAGAAAAATTTTTGACAAAACGGTTTGGAAAGAAAGCAAACATATTTGTGCTGCCATTTTTCAATTTTTTTTTTAACATAGGTTTAAAAAAATTTCTGTAAAGCTAAAATATCTGTAAAGTAAGCTTTCTTAAAGATCTTTAGATACATAACATATAACAAAAGCTTTTGACTCAGATAGTTTTCAAGAGATTGAAAATAAAAATTTGCGACGGAAGTATAGATAGAAAACATATATAAATAATGTTTTTCATTATATCTTACATTAATAAATTACCATTCGGAAACTAAATCATTTACAATAGTCATTTAAATTTGTTATACAGCATATATGAGAACTTAGTTTTAAGTCATTTGTATGAATTAATTTGTTTATTATACTATCTTTTTTTTATTACGAAATTTACTGATTATACAATAAACCTAATAAACAAACATTAAAAAAAAAACATATTTCTGCAGCCATTTTTCTTTAAAATCATGTATAAAACAATTTCGCTTAAGCAATTTATAGAGAAAATAAAATAACTTAAGGATCTTCAGATATCTAACAAAAAGTTTTTGACTACGAAACTTTTTAAAAGATTGACAATAAAATTTGTGACGAAGAAGTTTAGAAGCATAGATCTCATATTTGCGTATATAAAAAAATTTGTTTAATATAAATACATAGCTTAACGTTGATGCAGGTATGTTCTTAACAAAATTAGATTATAACAAAAATATCAAAACACAGAAATCTGATATGTAAAAAGCTTTTCATTAATGCAGTTTACAACAGAGAGCTGCAACGAGTAATATATGTTCGATTGCAGTCGAACATGATATTCGCAGTCATACTTGCATGATCGAAAAGTTCGCTAGCGTTTGGGTTGCTTATGGAACACACAATAATTCTCATTGGCTGGGAATATTATACATGAGCATATAAAAAAAATGGAAGACAACATCATTTTTATTGGCTGGTTATATCGATACCGCAAAAAGGAATTAAACTTGTACAAAAATAACAATTTTTAAACCACAACATAAGAACATAAATTATGTACTTTTTTTTTTAAATTAAAATATAAAATATTTTCTGAAATAATACAAATTGGATTATTTTAAGATATATAATTGTTGCAAAAAAATGCGTAAATATGTTTTCTTTTTATTAAAAAATTTCAAAATGTATCTTTATGCCTGTATGACATGAGCTGACTCGAGTTGATTCGAGCTGACGAGCTGATCAGTTCGTAAACAAAGCAACCGTGCAAGCTTTTCGATATTTGCTAAGCCAAATTCTTTGAAATACATAAGTATGTCTTAAGAAAAAGATATATAAAATAACTCAATTAAGTATGTGCAAGTCTAAAATGCATGAAACATAGCAAAAGTTACCTAAAGAATGAACACTGGGACTAGATATAGACATGCACTGTCTGTCCGTCTGTCTGAACACCTAGATCTCAGAGATGATATAGATTTTATATTTATAGATTTTATTATGTGGCGGAAAACCAGATAATTATTTTTTTTTTTGTATTTTTGCATTATTTTATATGTATATGACCCATAGGGGCATTATGCAGCCTCTTTAAAAAAAAGTTGTAAGGCCATAACTGATTTTTTTGAGTTTGATAGGCTTTTAAGCCGTATACATTTTTTTCAAAATATGTTCTTAGAGCATAATTCGTTCGTTCCTAGAAAAATCATGACCGAATTAGGAAATCAAAAGTTTTGCGGAGTACCTGAGCTTCATACCAATTTTTTTTTCTATTTGTTTATTTTTACGTTGTGTCTCAAAGTTTAACGTTTTTTTTAAAAAATTTTTTTTTTTCAGTAAAAGATATATGTGTAAATTTTTATCAGAAGAAACAGAGGTATCGAAAAAGACTTTATCAATATTTCAAAACTGATCATAGTCTTCTTATTTCGAAAATTGTAAATAAAGTTGGGATAAAAGTATTTTACTCTGAACATAAAGCGAAAATTTTCAAATAAAGAAAACCTTTTTTTTTTTTTTTTTTTTTTTTTTGAATATATTTATTTATTGGCAATCAACCGAAAAATTCAAAAGGTTTTAATCCAATATTTATACAAAAATAAATCGCTACACACTAAATATAGGTGTGTGATAGGGCTTACATTACTACATATATACATATATACAATATTTACAAAAAGAAAATGTGCAAAAAAAAAAAAAGATTCGACTGAATCTACAAAATACTCAGGTCTTTGTAATCTGCTAGAAAAAAAAAAATTATAGTCTGATTTAGCGACATTAAACATTTCCTCATAAAATATTAATAAGACACATAGTTGCTATGTTAAAGCACGCCTTCTGAGATCATATGGGTGGAGTCGTTTCAGGCGTCTTCTTGGTCTATGACCGGCCAGGGCACATGCAAGAGAATTGGGATGGGATCGTAAGCGATCCGCGTAACGGCCGCTAAGTTTATTTAACAAGTCACCCACAAAAGGAATGCCTAGATCCTTGTGAAGGTTGCGATTACGGATGTACCATGGGGCATCAGCAATTTTGCGCAAGGTTTTATTTTGCAAAATTTGAATTTTTTTCATATAGGACTTAGCTGCGGTTCCCCAGACTTGGATGCCATAATACCAAGCTGGCATTATTATACTCTTATAGAGGATGCTTTTATTTTCAAGGGACAGCTTGCTGGTTCTGCCAAGTAGCCACTCCATTTTGCCAAGTTTCGCTCTGCACCTTGCTGTTATTATTTTAATGTGCTGTTTCCAGCATAGTTTTTTGTCGAGATGAATGCCAAGGTATGGGTGCGATGTTTTAATTGGAATTATCTCCCCATTTAAGGTGAGTGCAGGACTTGGGTCTTTCCTTAACGAAAATAAAACGCTGGAAGATTTGTCACCGTTAAGCTGGATGCTCCAGCGTTTTGCCCAAATTGCGATAATGTCCAACTGGTTCTGCAAGGCATCAGTTGCCATTTGGACGCTAAAGGAAGACGAAAGAATAGCAGTGTCGTCAGCATATGTTGCCGTTATAAGCTCAGAACTGCCCGTCGAGCTCGGCATGTCCATAGTAAAAACGGAGAATAAAAATGGTGAGAGAACGCTACCTTGCGGCACTCCAGCTAAAGAAAACCTAGGCTTTGAAAATCTTACTTACTATAATACTATATTTAAATTGAAAATTGTACATTACTTTTTTTTTATTTTAAATAAATTAAATTAAATTTGTTGAATGACATAGTATATGGAATATCAGATTCAATACGCTACAGAGTTTCTTAAGATGTCGATCCGTTTCGCCGTCACTATATTTGGCTATGTTAAATTTGAGGCCAACAGTTGTTGCTACTTAAGTCAAGTATTTGGCACTAATCATAAACAGTTTACAGAAAATAGCTGTGTACTTTTTTTTTAACTTACTTTTCTTTCAAACACATATTCTATGCTCTTAGAAAAATTTTTAGTATTCCAACTCAATTACAAGCTAAACAAACTTTCCTTCATAAATAGCTTCAACTTAGTATGCTTTTTGTTGCAGTGTATCCTGCCTCTTAGGCACAAACAGAAGAAGTCGACTGACTTAAAGAAAAAAAAAAAGGCGCGCCAAAAACAAAAAAATAAAGAGAAGCGCAAAATAAAAGTGCGTATAAACGTTAAATATTTTATAAATGCAAAAAGGATAATATTAAAACGTGGCACGCGAAAAACAACAGGAGTTCCGAGAACAACAACAACAACACCATTGACTGCCATATAAATACACCAGAGAATTGCTTATTTGTAGATGATGATAAGAACGTGTGAGATATAGGAAACAGGCAACAGCAACAACAACAACAACAGCAGACAATGCCAATAGCTTTGAGGCGGCAAAATTTTAGTGGAAAATTTGGCGAAAAAAAGCTTTTGATATTTTATTCATGGCCAAGTCGCGTTCTGGCCTCGTCTTTGGCTTTAATATTTCTATCTTTTTGCAGCAGCTGTCAATTGGCATTAGAGATTCTTTGTCTAATATTGATAGATAGCAAGCAGTAGCAAATATACCCGATTTGAGGCTTTTGTATGCACTGGCTGTGGCGGCTTAGCCTAAATGTTTATTGCGTTGGGTTTCTGCGCCGAACCGTAGCCAGAAAAAAACCCCGAAATGTAACCCTAAAGCATTTGCACGCGCAATTAACACCAACAAAACCGCATACTTTAAGCCACGCACTTACACGCACACACACACAGTTACACTCACACACGGAGTTACACTAACACAGATACGCGTCAAACACACACGATATGATTGTTTTTCGCTTCATGCGCGTTCTAAAATTCACAACATCCGCTGTCCTTGCCAGGCGTCGTGCGACTGATTGCCAGAACGTACAAAAAACGTGATGCCGTTAGCTAGCTGCTATGGCGGCTGGTTACCGTTAGTTCATCAGTGGCTTCGCCTTGCGACTATCCGCAGCATTCAACATCCGAACTACGAATGAGCTTGACACTTACACAATTTTTCGGAGTTTCGTTATGGCCGCATGCAACTCGTGGCACTGGGGCACTGGCACAAAGCGTAAATATTCGTAGTAGCTTCTGCTGCTGTGCTCATGACGCATGCGTCGTGAGCGACGTCTGCCACGACGACATTGACACACTCACGCGGCGGCATCGTGCTACGCCAACGAAATCTGTGTGTCTGTGGCTCTGGTTGCATGATTCGACAGATGCATTGAATGACGACGGCACATTATGTGAATGATTTGGAATTAATATGCAGAAGTTTAAGTTAAAGTCACCTGGGAGCTCTTGGGTGGGAAAATTGTGCGGACGAAGCAGTAGGGGTATGGTGCTGGTGATTGTAATGCAAATTACTTGTAAATATTTGCTTAATTTTAGCTTTGGGAGTGTCAGCAGTAGGCAAGCTCAAAATGTGCGTGCTTGGTTTTCTTCTTTGGATTCTAATCTATATATTGGAAATATTTTCTTTACGATCTGCCTAAGGTGATAATCTGTGAGTTTCCAGAGCAGAGCTGTGCAACAAAATAGGAGATGTAGGCTACATCTTTTTAAAAGCTCATTATTTGGATTTACAATGCGAGGAAATTGAGCTAGGGTATGATTTCTGAGAAGTAGGCCGCTTTCTAGCAGCTCAATGGCTGGTGGACTGCAGTGGTCATATTATAGGTAACATTGCCTTAGGGAAAATGTGGATACAGACACTTCAGGGAAAGAGGGATATAGATGCAGAGCAGTATTTCGTACGTACTACAGGGCGGATACATTTGTACGCAGAAGTTTGCTCTGAAAATGGTATTGGATTTCTTGAAACAGAATTCAAGTATAATTATTAATATTATTATTCTTTTAAAAAAAAAAATGCTTTGAAGAAGCATTTTATTTATACATATTTATAATTCTTTTAAAAGAATGAAATTGTGATAACACTAGTTTACACGAAAAATGAACCTTCGTAAAAAAGTGTTTTTTAGAGTAATTTTGGGTCGAGAAACACGAAAATGACAACCTAGTACAGATTAAGATTAAAAATTATTGAAGTTACAAGCAACCAAAGTTTAAAAAAAGTGTAGTTTTCGACCATTTCCCAGAATTACAAATTTTCGGATTGCTTTTTATGAACGAAAAAAATTTTTTAAAAATGATGTTAAGCTTTAAGCTGATTGGAATCTAAGATCTTCGAAATTGTATAGGAACTGTAGATGTTATGGAACCATGAACGAAAAATCATGACTACTGCTGCATACAAATTCGCAAACGAAAATCTTTGAGTGAAAAACTTTTTTTTTCATACAGAAGTGTGATTGGGTGAAGATAACTGAAAAAAGTGCCCAAAAACATGTTTTTTTGAAAAATCTCGAAAACGGTGTTTAAGAAAAAAAGTTTGTCATTTTCGTGTTTCTCGACCAAAAATTACTCTAAAAAACACTTTTTTACGAAGGTTCACTCGATGACTCATAAATTTGTAAACTAATGTAATTTGTCAATTACTTACAAACATTAGAGTTTTTGCCTGATTGTATGTTTTACCCAACGTATTCATATCTTATCTGTGTCTTAGGTTAGTAATAAATTTTTACAAGAAAAAAATATACAAAAAATTTGATTCAAAATTGAGTTATATAAATTAGTTAAAAGGAAAACCTTTACATTTGTAAAACACTTAGGAATATTATTGTATATTATTTCGCATGGCAATTTCATCGGCTTAGAATGTACAAAAATAATTCAATAACAATCAAAAAATTTAAAAATATATATTTAATATTGGACTTTGGTTTTTTAATTTAGAAAGTATTCCATTACCGATTCCTTTGTCATCAAAATTTTTTAGCTTACATAGATAGATTTTCCTTTGTATTGTGGAGAGGAGGAAGTAGCCCAACATTATTATGCGTGACTGTGTAGTCATTGAATAATCGCAAAATGTGATCTGCTCTCAAAAGACTTAGAGTGACGTTGTTTGAATATTTTTAAAATATAGACACTTGTTAATTTGAATAAATAAGCTCTGCAAATTCCAATTCTTAAGGCTGGGAAATTTTTTGGGCTTAAAAAAAAGTTTAGGTAAAAATTTTTTTTGCTAAAAGTATCATAAAAACCTTTTTCATATTATCCATACGCAATTATACACACAATAACGTATACGCCAAGTTGGCAAACCAAGTGTTGTAACACAAGCAACTTAGCTTATTCCACATCCACAATTTTGCTTTACTTTTTTTTTTCTAAAATACAAGCCGCAGTAATCTTAAGCCTTCTTTGTACTAGTTTTCAATGTCTTTTATTACGTATACGCAATGTGTGCTCTATTATTAACACATTATGCGACAAGAGGCTGCTTAAAAAGTTGCTCTTATTTCTTCACATTATGTAGCCAAATAAAACTCAACAATTATTGATTTCAAATCGCTTTTTGACCATTAAGTGTGACATTACGTATACGCCAAGTTGTCTGCTTGGGTTGTAAAATTCTATTTAATGCCGAAATAACTGATTTTAGATCGCTTATTTCCGTCAATTATTGTTTTTATTGCGTACACGCCTAGCTGGCTGCTATAAATTTTACATATTATTTCCGTTCGAGCCCACTGTGGGGCCAGCAAATGCTCGTATTTTTCGGAGTAAACAACCAGGGCTGGACATGCGCTGTGCGCTTACTCACACGTACACAAATAGGTGCACCCACACACGCACACACACGTTTCGAAAATCGTAAAGCAACCAGACATCAAGACGCTTAGTTTGAAATTGCGGTAGGCTTAAAATTACGTCAAAACTGTCACTAAAACATCAATTGTTGTTGTAGTTCTGCCATGGCATTAGCCGGCCTTGTGATTTGCATAAATTACATATTTCAGATAATAGGGCTCTAGGCTTAACTTTAAAAAGTGGCTTTTAATTTACGGCCTTTAAGGAATTTTCATACGGTTGAAGTGTGAAAAACAATGCCGGAATGTTATAATTACAAGAGCAATACATTTATTTATTTCCACGGCTGTTTATTGTCATAAGATATTATTTATGCACATGCCAGAGCGCACGCCGCGCTCATAAATCTTTTAGCCTGGTCATAATTGGAGCATGACATGCATTGTCGCGCATTGGTCAGCATTGGAGCATCGTCATATGAATGATTCATATATTTGTATAGGTTGTATGTATATGTTTATGGATACGCTATGAATGGGCGATTCTTTTGCAAATCAACAAAATTTATTTTAATATTATTGTGAATTATTTATACTAGTGGACCCGGTACACCTTGTTCTATCCGAACGTTGGCTTGCCAAAATGAGTGTGTTTAGGCAAGGAGTTTTGATATTTGCAAAAATTCAAAGTAAATATTTCTCACTTTTTTGGATGACCGAGAAGAACACAACAAAAAAAAACACTGGGAAAAGTTAAAAGTTTTGCATATCACATGAGTTAATAAAAAAAATAGAACAATTGAAAAAAAGTGAAATCTTAGAATCTTTAAAATAAAATCGCAGATAACATTGGATATTATCCCAGCAAGCCAGATACCTAATTTATTTGCTCAATCGATCACATTTTGGAAAAAATCATAAAAGAAACAATTCTATCAATCAATTTGTATAAGGCGCTTATAAGACCTATCAAATCCAGTATATGACAAACATAGTACAATATCAAAGCACCGTGGTACACAAACGAAGAACATCCGACAATAAGCTTTTAAAATAATTCATTCATTAGTGTTAAACTAATATAGACAAAAAAAAGTTGGAAATTTCTGTCAAAATTACAAAATTAAAAATTCCTGTAATATAATTTATCACCACGGTATTCTCTGCCTGGCGTAAGAGGTCCCTAAAAGAGAACTAGTCAGATGCAGGCATACTTACCATCACATTGAGCCTGAGGCACATTTTTAACATCTTAAAGATCTTCCAAAGATCAGTGTATGCGATTGGTTACCGGGTCTGGAGACAACCGCCGGTGTAAAAGGAAAGTCCATAACTAACGAATATCCATACGCAAGTGCCAAAAACATCATCTTTTAACATCACCAACGAATGGGTCTCAGCGACGACATGATCCAGGATCGGAATGCCTGCAGACAAACGCTGAGATCGCATACCCACACCTCAGGAGGAGCATAAGTGAATCCGAAAAGAGGTAAACAAGGGTTTGGGAGAAGAAGAAGACAAAAAAAAAAAAAAAATGGAATTAGAGCAAAATCCAAAATAAAGTCCCAATATTTTACCAGCGTTACTGACGATGGTCACAGATTTTAAATTTCAACAATTTTTTCTCTGCCAATTCCAATCGATTTGTAAAAGAATTACCCATTTATTTACGCACATAAACACATAAGAGTATATGTATTATATTTATGGCTTTATTACCCCGACTGCATTATTATTAATAATTTAATTCTATAGGTTTAGTTGCGGCTGCCGTATTGTTTAATGTGAACAATTGAAATGCATTTATGTGAATTCAATGTATGCGATTAAAATACAGTTGAAACTCGATTAATCGATTTTTGTATACTGACTCAAAGCAATTATTTATGACAAAAGGATCAGCACCGATTTCAATTTCGATTAAGAATTATGTCCTAGATCTCAGACATAGACACGACTGACGAACACGTTAACATCGAACCCTCGATAAATTATCGGAATTGTACTAAAAAATTTGATGAAGACAGAATACTGACTACAAACATAAAAAATTTAGTTACTAGTTGGTTTTCAATTTAAATAATTTTTTTTTTTTATGTAGTTATTGAAAATGGCATAATTATTTTTATTAATATAATAATCATAAAAATCGAAGAGCTCACAAAAAAATCATATTCCGCTTCACTAATTTTGTTGTTGTAAGATTTCGATTATTTATCGAGCTATCGAAATATTAATTATTTTGATACAATAGTCATAAAAATTGAATAGATGGATCCAAGAAATATTTTTTTTTCGTTAAATTCCCATTATTTATCAAGTTATCGAAAATAATACAATTAATTACATTAATACAATAATCTAAAAAATTAAAGCTATCAATTTCATAAATAGCCTGCATCACTTATTTTTTTAATTTCGATTATTTATCGAGTTATAGCAAATAATATAACTATTAATATTATTTTTTTTTTAATATCAATTATTTATCAAGTTATCGAAAAAGGTATAACTAATAATATTAATACAATAACATTAAAAATTTAAGCGATCGATTGAAATAGCCCACATCACTTTTCTTATTTCGATTATTTATTATTATTAATTTTTTTTTTGTTTATGAAATATGCACATATTTAACAAAATAAAAACAATTTATATTATATTTATATTGTATTAATTATTTTAGTAAATTTACTTATTGTCTAATAAAGACAGATTGTAAATAAAATGCAAAAAAAACAAAAACAAAAAAAAAAAAAAATATTTAATTTGTAAAATTTCGATTACTTATCGAACTATTATTACATATGGTATAATTAAATAGGATAACTGCGTACGATAGGGTCTCAGGTCTAGTTACTCGTTGCCCTAATCTTTATTAGTTGTAGTATTATTATTGTATTATAATAATAAAATAAAAATAAAATAATTAGATTAAAAATTACTCGCTTTACTTATTTTTTTTTTTAATTACAAATTTTTTTTCGCAAATGATAAAATTAATTGTATAAATGCAATTATCATAAAGATTGAAGAGATCAACTCAAAATAAGGCCCGCGTCACTTTTTTTTTGTTGTAAAATTCCGATTATTTTTCGAGTCAATAATATGCAATAATCATAAAAATTGTGTTTTGAAAAATTAAATTTTTTACTTATTTATCGAAAATGATATAGTTACAAAAATCAAAGAGATAAACTTAAAAAATGGCCAGTTTTACTATTTTGTTTACGAAATTCTGATTACTTATTGAAATTGGAATAGTTAATTAAAAATGACCCGCTTCACTTATTTTATTTTGTGAAATTCCAATTATTTAGCGAGTTATAGAAAATTATGTAATTAATTATGTTAATAAAATATTTTTAAAAATTGAAGAGATTTACTTAAATATGGCGAGCTTCACTTATTTCTCGTTGTAAAGTTTCAATTATTTATCGAGTTATCGAAAATGATATAATATTAATAGATAAATAGGCAAATAAACCGGCCAGCTTCACGTATTTACGCCCATACAAATACAAATTTTAGTTGTTTTTATTATCGATGAGTGCTAGACAAAAAGTTTTTTTTTTTAAATTTGTTAGTCCTATGAAATGTTTGCGTTTTTAGTAATTAAAATCCAATAAAATATTTAAGTGGAAAAGTAATTTTTTAAAACACAAATTTATTATTTATATATTTCAATGCGAATAATGTGCTTATAAAATGAAATTTTGCGTGCTAAATATTTTTAAAAATCATGTATAAAAAAAGCGCGTCAATAAAAACGATATAAATAAAATACACTTTGTTTTTTAACACAAAAAAGAGAATTGTAGCAAAAAAAGTAAATAAAATTAAATCAAATTCTGCAGACATTTGCCATAAATCAGAAGCAGCAAAACAACAAAAGTCGAGTATAAAGATATACTGAAAAGAATGAAAAGAACGTAAGCAAAGAAAGCAAAACAAAAGTAAAAGTAGAAATGGAAGTGAAGAACAGAGAGCATAAATAGAGCAGCTAGAAATCAAGCAGGCGCGGCAATTTAAAGGTCACAAACAGGGACAACAAATTGATTGCTTTGTTCGAGTGATATATGAACAGGCTTGGGAGAGAGAGAGAGAGTTTAAGTATCTGTGTGTGTTGTTATGTGGCTCTGTGCGTGTGTATGTATGTGTATGTGTGTGTGTTGCAGCTTAGCAGCTGTGAAGCACAATTCAATGCAGCTAGTATACAGAGACACTGACTCATAAACAAAATGAGGCATCTCAATTGATGTGAATTCCAACGTCTTATATATACTTATATACATCAGGCCACAAATACTCTCACACAGATACATACAAATGCAGTTAGAACCTATAACAAGCAATTTTGTGGTTCATTTGGCACAAATATTTTCACACACTAAGAACATGGCTCTGTGAACCCACAAGGTGCTGTCTGAATTGTTGCATAAACACCATAAATAATTCAATAATGAGATTGCTCTCTTGGTCTATAATATATCTAATAAGTTAGCATCTAATTGTCATTTATTTAACAAGCTTAATATATAATTTTTCATTTACCATTTGATAGACGTACAGTGATTATGTACGTAATACCGTGCCACCATTTTGAAATATTTTTTTGTGACAGTACTTTTTAGTTTGTGAACAACATTACTCCCGAGGACATAATTTTTAATGTAATTAAAATAAAACTAAAAAGATGGCGTACGTTAAAGTCGGGCGCGGACGACTTTGGGATACCCTGTACCACCAAATTGCAATCAAGTCCGATATATTGCTTACAAACTCCAAAAGATATTTCTTTGCCAAATAAACGAAACACAACGAATTTTGTACAAAACACGATTTTTTGACCGATTGGTCCTATGGGAGCTATATGATATAGTCAACCAATTTTGATCAAATTTGGTACAGTGCTTAAGAACTCTAAAAAACTTCTTAATGCCAAATTTGGTTACAATATCTTCACAAACAAACGATTCACAACGAATTTTCTACAAAAAACAAATTTTCGACCGATCGATCCTATGGGAGCTATATGATATAGTCAACCGATTTTGATCAAATTTGGTACAGTGCTGGGGGTTTCCGATTGCCAAATTTGGTTATGATATCTTCATAAGCAAACGAATTATCCATCTAAAACTTTTGCTTTTTTTCGAGGTCCTCTGAAACACCCCTATGGGAGCTATATAATGTAGTCCCGATATCAAAAAAATAAAATAAACTTGTCTCCTATGGATTAATAAGGGATCTTATCTGAAAGTTTGGTTGCTCTAGCTCTTACCATCTCTGAGATCTAGGCGTTCATACGGACAGACGGTCAGACGGACACACGGACAGACGGATATGGGTATATCGACTTCTCTAGTCACTCTGATCATACTTTAGGTAACTTTGGGGGGTCTCCGACTTCTCCTTCTGTACGTTACATACATTTTCGGCTTGCACAAACACAATATACCCTTTGTACCATACGGTACAGGGTATAAAAATATAAAAATAAAATGTTAGTGGTCTTACGGGATAAGTAACAAACATCAACAAAGTGTAGCACAAAACACAAAGTGCCCATCTCCAGAGGCCTAATTGAAACGTTAAACAAACAGCTTTAAGTAAATTATTTTATTATTATCATTTTGCATATAGGTAGAATTTCTGCAAAAAATAATGATGTCCAATTTTTGTAATCTTATGTCTAGAAGTTTAGTAGATTACAGTCTCTGCCACTGGGCCTGCCCATTCACTGAGCGCATTTTGGTTCTTCCTTGAGATCCCTGCAGTATGCCAGAGCGCACTCGTAGCCTACGAGATCTTCGGTATGCTCGAACTTTATGTGTACGTTCGGCAATTTTCTCTTTGCGACCAGCATTTCCAAATTTTATATTCTTCATATCGTCCACCTCATGGTTACTGGTAATGATCACAATGTTTCGATGTTCGGCAAAGCGTTCGGCTTTATGTATTAACGCCAAGAATTGGCCAAACTTACGTTGTAACAATTCTTTACGTCTCTTATCGGTTAGCTGTATTGGTTTGTGTTTTATATTGTACGGAAGAACGGCTTCATCAGAGATTTCGCTAGAGGGGCTTTTAAGATTCTGGTCCATATCTTCAGCATCGCACATTTCATCCTCTGTGGCTTCATCTTGGATTTTTTTCTCTTTAATTTTCTCATTGCTCACTTCTTTGCTTTCTTCCATTACTCGCTTTTCTTTTTCTTGCTTGTCGTCCTCTGCTACATTTTCCTCATTTTCTTCTTCTTCTTGTTCTTCTTCTTCTTTATTCTCTTCGCCTGGTTCGATTGCACGTACATTTCTTGTCTGCTCTGTGCTTGTTTCTTCTTCAGGTACGTTAAAATTTTCTTTTTTATTTAGGTCTACTGCTCCCTCTCCTTCTACTGATGCTTTATAGTTTGGGCGTATGGCCTTCTTTATTGATCGTCCGGCAGGAACTTCAGCTGGCGCAGCATTAACTTCACCTTGAGCTGGCGCAGCATTAGCTTCAGCTCCAGCGGCACTTGCACCCTCACCATCAGCGGGAATAGGTACACCTTCAGCCGGAACTTCAGCTGGCGCACCATTAGCTTCAGCTTTAGCGGCACTTGCACCCTCACCATCAGCGGGAATAGGTACACCTTCAGCAGGGGCTTCATTTCCCGCAACCGCAGCAGTGTCTTCATCTTCACCTGGCTCAGTGGTTGTTTCATCTTCAGCTGGCTCATTGGTTGTTTCATCTTCATCTGGCTCAGTGGTTGTTTCATCTTCATCGGTTGTTTCATCAAAATCTGTTGCACATGTTGTTTCATCTTCATCATCTTCATCAGTAGTCTCTGCGTGCGGCTGCTCTGTTGTTTCCACACTGTTATGCTGCTCCACTGGCCCACCGGCGTTTTCATAATCCTCATCGATGTGACATAAACTGGTATAGACAGTGTTCATGCCTTTAATGCAAGCTTCACCGGCTTTGGCGGTAGCTGTGAATATGGGCTTTTGAATCACAGGTGCATGGGCATAGTTACAGGTTAGATAGGTTTGCAGCCAGCCATATTTGGTCTGCTGCAAGGTAGCGCAGCCAATTCTATTTGCATTCTCCATTACCACTTGCACAAAATTATCCCTGAACAAATATAAGCAAATGAGAAAGAGTGCTGTGAAATTTCTTCAAATTAATAACTTACCCAACTTGGGGACCCTTATATTCCAAAATGTCCAACATGTTGATGAACGTAGATTCGGAGAACCATATGTTGATTTGAGCGCGTATAATATCCTCCAGTTTGGGCACGTTGCCCATAACACCTTTATAAGCTGTAGTTTGTCCTGCATTCTTAAACCTTTGCGTATTGCGACACAAATCATGATTCATAGAACATTGTATAATATGCATCTCCGCCAAATAGGCCAGCTCATCATCCCATTGCATTGTGGCCATGCGTCCAGCTGCTGTGAGGCCATTATAATGTCCACGAGCTACCTGATTGCGCAATTCGTTGAACTGATCCAGTATAAACGTTTTGTTATCCTCCTTTAGTTCCAACAACTCGGCATCAATGGAACACTTAGTTCCATATTGCTAACAAATTGTATTAATTAGTTGAGGAAATGGTTTCCGAAGCTGTGTACTCACAAAAGGTCTGCCCTTACAGCCTATGTGCTCCGCATTGGGACATAATTCGCTTCCACAATAGCTGTCTATATCTGGCACGAATTCTTTTCGTTTAACGTCGGTTCTACGATGATGACGATGATGTCTTTTGTGCTTCCTAAATCTACTTTCTGCCACAGCTAGCAGCCACATAATAAAAACAATCCTTACACTGCTCCACAACATTTTGCACTAAAAAAAATAAATACATAAAGCTCACAAAGCTACAGCGGAAAAGCGCTTAATTTGTATTAGGATCGCGTTCTGGTTAATTTGCTGGTACATCGATTGGCTACGTCTCTTAATTTCTAATTCTACGTCTATTTTTACGGTCTTTCCGGCTGTATCTTCGCTTGGATTTCAATATGTTTCTTTGTTCATATTTGCCAATCGCACTTAAGTCACTATATTCGGGTTCATCGGTTGATAAGTCAGCATAAATTGGCTGAGTTGGCTTCCTGGTGGTCGTAACTGGTACTTTTACACAGCTCTCATAGTCATACAATTCCTTGGAATTACATAACAAAGTATAAAACGAATCCCTGCCAGCTTTGCATTTGCTGGCCACACGGCCTGACTCATATATGGGATAGCAATCATCAATGCCCATGTTGTAGACACAGGTCATGCGCTGTATGTTCCAACCATCCTCCTCATACTTGGCTATGGCGCAGCCCACTCGATTAGCCCGATCCCGCGCCAGTTGCAAAAAGTTACGCACTTCTTTGCTGAAATAAGTAATTAAGTTAATTTATATGGATAAATGCAATTAAGTGGTCTCGCGTCAACCAATTATTTCAATCTTAAGGAATTCAGCACGTCTCTAGATATTCCAGCTCAAAGGTGACAAAAATCTTTTTTTGGAAATACAGTTTTTCTGCGTTTTTAGACCAATTAATTTGTAAACTTCGACATTGAATCTCAAGAGACAAGGCCATTTCCTTGCAACTTGAAAATACAAAAATATAATGTCTGAAAGCGCGTATGTGGTTACTATAAAGTGCGTTATTACCAAAACTATCTTAAATTCTTTAATTACACAGGCCCATAAAATAAGTGGCATAAACTTTCAATATGTGCGGGCTATCAATATATGAGGTCCGGGTCCTAAAAAACCCCCACACCCAAGGGTTCCGTGATAAGCTCAAGAAAGCCTCTTACAATTTTTGCCATTTTTTGGAATCGCTGATTCCGAATCTTAGGCTCAAAGGCCCCTAGCATTTCCAAAATACCCCATCTTTGAGGTTATGTCACTTACCCAGAAGTAATGAGGACCTCGGACTCGATTTTATAGGAGTTACCAAAGCTTAAACTTTTTTGTTGGTGAATCAAATTTTTCTATGCAGTTGCAGTTGGAATGTTATCCTAAATCCTTCGAAATGTGTAGCCGTACTGCACACACTAAGTAGAAAGGTATCACTAACCGCTAACCATCACAAACTCTTCAAAGTGGAGCCAAATATCTCGGCGTAACCCTTGCCAAGCGGTTAACATTTCGAGCCCGTATTAATGCTAGCCAATAGATCTTAAATCAAGCCTGCTTCCTCTACATAGTAGAAGAGTGCTTACGTATCCAGACATTCCAAAATAAGGAACGCCTCATTAAAGGCTGCACGACCTCGGACTGAAGACTGGGAAAACATCCTATTAAAAGGCTAAAGAGAAGAACGGCCAAACACGTAATACTCCATTAATAGATACGGAGGGCAACATAAGACTGGCTAAAACGTACCGTCAATGATGGCTCCAGCGATCGAGGCTGGTTTGGCGCAACCACTTTGAGACAATTGTTTTTTTTTTTGGCTTAATATATTCTTTATAAAAATTATGTAAATCGAAGTAATCACATTTAACAGTTAAATGTAAATAACATTTTATTTGGATTCGTCTTGAAACCGAAAGTTTGGTGCTCCCAATTACACCAAAACGAATTTTTTATGTGGTTGGAAACCGAATGTTTTGTTGTCAGTGGAATTAAAACGAATCGAAAAAAAAAAGGTTGAAAAGTGTATGCATTTTATACTGAAATAATTTTTTAAATATTCTTTGATATTCATAAATTCTATTTCTGCCAATTTCAAGTTGAAAAGTTATCGATAAATATTTTAAATTAGTTTTTTTCTGAATAAACCCAAAATTTAGCATGCACAACACAAATCGAATTTTTATATGGTCCATGTCATGCCTAAAAAAAAAATTCCCCATAGTGGTGAACAATTTCCCTGTGCTAATAATGAAGTAGGGAAATAGTGTGAGTAGATAAAATTTTCCGTTTGGTTTAAAAAAAAAAAGTATTTTGAAAAGAAAAGATGCTCAAACAAAGTATCCATGCAATAATATCAGAGTCGGTCATGTGACGAGTTCTGATGAAGTCCGCAATCAGCTAATTAATTAAGGGTGCAAACAAATTTTCACGAAGCAACCGATAGGCGAATTTATCGATCACATTAGCTTAAAATCCTTTTACTGCTTTCAAGAAAGGACAATTCAAAAAGTTACTAGCATACACCAGCCGAGTTCTAAGCTAACTACAATTACCTATGCTCTAGCTTAACTTACCCGTCTTTGGCCGTTTGTTTTCTTGTCCTAATTGCGTCCTTATCGGCCTTTTTATGCTCATTAAACCACATTTGTATTTGACTGCCCATAATGCGGAGTTCATCTTGAGCGCCTTTAAATTTATTGTAGGCAAGATTTTGGCCAACATAAGGATATGTGGCGGTATTCAAGCATTCGCTGCGCTGCATAGTGCACTGCATAACATTAAGCTCGGCCAGAAATGCCAGCTCATGGCTCCAGCGCATTTTGGCCATTTTAATTGCACTCCGGAATCTAGGCACACCTTTGGCAATTTGATTGCGAAATTTATTGTGTTTGTGCAATATGGTGCTACGAAAGTGTTTATCCAGCGGCAACATTTGGATACCTTTTTGACAGTCGTCATGGAATTGCTGCATATGTTGGTCTTGGTATTATAATTGTACAGGGAAACTGTTGAAAAAGCTACTAACTTACGGCTTTAGTTTGGCAGGCCAAATGCAAAGCGTCTTTCTGGCACAGCGCCTGTTGACAATAGTCCAGATCGCTGAAGGCAATGCAAGTGTTTTGTAGCAGGACCCCGTAAATTAGCGTGTTTATAAAGGTCTTTAAAGGCATGGTAAAACTAGCTAGCACAAATCCCTAGTACGACTTTTGCACTCACTCAAAGTATAACAATGAAGAGCGCAAAATTCCAATTGGTCTTGGCTAATTATATATTTTAGTATATACCTACATATGTAGTTATATGGTTTACATAAGCGTGTTTATCGACATACGCCATGCCTTAAAACTGAGCCAACAACTGAATTTGTTTGTAAGGAAACCCATTGAACTATGCCCGCAACTACAGTTTGGGGCACTTTGACAGTCTCTTGGACCTGTGTTAACTCTTTGTCATCTATTGCATTTGAATCACCACCGCACGTATTATTGCGACCACATTGTTTCACACGCTCTTTTGGGCTGCACAAGTTATTGAAATGCGGATTGGAGCCGCATTGACATCGCTCAGCCGGAATATGTCCCATGCTATAGGTCACATCGCATACTCTTTGCGAACAGCCATATGCGCAAACCATAAGCTGTATATTGTACTCTCCAACCATGTATTTGACTATGGAGCAGCCTATGCGATCATTAACACTTAGAATCATTTGTAGAAAATGACCAACTTCCTGTCTGTAGAATATATGCGCAGATTAAAGTAACTAAAGCTTCACTTTGGCTGAGACTTACCCGCCGGGCGCTTTGCCGGTTAAGAGCGTGTTTGTTGTTACATATCTGTACTGATCATACCAGGCCCTAAGCTGAGCACGCACAATTTTATACTCATCCTGTATGCCCAAAAATTTATTCAGCACTGTATTCAGTCCGGGTATGTTAAAGTTTTCCGTAGCTAAGCACCTCTTCGATTTCGCCAAGGTACAACGTTTAGCCACCAGCTCCGCCATATATGCCAATTCGTCGTCCCATCTTAAAGTCAACATCCGATCTGCTACCGGCAGCACATGTACTTTTCCCTTGGCCACCATATTCCGGTATACATTATGTTCTCGTAATAAAAGTTTTTTCATGGCAGCTCCGATTTGATATACGGCAGCATGCTCGCCGCAATGTTTTACAAAATTCTTATAGTATCAAGTTAGTTGGATTAAATGCCACAAACTGCACGGATAATTTACTTACGCCATTGTTGTTGCAAGCAAGATGAGGTCTGGAATTCGAATCTGGGCACATGCTTTCATCACAATAGTCTATTGTAGCTTTTTTGGATTTCAGCTGAGCATGTATCTTAATTAACTGGGCCAAGACCAAGATGCCAAATATTATCCAAAGTTTCATGTTCTCGCGTGAGTTTCTCAATTAGAAATGAAGTTTCGCAAATTGTAAACTCTTATTTAACTTAAAACTATTGGAAAGGGCACAGTCGCAACATCACGACTATAATATACACTTTATTGTCTGAGTTTACTGTCTCAAGAAAATAAAAAGAATTAGTAATTTTTTTTTTTTGTTTACTTTGTAGTACAGAAAATTAGAATTGCAAAAGTGCCCAAAAATATAGAAAATCAATTCTGCATTTCTGCCAATTTAACTACAAACCGTAGGGCGGTATCTTTGTACGGCTTGAAGTTTAAGGGAAAATTAAGCAGCTGTTTGTAAACAAGTGCCAAAAGTATATCAGAACAGTTTTGTTTTTGTCCATTTAAAGTTTAAATTGCTTTTTAGTGGAAGATTAGAACATGTTTATTGTACTGGCACTTTGTCTTTTATGCCATTAATGGAATTTTTCTTTAAATTACGCTACATGATACTTGTCCGGAGCAGAACTAAAACGCGTAGTATTAATCGTAAATGCCATTGCGGCTAATGTTTGTTTTGCTAAAACTAATCTTATATTGTAAAAACATAATATCATAGTTCACAATAGCGCTAGAGCATATGATATGTTAACAAGCTCTTTTTCCTATTGTAACGAAAGCTCCGCTGAGCTTTCTGTTAACGCAGCAGCCTAGCACCTGCATATGCAATTATCTTTATTCACTTCTGTAACTACGATCGCCGTGGAATAAACGTATTAGAGCAAAAGCGCATCGAGTGTTTTTTACTTATATATATTTGCTTTATTTCGCGCAAAAGCTTTATTTCGCGCAAAAGGTGGGCAATTCGTGTCTCTCCTCAAAACAATACTTGTATGCAGCAGATTAGTGTTACTTATGGTATTAGTCTGGCACTTCTGCATTTCTGCATAGTTGTTGGTCGAGCACTTCTGCATTTCCATAATCTGCCGTAGGACCCTTTAAAAATTGTAATACCGTCGAGGCAGTGTCCGACAGTGTAATACCCTGTACATTTTTTCTCGTAAAATATTTTGTTACTGCATATTTGTACCTACAGGTACAGGGTATAAAAATTCATTATTTCTGCGTCATCATCAGTATCACAAAATTTGCCTTGAAATTCGAATATATGCGATAAAATCAGATAAGCACATCGTTAATACGGTAATTAATTTTTAATGGAAGATCGGCACTAATAAATGCCTTACACTTTGTCTTTCATGCCTAATAGCATTAATTAATTAATTTAATGGAATTTTCCTCACCAAAAATAATCTTAACAAAATCAAAGCTCATTATACAATACTTGTAAACAGCGGTTTATGGTTCCAGTCTGGCACTTGTGCATTTCTGCATAGTTGTTGAAGTTGATCACGTCTTTAGTGCTACTTAATCTTGTGCAAGACCCGAATAGCAAAAATTTCATTATAGTGCGTCATCTATTCGTTTTGCACTGCATAACAAATTTACCTTGAAATTCGAATATATTTGTCGAAATCCATTAAGCATAGGCATAGTTACTGTTTAAAATATTTTTAACCTAGCAATTTGTTGAGCTTATTTCTAGGTTGCAATACCCATTAATCAAAATTTACTTTTCGTCTAACCTGGAATTGCTAATATTAAGTTAGCCGACTTTTTCGAAGTCCCAGCACTCCATTTTGTAGTCTTCAAAGTTGATTTAAATTCTTCGCTTAAAAATTAATTGTAGTGATAGTAGTGTTTAGTGATATAAAAGTCTCTTTTAAGAGGATTGAACCAAAAATTGTCTCTTTAGACCGAATTTTGAACTAATAGAAATGCTAATATAGGGTAGGCCATCTGTAGGCTATTATTTTTCATACATAAATGGGTAGCCCAATTTTGTTAGCAATTATACGAATAAGATGCAATTAACAAACAAAGAAAACAGATGGCCCACTCTATACTAAGAAATAGAGCCTCTCAAACTTCGGTCTCCTAGCGCTTTTGCTCTTCGAGAAACTGGTACTCCGGGCAAACTGGCAGGCTTATTGTCGGATAAATGAGAAGACTGAGAGACGAACGGATACGACTAGATCGTTCTCCGCTGTATCTATTGTATGCCTCATTCTGTCCAAGATGTCTATATGCTTCGGTGGCAAAACATTTAAATCGCTCCAAGCGACGAAACATAACACTGAGCTAAGCCAAATGAGCCAGTTCCGCGTTCCAACTTAAAGAAAGCATACGTCCAGCAGCTGGTAATCTCATAGATTGGCCACTTGTCACCTGATTCCTATGTATATTGTTTTCACGCGCAATGTAACAACGTAGTGCAGCATCAATCTTTGCAATTGTTGCATCTTTGGGACAATTTTTCTTATCGAATGTCTGAGAAAAGTGCAAACTGTGAGTGCGCTTGGGCAGCAAAATTAACTTACTCCATCGTGATTGCAGGCTAGATGGGGTCCTGTGCATGGGTCGCACAAGGATTCATCGCAGTAGTTCGTGGCGACTACTATGTAGGAAAGCAATATTCCAGTTAGGAGCTGCAGTTGCTTAGTAAACATTTTTTGTAGGAGCCACCAATGCAACAATTTGTCTAAAAATCTTGGATCTATGTTTGGGTTCGGCTTGTTACTCAGCTAATGTGGTGTAACATTGGGATTTTCTGATTACTTAACCTTGGAACGAGGGTGCAGTCAACTTGTGATATATCCAAGGGATTGCTAATGATGCAAATTGAAGTGCTTGATAACACTTCGTCTATTTAAAGCGTGCTGTGTATTCGATGTCGGTTAGCTCGATGCTTAGTTGTCATCTTGGGCTCATAGGATTTGGCTAATGGCTTAAGTTGTACTGCGTAGCCTCTCCAGAGTTCGTTGGCTGAGGTAAAAACGTTCTTTCAGTATATAAGACCAATTTGAGTGGAATAATAGGATCACCAAAGCATATATACAAAAATATATTTCAGGACTGACCGATTTTAATAATCTCTTTACTTAGTAGCATGGCATCTTACTCCTTATTTAAGGCAGCCAGGGTAGCTATTTGAGATTAGGGCACTCTGACTGAGGTACAAGCCTTTTCAAACATTTCAATCCTTACAATTAGCCGCAAATTTGAGGCCCTATGCTCCACTGGAAGTCAAGGAGAGCAGAAGAAGAATTATATAGGGGTAAACATGGGGTTACTAATGCGGTACTGCGCCATAGGTCACATGGTCAGCATGTCCTCCATCATGACTACTATCGAAGCTGCTCCTTCACTTTGGTCACTCATTGACTGACTCACCAACATTGATCCTTCATCGTCCTAACAAGGACGATATTCCTAATCTGCTTATTTTATACGATACGCTAATTACTTTTGGACATAATGCCCTTATGGTTCAACTCCTATAGGTGAGAGTGAACCGCTTGCTTTCAGTGCCACTATCAGCAAGCAGCGCAAGTTGTAAGCAGCGCAAGTTATAAACAGCGCTTCCTTCGTCGTGCTTAACAAGCAGTGCAAGAAGATCTTTAACGCACCATTGGAAAAATCAATCAAATTTACCTCCTCACAAGTTCGTAAAACTTTCCGTTAGGCGATTGCCTTTTTTTTTATTAAATTGGCAAAGTGATTGATTAAAGGATCTTTATTGATCTTATGAATAAAGGAGTGTGTTAAAAATTTAAAAAAAAAAACAAAGCCAAGTTCCATTTTTCCTTGCCACTATACCAAGTCACAGCGTTCAAATTAGTAGGTGGCCCAATTTTTTTTCTTTGTCTAATTTTTTGAGAATAACCTAAAAATAAACTAGTTTTACGTTTTGTGCCTTCTTTCACAACGTAGTAAATCTAATCTCGATAAATTAATACTACAAATGTTTCTTAATCAATGATAACATAAAATACGATAACTTGTTTACCTTTTGAAATATGTACGAGTACATACTTTATATGTCCCTGTAAGTAGGGTACCTACTGTAGTTATATCAAATTTATTATCGCTACTGATGATAAGCGCACCTAAAATTTGGAAAGTAACAACGCCACAAAGGGAATGTATTCATTCATTTATGTATACATAAATATTTATATATTGTATAAAAACTAACACAGTTACAAATGCAGACTTAGAATTATTCAGAAAATACTAGAACACTTAAAATATATACATACTTCGCTGGGATTTTGGTATACTTTTAAATTTAGTAAGCTCGAGGCACACTAACTTGGTTTAGCTTAATGAAAATTG
Source organism: Chymomyza fuscimana (assembly GCA_949987675.1). Lineage (NCBI taxonomy): Eukaryota > Metazoa > Arthropoda > Insecta > Diptera > Drosophilidae > Chymomyza > Chymomyza fuscimana. The sequence continues at coordinate 90,268,325 of OX465089.1, read as the reverse complement.
TTCTCCTGACGATTGGGTTCAATGGTAACCCTTGCATATGGACTGCCTGCGCCCACCTTGCGGCGCAGCGTTACGCCCCTGTGCGGTCGCAATCCCATAACAATCAAATAAATGCCCACAGCACCGAGCGCTATAAGCAGCAATATGATGACTCCGTACACCCAATGTGGCCAATAGTCACAGCTAAAGGAATCCTTGCGCACCGAAGACATGAGCATGCCGCGCACACGCGCTGGCTTGAAGCAGCGTCCATTCGTCTCTATGGTCAGAGTCTTCATCCAGACAAGTTCGCAATCGCAATAAAGCGGCACACCATTAAGATCCAGTGCCGTAAGTTGTGCAAAAACTGGCAACAAAGTAATATTAAAAGTGCGCAGCAGAGTTCCACGCAGGCTGAGCTGACGCAGTGGTGGCCACTTGGTGGCATTGTAGCCAAAGGCATGCGCATCAATGGAGCTGAGACGTCGACTGTTTTGAAAGCTGGCAAACTGCAGCTGTTCGAAGGGCTGCAAAGCGCCAGCGGCTATGCTTTGCAGGCGCGGCATGTCTTCCAAATACAGCTGCTTGAGTTGTGTTAGATTGGCGGCATCTGTAGGCTGCAGCTGTTCCAACGGATTCTCGCTAAAGTCGAGTTTATCCAAATTTTGCGGCAGCAGCGCAGGCATGCGTGTAAAATAATTGTGACGCAGTGAGAGCTGCTTAAGTGGCGCACTGGTGGGCAGCACCAGATCACGCAGACTGCAGGCAGCCAGATTAAGCACCTCCAGCTTAAAGTTAATGCCATAGCTGCTATAGAGATTGCGGGTTTGCAGCTCTGCGCTTTGGTTTAGTTTGCGATTCCAGGAAAGATTAAGCTCGTTCAGCACAAGCAGCGGTGCAAAGATTTGTGATGGCAGCACCAGCAGATTATTATGCGCCAAGTCCAAAACCTGCAAGTGTGGCAACTCCGCAAAGGCTTGTGCATCCAGCAGCTGCAAGCTGTTCCAGCCTAGATACAGCTGCTGCAGACTGCTCAACTTGGCAAAGTTCTGCGCAGCTATGCTGGATATATTATTGTGCATAAGATTCAGCTGACGTAGGCTGTCGCTGTTGAATTTGGGCGCACGTTGCAGTGAATTCCAGGACAAATCCAAAGTGATGGCATACAGTGGCAGCAGCTCCGATAGCTGTTCAGCCTTATAATCCTTATAGCTGCAATCTAGCTTGAGACCACGGCTGTCCCAAGGCGAGTGTATGACATTGCTGCACTCGCAAGATTGACGTGTATTTTTAAGCGCCTCCGGATAGCAAAAGCGATCTTCATTGGCATCTTGTATTTCCGTTTGAGTAGTGACGATTAGGCACAAAAGTGCAAAGGTTAACTGCTGCGGATACAGCATTTTAGTATATATCGTTTATAGACGTTGTGGCTCTCAGCTCAGCTGTGGACACACTGCCTGTATCTCCAGTTGGCTTTGGCTATGGCGTGCCGATATGGCTTTCATATCTTATCAGCAGTGCATTGCATATGCTTTGTATTTAGAGGGTTATGAGTAAGCCGTATACATTTTAACACTCTTTGGTCTATGATTTATTTATTTGCCCATAAATATTGGAACCAATTGTTACATTCGGTATATTAGTTATGGATTCGAGTGGGTTTCTTAGTCAGCAATTGCTTACAATAATATTACTTACTCATTTGGCAGCATTTCTTAGATAAGATAAAATGGAGCTTTTTTTTTTTGTGCTTATCATGAGCGCTCTCTTAGACTGACGCTCTTAAGCGTGCGCTGTGCTCTTTGATTTACTCTGGGGTGTGCCCAATAACTCTTTCGAACTAATTTCAAAATAAAAGTAATGTGCTAGCAGGATATCTGAAAAATATTAAAATTTTTGAGTTTGTTAATTAAATAAATTTTTAGCTTGACGTTTAATTTCTTTTTATTGATAAAAATAATAATGCAATAAAATAGAATAAAATAATAATAAAAATGATTAAATCTTGTTAAATCGGTATGGCTTATAAGCAATTAATGAAAGATCCCGAAATTGCTCAAAAGATGGTGCAGCAGGAGTTAAGCAAAATTTCCAAGTTCTCAACTGGCAAAAAAATAGAAATTGCGCTTTCCAAGAAAAATAATAAAAGATTAATAAAGTTTTTAATGACTCAAAATTCACACAACAAATGCGTCTAAAACTTACCAACGTTAAAAATGTAGTCTAGAAAATAACTTTTCATTCAAAAACTGCTTGTTGCACTGCTTTCGTGGAACTAAGCCAAATTTCCAAGTTGTCAACTAAAAAAAAAAAAAAAAAATTGCGCCAAGTTTTAACATTTTCCACGGGAGTAAAAATACAAACAAATTCGTTTACGACTTACGAAAGTTAAAAATTTAGTATCGCCTTTAAAATATTTTATTTTGCACTTAAAAACTGCTTGTTACAGTGTTTTCGAGGAATTGATTTTTTTTTTAAACTAGCTTTTGCTTAATCTTTCTGTTACGTAATATTTTTAAATGTTTTTTTTTGTCGTTGTCGTGCTCATTACCATAGTTTATAAATAAAAAAATATAAATATAATAAATAAAATTCAAATTTTTTCCATAAACGAGGCATTTTTGCATACCATACGACTGCACACTTGTTACCTTTTTCAATAGGAAATCTCTAGCAAATACAAATTTTCCAGTAAACCAACAAAAGATTTTCGGCACAACACTGACTCAGTCTTTTTGACTTTCGTTTCGATTTTGCTATTTGATTAATCATAGGCCGCTTGGTAAAGTAAGCACAGTTCTAATAACTTAGACGCAGTCCAAACACACACACACTACATTGCCCTCTTATAGACATGGTAGATATGGCATCCATATTGATTGATAGTATATACTTGTGTACTGAAGCGTAAGCGCTCATCGTAATGTATCTGTGTGCAGCGCCAGAGGCAACCCACATCCGTTTATCCTCTCAGTCAAGTTTTATAATTGCATACAAAAGTCATGACTAATCCCAGAAAGAGATTTAACGCGTCGCCTGGGCGCTGAGCCAAAGATTTATGCGGCTTATTGTATTGACGCGAAATAAAGTCGAGTTAAATTGTAATTACTTTGGATGTTCGTGATTTTGCCTGCAGCTTCGATATGTACTATATATATATACACTGGTGTTTTATTTTAGCCAGAAATTGCAGATAATTAGTTAATGCTGGTATGTTTATACTCTATAAACGAAGCAAATTGAGTGGTCATAGTCGATAGTGAGTATAGCTTACCACCATATACAATGCAAAAATTTCTGTTAACGGCTTAAACTCTCCATCTTCAGCATTTGCCGCAAATAAGCTCTTTTGTTAATAGTTTTTAAATCTGGCCACACTGTTATCTTTGCTTGCAGCACTATAATTTGCTTCTGTCTACGTCATCGTTGTTCTCTTTCTAAAATAACAACATAAAATTCTCACACCTAGTAGTATCATTGTATTGTTTGGCTACACTCACAATTAATGAGTGTTATTTAATCTTCAAAGCTTTGTGATACAACAAAAAAAAAAAAAAGTTTCATATTCGCTTTAAAAATTACATTTTTGGGTTTGCCAAATTTTTGTCATTTATAAATCGATGTGCAGCGCTGGTGACATTTTGTTTCCTTGAACAAAAAAGACGATTAATGATTTTTTTTTTTTTTTTTTTTTTTTTTTTTATTAGAAATCAGTTATAGTTGTTTAACTTTAATCTAATATTAGTAACAATTTCAGTGGCTTATTTTATGTATTTGGTATTAATATACTAATAATAATATTTCATATTTTGTGTTTTTAAACAATTTTTCGATTTTTAATATTAGAAGGGTGTAGTCGCTTAAGGCGTCTTGGAATTTCTGGGATCATTACGCTTCTCGCTGCTTCATTCGGATGTCTCGTCAGCCTGTCGTTATAACGGCTACTGTGGTAATTTATTTGATCACCGATTTTTGGTATATTGAGATCACGCTCTAAGATGCTGTTCCGAACAAACCATGGGGCACCAGTGATTGTCCTTAAAGTCTTCGCTTGCAGAATTCTTATTTTGTTTAGGTGAGTCTTAGCCGTACATCCCCAGATTTGGATGGCGTACGTCCAAACGGGTGTTATTATGGTCTTGTAGAGCAGAACTTTGCTGCGTAGGGGAAGTTTGCTTTTAGGGTTAATAAGCCAGTGGAGCTTTTTCAGTTTTTGTTGGCCGATTAATGGTAAAAATATATAAATATATAATATAAAAATATTTCTTATGGCAAAATTAGGCTAATTAGTATAGTAAGTCTTGTTGTAATCTTGCGCTTTATCATAAAAAAAAAATATTTCAGTTTATCGTTGTAGTATCCTCAACTTTTTTGTAATCATTTGCCTGCAAAAATGGAAAATGCTGTCGAAAATTTGTTCTATAGAATACATAATGTGAAAAAATAATTTCTTCGATTCAAAAAAAATTATAAATTTTTTCGTAAAATTTTATAATACTTATTAGATAATAGCGCAGATATTAGATGATTGCAGCGATATCATATACTAGATCTTCACCATAGATTCTAAATTAAAACTAAGTCTGCTTAATGTTATATTCGTTAAGCTCATTGGAGTAAAGCCAATCATGGGAATAGTTTTTTAAGATGTTATAAAATTTGTTCAATGTCCCTTGGACAGATTACAAATAAACAAAAAAAAAATATATAATAATTAGGAAAAAAACTATATAAACGCGTCCTCATGGGACGAAAAAATATTTAAGAGCTTATTAGTTTTAATTTAAAATTTAAACGCAAATAATTGATTTTATTTTCGCAATGTCGCAAAATTCGTAAAATAGAAAAACATTTTCGGCATGTTTTATGGTTTTAGGCAGTAATTTTATTTCGAAAAAATTATTAAAAAAATATTAACGAGCAGAAGTACCATACTAACGACGCAAGCAACCCTAACAACAATAAATAAAATACTAAAATCTTTTCGGCTACTTTTAGCAAGTCATTTTAGAACGCAAATGATTAAACAATATTTCTGAGCAGAAATGCAGAAGTGCCCTACTAACGATACGAGCAAACCTAACAACAATGCAGAAGTGCCAGACTAATTAGGCGACATAAAATAATTATTAATTTATAATAATAAATTAAATAAAAATTTGTTGACAACAGGCGTGAGTCCGGGATTTGGTCAGATGAAGGGTTTTTCACTTCGACGTGTATAAACCTTTATCAGAGCTCGCAAAAAACTATCAAAAACTTATTTTTATAACTTTTGGGGCGAGTTCGGACTCGAAAAGCCCCTCTGGAACTGCTTAGTTTTCTATCATACTACAAATAGTAAAAATTTATAAAGCAGTATAAAAAATGTGTGCACACTGGTAGGCAGATATTGAGGATATTGGGCAGAAGTGCACTGAATTTAATAGTCGAGCAGAAATACAGAATATCTTTAAAATTGTCGTATTTTGTAGTTGTGTCAGCTTTTATGATAAAATTGTTTTATCACACGCAGGTATAGATTGTGATCAGTAAGAACTATGAGAATTATCTTTCAAAAGATTTATCCAAATTTTTTTTAAGCGTATTACCCAATCGTTGTATGAAGTTTCGTTTTTGTTTTTTTTTCATTGTACCAATGGTTGCGACCAAAACTTTTTCTTCAATGGCAAATTGATGGCACTCTCTCACACACACAGACGTGCACACCCAAACTCTAACACGTATACGCACATTATTGCACGAATATTTGCATAAATTAGAGACATGTATATAAACGTATGTAGTATGGTAGTGTATATACCTATATATGCATTTGTATATACAGTGTACTCTACCCGGGCTTGACTTTTGTTAAGAGCTTCAAATTACGCCGTTTTGGGTGTTGGGGGCGTACGGGTGTACGTGTGCGTTTGGAAGCATGTTGAGCACATGTAAAGCATTTAATGAGCTCAGCTACAGCGCGGCTCGGTGTCTGAGTGTATCCGTGTGTGTCAGGTTGTATCTGTGTGTGTGTGTGTGTGGGTATGTGTGAGTACATGTGTCTGCGCACGTTGTTATGCTTTAATTCATTGAAAATGCCAGACACATGCTACCCTCGAGTCATTATTACACATCAAATTTATTTTTAACTAAAAACTCATTAATTACATTGAAAGCAAAGCCAGTCTTTGTCGCACAGAGTATTTGTGTGTATGTTGTTTTTTTTGTGTATGTGTGTGTGGCTATGTATGCTGTATCAACTCTTACAATTACGCATAATAATTTGCCATTTAATTAAAAATCAATTTTCACCCCTGAGCATTACACTAATGGAATTGCTAATTAATAGGCCAAATCAAAATGGCAAGCCATGCAATTTCCAGCAATCTGTCAGTACTCGTACGCATACCATCAGATACTACAATATGATATTACGTATACGTATTGATTATACGGATTGCTGATGAGCAACAGCCAGCCGACACACACACAACACCCAAACACAACTTTTTGCAATTAGTTTGACCTCTTTGAACACTCTAATTTCCGGTTTTTGTTAAACCGCCACAAAGTGCGGCGAGCCAAAACCGGAAATGCATTTATTACATATGCATGAGTTTCAAAATGGCGAAGAGGGCACTGGCAGAGGAAACTCTATAAAGGCACGCGCTATTGGACAGAAGCTTTGAATATTTATGAATTTGAATTCCAAATTTCCTGCAGCACGTTGAAAAACGGGTTTGTAAATGATGCTAAAGTTGGTAGAATTCGCCATGAAAATGTTTAGAAGCCTTTTTAAAAAAAGGTTTAGTTCGATCTTGATAGCCGGATTTAAGGGTTTCACGTTTTTATTTTATAATTTTATTGATATTCAGTGGTGTTTCAGAAGCTCATAGACAAATCGTCTTTGTTTTAAAATGCAGTTCCCACAGATTAGCATGGCTTAGGTGTTTTTGAGGACTACGTGGCAAACATTTTTTTTGGCAGGTTATTTTGCAAAAAAAAAACCACTATAGACTATTGCAGAACAATCGCTTTGGATTCAAATTTAAATATTTAAAATTAATTTTTTGTTGAATTAGCAATACAAAATACAAATTTTATACATGCTTATTTAAATTTTATTTAATTATACTTTCATCCATTTGATTTAAAGAATTCACTTAGGTAGTGCACCTTGACGGCAAAATCAGTCGCTTCTACAGCGCTTTGGGATAATAGTCAAGGCGTTTCTTTTTTTTGCATATGTTACCAAGTTATAAGTACAAACATCAATATAGAGCTCAAAATATCCTTTTCAAATGCAAACTGTTTCAGTCCCTCACAGAGACACCAGTATATTAAATTTGCTACCTCCAATTGGAATTGAAGGACGATATCAAAAAAGAAAGAATATTTTTAAATAAATTTTCGGGTCTAGGTCAAAACCAAATCACATGGCTTAAAAAGCACTACGGATTCGGCTATATAAAACTTTAGATACATACATTAAGTTCCTTGTCACAACGCCTTAAAAAACCCAAAGTTCATAATTCAAGAACCCAAGGCTTGATGTCAGCTTTAGCTTTGCAGCTTTTGTTGCGCTCTAATTGAGTTCGACACAAAGCAAATTGTTGGCCCAAAATGCAATTTGCACTTTATCTTATATGCAACATAATCTCCTAGTACAACGTCATGTTCCCTGATCTCTACGGCACAAAACATCATTATCAGTCCCGGTTATAATGCTAACAACAGATATATACAACAACTACCGCTGGCTAGCAGTTGACTTTAATGGACTGCTGCATGACAATGTTGTAAAACGAATGTCATGACAATGACACGCACTCACGAACACACGGCCATACACAGATACTGACATACGCACACACATTGTCCATTGTCTGTTGTTGTTGTGACATCAGTTGACAGTTATCGTGGGTGCGCAATTTACGGCTCTTTAATTGAATCGCTTGTCATGCATTTGTCTAATAATGACGTCATTTATGTGGCATAACTGCTGCTTGCATGCATCGTTCATTTTAACGTGTCCATTTCTATTGTTGCATGAGCGGAAATAACAATTTGTGGGCAAAAATGCTACGGCAACCTTTTAGACTGGATTTTATATTTTAAATTGCTTAGAAATTCAGTTTTGTTTCCCTTTATAACACAATGAGATCAACTGATTTTTGACTTAATGTGAGGGTGCTCAGCTAGTGTGGGTTACGTTACTAATTTTGAAAACCATTAAATACTCACATAAACACATGAGCAGTAATTTTGTGTAAATATTTGTGCAATTATTGCTTAAACGCAATCAAAATAATGCAAATTGTGTAGACTAATAATATTTATTTAAGACCATTAACATTCGGTCATTAAATAAAATTGTAGAACAGTGAACGGCAAGCTGCTGAATAAACCTGGCCAAACAGAAACTTTCCGACGCCTACACTTTCGTCCGGTTAAAATATTATTTAAAAAAAAATATTATTCATGTTTTTCATTTTGTTTTTCGCTTGCTTAAACTAGTTGAAAAAACCATGCGTATACTTAATATTTGTAGAAGGCGCATATAAAATACAATTACGTATACGCAATATAGTCTTTAATGGACAGCTATGCAATCATTATCGATATTTTGACTTTCAGCACTGTACATTTTTCTCTGCGTATACGTAATATATGTACTCTGAGACTTAAAAATAAAGTTACGTATACGCAATATATGGATGGCCGATACAATACCTAATTATACTATGCGTATACTTGATGTTTGTAAAAGACGACTTAAATATAAATAACGTATACGCAATGTGGCGGTTATTCTATCAGCATCGATTCCTTTTTTTTTCTGCATTTTTGGACTTTATTCCACAAATTTTGACCATCTACAATAATTTTTAATTTTTTTACGTCACGCGAAAACCCGCGAGATTCTCATCCAGATACTATAACTAATTGTTCTCTGCGTACTCTTAATATTTGTTGTATGCGACTTACAAATAAAATTACGTTTACGCAATGTAGCCTTATATGGCGTATAATAATATTTTGTACATGGCCACTTTAAAATAAAATTACGTATACGTAAGTTTAAGCTCTGTATAAGTATTTTACGGCTTTATTAAAAACATTGTGTCCTTGCAGAACATTTTTAAATTTTTATAGTCTCATCGAAATTAGCGGGGTGCTCGACCCAATAATTGTACCCTGCGTATACTTAATATTTTTAGTATGCAATTTCAAAACAAAACTAATTATGCGCAATGCAGCCTTAAATGGGCGGCTGTTCTCTTAACTTTCAGCTCTGTTCAAGCATTTTTAAAATTTTTTCCAAGAATTCCATAACTGATTCAATACAAGACGATTTCAAATTTTTCTCCTTCACGCCGAAACTTGCGTGAGTCTCGTCCAGATGCCATACCTGACTGTGTTCTAACTAAGCGCTATAGTCACGAATCACATTTTTGGCACATGAGGCGGAATTTCCATTCAACATACACATGGCTTATATACCTCTTATATGTCGCATCTGTGTTGCGTCAAACTATTGCTGCTTAAGCCTTGATTAGAGAGTGCAGCACAAACTAAGAGTTGTCAATTCTTTCAAGTGGCAGTAATATAAATGAAATCTAACAAGTTTTATGAGCCAATCAAGTGTGCACATAAAAATAAATGCTGTTCAAGCGAAAATTCTAACTGGCTAACTTTAAGCGCTCACACATACCCACACACATACACGCTTACAGAATAACATAAAAACTTGCACTACTTATGTACTAGTATATATATGTATGTGTTTATATGTAGTGTTCAGCACACCATAAAAAGCAGCGTAATAAAATTTGAAAAACAAGCCTGTGCTTGGGTAAAGATGGTGGTAGCGGAAACGCCTCGACTGTCATATTGCCTGCAGCCATGTTGCTGCTCATCCGGTGGCGGCCATTTTTAGAGGCTATAGACATGAAAGGGTGCGAAACTGGCGCAATGAGGCAGCAGCTATAATGCGTACACACATATACACACAGGCATAAGCGTCTTATTAGATTTTGGTGTGTGTGTGTGTGTGTGTGTGTGCGTGTATTTTTGGCTGAGCATAAGTGCAAGCAGCAAGAACTGTGGAACATCTAAGTACCGCAGAGGGCAAACATTAACAACTTCATTACGGGGCAAGGCACTCTCTCACACCCACACAAACAAACTGCGTCTAATAAGCTTAAGTCTGCATGGGGGCCTACAACTGTAGCTGTGTGTGTGAGTGAGTATGTGTGTGTACGTGTAGCTTATATGTAGCTTACAACTACGCAGTTTTGTTGTAGCTGTAGCATAAGCGCCACTTGGAGCAGTACATTAATTTTGGGCTTACCAAAAGCAATAAATCTTTAGCCAACAAGAAAACCCCAAAAACTCATACAACATAGATTGACAGCTAGATTGAGTTGAGTGTGTGTGTGTGTGTGTGTGTAAGTGAGTGTATCTGTGTTAGTTAAATGCATGTTTCGAGCACTAAACAATTATTGAGAAACACATGCGTCGGCCGTCGTCTGCCTGGCTTTTGTGTGCTCTTTGCCACAGCTCAGCTGGAAGTTTGCCTGATAATGCATAAAAAGTCTAGGGCAAAAACTCTGACATTTATGACAAGCAGCCAGCTTAATTGAGTTCTAATAAACACAAAGCAGCAGGTTCTGCGCCCAAAACAAAGCAAAACCACATACATTAAACAATGGCCATACAAAAGCCAAAGTCAGCAAAGCAATTTATCTGCAAAATACGAGTATCTACACGCTACCAGCTGGCCCTATTGTGCTGGCAGTGTTCACTCGCTGTGCCATTGCTTGCAATAGCAAAATTAATTAGTGCAGCAGAATACACAACGAATTCTTGGCACGGTCACAGCTCCGGCACATAGACATGCTCTAGTATCATATGGCATCTAATGGGCATGGCGGACAGCAGCAGCCGGAGCACAAAAACAGCCCAACAAATCAAATTACGGCATTGCTAGCTAACAATAACCAGGCGCACAACAATAAGATACTGCAACAACCTCAAACAGCAACAACAAAAAGCTAACAAATGAAATGTTGGGACTGACACTGGGTAATTTTTTTTTTTGCGAAAAACTGCACTAAGCGCCGCCAGTGGCGTAGTTAAGTTTTTTTCGTAAGGCTTCTAAGCTCCAGTATCAAATTCCATATATATTTCAAATTTAAACAAACTAGCTTTATATAGGTATATAACCCAAATCCCCACCTATGTACGCCACTGATGCACGCAAAGATACACACATATTCACATTCATGTACACGAAATTTTCTCATTTGGCAAAGTAGAAATACAAGCAAACTGACATTATATTAGTAGCACGGCTCAATGTCAACTCAGCAAATTTTAGAGCAAGCATTTGTGCACCTATAAACGTTAAATGCAATTTTTTTTGTCATTGCAATTTCCAAATTGAAATATTTGCAAAAATTTAAATTATACAAAGCAGTTTCAACAGTTTACAAATAATTTTAGTTTGCACAATGCGTATACGCAATATCATTTAATTTGCAATTTGAATTGTCTGTATGCAGCATTTTGCAAAAATCATTGTAGTACAATTTGCATGAGTGTGCACTTTGCGTATGCGCAATATTGTATATATTTTTGAGAATTTTGCCATGCAGCCACTTCTCTAGCTCGAGAACGCATGGAAACTACGTATATATATTTCCATATTTTCAAACAAGTTTACCGATGTTTTTTTATATTTTAAATATGTTTTATTTAAAATTTTAGTTGTGCAAACAAAAAGTTCAAGTTTTGTAGTGCCAAAATAAATGGTTCGTTTGGTGTTGCGAGATAAATACAAAATTTGTCTAGACACGGTTTCAAAACAGATTGCCTTAGCTTAGGTTGTATGTTTTGACTCTTAAGTCTTTGTTATTTGTTACGTTTTTTTGAGCGTATACGTAATATTTATTGATGTTGAAATTAAGTGTAAGAATAATTTACAAAAAAAAAAAACTATTGCAAAAACCAAGCTTAATATGTATTCAAAAAAAACTGCATTTGCTGTGTCGGTTATATTGTACTTTGCGTATACGTAATATTTCTTGATGTTCAAATTGAGTATAACAATAATTAAAAAAAAATAAAACTGTTAAAAAATCCAAGCTTAATATGTAATAAAAACAACTGCACATGCTGTGTCGGCTATATAGTACTTTGCGTATACGTAATATTCTTAGATTTTTAATCAAAAATTATAATATTAATAAAATTTATTTATTTGCTGCGTTTTAAATAAAAATAATAGATGCAGGCACGATTTCAAAAGAGGTTGCTACAGCCCAGATTTATTTAATTGTGTTTTTTTTGTCTTGTAATCTTGGAAACTTTTAAGATATTTTGTTGCGAATACATAAATTAACGAGGTGAGAAAATTTTTGCGTTTAATGTTATCAAAGTAAGGTTGTAAAAATCTGTTATTTTAAAAACTATAAGAAAATCTTAATTAAAAAAATGCATACTGCGGTGTATGCAGGATATAGTCTTTTGTGTGTTTGCGTATGCGCAATATTTCTGGATTTTTAAACGAAACATACAAAAATAATTTGATATTTTTTGTTTTAATTTAGCAAATGCAAAAAGTGTGATTTATTTTTTTGAATAATAATTAAAGCGCTTTGAGGCAAGTTCATGAATTCAGGCCATAATCAAAGTAAAGTTTATGTATATAAATCGATGGCATGTAATCAAATTAAGTTTTTAGTGGTTAAATATATTGTGAAATACGAACGAAGTAAACTACTTTCTATGGCAACGATTTTTTTTTTTTGTGTTTTTCTATATTTGAAGATTGTGTTAAAAACCTGACGTAATGGGGTCAAACATACTGAGGATTAGGAGAATTTTTTTTTGCAGCTGTGATATTGACATTTTGCCTTATTCGCAGTTTAGTTTGACATAATTTATAGAAAGCGATTTAAGAAAGTTATTATAATGTCTGCATTATGTGGAATATTAAAGTGGATTTTCGTAAGTTCTATTAAGAGCATGCAAACAATACCTTTTTACTGTCCTCCGTATCATGTGTACACTATACTTAGAATAGAAACTAGTTGAACAAACACACATCTCAGTAACTTCCGCCCATTAACATTATAAGCAGTCTTGTTTATATTCAAGAGAGCATGAGATGGAGCATCTGTAGCATATGTATGCATGTGTGTGTGAACCTGTGTGTAGTATTAATGTGTTTGTGTGCTCAGGAATTTTTATCATGCTGTTTAGCTTTAAAGTGCATGTGTTTGTATTTAGTATAATGCGGCCCCAAAGTAGGCAACAAACCATGAAACAGCTGCTCTTAACTTGAACACACACACACAGATACACACACACACACACACACACGCAATATGCTACTTTTATTTAATTGTGGTAAAACATTTTGCATTTCTGTGATATAATAATATAGGCACCCCCGTCTGCTTTGCCCTTTATGGTTTTTCTTTGATATACAAACAGACATTTTGACATATTCATCTAATATAGAACGCTCCTTAATTCATTAGTCAAACGTTTGAGCTGTAAAGGAATTTCAAATGAGCTGCTGCTGCCCAAACAAATCAAACGCCGCATAAAGTACATAGATACAAACACACACTCACTCACACACACATGCATAAAGAGGCCTTATAAATGAGTTGCGGTTGTTGCTGGCTGCTTTCATTTATTCAGTGCGCTTTGTTTAAACGCTCAATTAAGTAACAAATTTAAAGAAAATTATAGTGCGTAATGGCAGCTTTGCCACAGGACGACCTTGTCGGAGCTTCAAATAATACCAAAAGTAAACAAACAACGAAAAGTTGCCAGCCAACTTTGTAGCAAGCAAAAACTCATATATGTACATACTCAATGCGTATACATATACACGAGTTTTTTGTACATATATACATCAGCAATATATGTTTTGATAAGCACTTGCACACTGAGAGAAAAAAGGCGCGCAGAAGTTGTAAAAAATCAAGTATACGTTGGTATAGTGTGACGTACTCTGAATTATTTATTATTTAATTATTATTATTATTGTGTTTTTTTTTTTTTTGATTTAGTCAATGAAAATTTTATGTCATTAGGTGACTATTATAAAGGGCTTGATCTACTGTCTCGACAATCACTTCGTTGCAAGTTATCACATGACTTGAGCTGCTGAAGCGAAAAAGATTCGAAAACTGTGGAGCACTTAATCTTTTTATGCCCGGCTTTATGAAGATGATAGTAAAAATACGTCGACGGTTACATTATTAACAGCCTCTGACAGCTGCAAATAATTGACACCGAACACATTGCAGACTTTACCTCTGGACCTCTTCTATGTTCAGTATGATAGACTCTAAAATTTGACAAGGTCTGGCGTTATGTGCTGTTCTAATCTTAATTCGCTTATCTCGTAACTTTGGACATCTCTTTCGGCAGTTCACCCAATGAAACCACAAACAATAAAGTGGTATACAGACGGATCCCTCACTGATGAAGGAAGTGGCCTGGGGGTAGTAGGACCCAAGACAAAATACTACGAATCATTAGGCAGACACACCAGCATTTTCCAAGCTGAAGTCTGTGCTATTGGAAGGTGTGCAGAGTTCAATCTACAAAACAACTATCACGACAAGGATATATCCATCCTGTCGGACAGTCAAGCAGCGATAAGGGCATTAAGTAGAGCCAAGATTACATCAAGGCTGGTCAAAGAAGTGAGAACTTCACTAGACAAATTAGGTGCTAGGAATACGCTCACGATAAGATGGGTTCCAGGACATAACAATATACCTGTGAACGAGCTGGCGGATAGACTAGCAAGGACCGGAGCAGCAACACCGCTAATCGGACCCGAACCATACTGTGGGATTGGTAACCACGTGGTACGGGACCGGTTGAGAATGGAGGAGGAAAATAAACAACCGCAAGAGGTTCAAACTCATGATAACTCACGGGAAAAATACCGTGCGGATCCTGACGGGCCTCTTTACGGGACATTGTAGGCTCCGCAGTCACTTGAACAAAATTGGCATAGCGGATAGCGGACTATGTCGATTCTGCAGAATGGAGGGAGAAACTTCAATACATTTACTATGTGAATGCATGGCCCTCATCAGCAAAAGAAACAAGTTTCTGGGCATGTACGTTCTCCCACCGGAGATCGTTGTTACCCTAAGTCCAATCAAAATACTGGAATATATGCAGGCCATTGGACTGTTGGGAGAGCTCTGAGCCGCGAAGGGGGTACAATAGATCCATTTGGGTCGCAGTACATCTTTACACCCATCATTAATAATAATCTCGTTACTTTTATATTTAAAATGTATAAGCGGTCATGTTTTTAAAACATTTTTTTAAACTCAAAAATTTTTCTCAAATTTTCAACAAAATAATAATAATTTTTAACTGTTGTTAACAAAAAAAAAAAATTTTTTATACAAATTTTTTCATACAAATTTTTTTCCACAAATTATTTTATAAACATTTTTTCGTACAAATTCCTTCAAATATATATATATATATATATATATATTCATACAATTTTTTTCATAAAGAATTTTTCTAATATTTTTTTCACAAATTCGTAATTTTTTTTAATCATTTTAAAATTGATAGAAACGCAATATTGATCCTCCAAGGACATGTTTGGCAACAATCCAATACGACGCTTGGTTCAAGAAATTTGCTTCAAAATATATTTTAATTTAACATTTTTTAGAATTAATTAAATAAAAATTGCACAATAATTCAATAATTTATAGAAAACAAATTGCAATTAACATTACTTAAAAACTTTTATTTTCAAAGCATAAAATAAAAATTGAAAAACAAAATTTATTATGAGAATTTTTAATAAAATTTTTTATTTAATTACACTAGCTTAGAAATTCGAAAAAATGTTGACGTCCTCAACATGTTTTAGTCATTAGCGTAGTAAAATGGCATTCTAAAACAGAAAATGCAGTCCAAAAATTTGTTCATAGAACGGATCTCGAGATATTTTGAAAAAACGTTTTTTCGAAATTAATAAAAAAGTGTCTTTACTTAAAAATAAATATGTCTGGTTGTACTAAACTGATTTTGATAATTTGTTTTGCTAAACTGTAGATAATTGAATTACCCATCGATTATGCTTGAATCATATTTTTGTCAAATTTACGGATTGGACGCTATTTATGCATTTATATTAAAATTTTTCTAATTTTTAGCAAAGTTTTGAAAAAAATTCTATTTGTAATGCAAATATAAAAATTAAAAGTTGCGAAAAAAGTGAGTTGTTGTTTATCAAAATCGGAGAAAAAATGTGTAAATAACAGAAACTTTTGTAAAATAATCAAAGTCAGTTTAGTACACCGAAGAGATATTTGCTTTTAAGTACACTTTTTTTAATTTCGAAAAATGTTTTTTTTCGAAATATCTCAAAATCCGTTGCATACAAAAATTTTTTGATTTTTACTAAGGCAACGAGTAAAACATGTTGAGGATACATTTTGCTGTAAACTAAAGTTATTATTTCATAAATTTTAATTTAAGGTAAAAAAATAAGAGTTATTTTTCAATTTTAATGAAATAAATTCGAAAATAATATCTTTATTTTATTTTAAAAATTTTGAAGACTTACTATACCTGTTAAAAAATATATGCACTTTTGGGCCCTGTTGTAACCTGCAACCAGATCAATCAAGACTAAGCCGAAGAAAAAGTTTTCTTATATTTTGTATATGTGGTAAAATTTTCAATCCAAGACATTTCAAACCCATTTAAAACTTATTTTTATGCTTAATCAATGCTAATTTTGAGAGCTTTTTTAAGTTTCAAGCACGATTTGTGTTTGTTACTGATGCTTGGAGGAAAGGTAAAATACCTTGCTTAGATATTTGCAGGTTTTATTAAACTTCCTACTATTTTCTCTCAGTGCATGTTTCATGGCATGTTTGCGTATATTTGCCAAAAAAAAAAAACCAACCCATAAAAATTACAACAACTACAAAGCTCCTTTGACTGCTGCTCCGCTTCGTGCAAACTGTGCGCCACCAAAAACGTATAAAAACAATTTCAAAACTTTCATTAGATCAAAATGATAAAAGCCGAGTCGGCGGGGGCCATATTGAAGTGCCAAAAGCAGCGCATAACGTGATATGTGGTAGCTCTCCCAAACACAGATACTCACACACACACACAGACACACTCTCACATTCAGCTACATTCATTCATGCCATTTTGCATAGTGCGTAAACCTTTTGAAATCTGTAGAATAAGTCGACTTTTGATACTTCCAAATGTGAACTGTTTTCTGCGTATGAAAGCAGAAAATTGGCAATGCCAAGAACATAAATTGCAAAGATACATATAGACCGACACACACATACACACACACACTCATTGAGATATTAATAAGTTTGTATGTTTTTCATTGTTTATATAATTGTGTGTTGTAGTATCGTTATTTTGAGACAAGTTCTTGCTTAAAGGCAATGTTTAAATATAATTACTTGCAAAGTACATGCTTTGCAAACTTTTTCGTATGAAATGTAAAATAATCTGCCGAAAATTGACAAAGTTACAATTTGAAAATATAAATATTTGTTTGTTTTAATACATCATTAAATTGTTGTGCACGAAATAAAAATTAACAGCCATAAAATTGGTGTGTTTGTTATTTTTTTTTTGATAAAAAATTTATATCCATTAAATTGTATGTTATTTTTAAAAAAGGATCTGCTAAGGTTGCTAATTAAAAATGGAAGCTTTTGAAAAATGTTTCGATAAAAAATTATCCCCCTTACTTTACTTAGTCTCTTATAACTTTTTAATCATTGAATTGATTGTCTTTAAAAATTTGTTATCTATCTATATACATATATATTACACAAGGCCGTTTTTTGTGACACCAAAGGCTCCTAGACGGATCGCGCGATTTCAACAAATAAGGTATCAATCGAAAGCTATTTACACCTAGATGTGCAAATAGGTGTTATTTTTTCGTTTAAATCTATATTTTGGTGGATATCGCTAAAATAAAATTTCAATCATTGCTACAAAAAGTGCGAAAAGGAAGGCCGATTGAAATTACTATGCGTGGGTGTGAAAAGGTGCGCATATTTTTATTTGCAGTGAGCGTAATAAAGGCAAGCGTGTATGTGTAAGAAGCAAAGTTTGCTCTCTTTGGTTTCTCTTTGATCTTATTTTGCACAATAGGTGTAAACGGCACGGCTAATCTGTGTCTTTTTTTTTTGTCAAACTTTCTCTTACAGGGTTGCCACATATGCGCGCTGCAATTTAGTTTCTGAAGCAAAATCAAAGTTATGGGGCTCACTCGGATTTTGATTCTTTGGGTAATTCTAAGCAAATTTGCCCAAGAAACTATGGGTCTAAAATGAATTTCGAGTCGCCCACTTTTTCAAAATAGGTTTTTTTTCGCAATATTCAAAAATCGACTTAGACATTACATTGAAAAGGCCAAAAAACGCTATTTTTTCTCTAGCCAAATGTGAATTTGGGGGTTTTCGGGGTCGAGGAATTCATTTTTGACATATATTTTTAATTTTGGGTGCCGCCAGAGGGCGCTTTAGTGCATTTTTTTTTTTTTGATTGTTTTCGGTTTTTTATTTTGAAAATTGACAAAATGTAGCGAAAAACCACGAATATTTCACTTTTTCATAGTGCAATCTCAAATTTGAAGATTCCCAAAATAATTAACGCTGGAAAATTTAAGTGATGGAAGGGCGTACTCTTTTACGACGCACTTTAATTATTATGCTCATTCTGAAAACGTGTTATTAGCAATGTTGTTCGACGGAGATAAAACAATAGGCGAGTTAGCTCTGAAAAAAATTGTACACTATCGTAGGCATTTGGAAGATCCGACGAAAATAATAATTCAAAAAAATCCTGCCATAAACTTTAATTGCTCGAATTATATCCTTTTGAACATCTACAACAATGCATAATGATCGACTACTGCATGATCCTCAAATTCCGTTGCATATACAAGCAACGGAGAGACACGTTCAGTTGTTGTCCAAGGTGTCGAAACGAATTTTGGAATAGGATCGAGAAAAAGTTATGATGGTGAGAATAGAAAGCCGTGAAGAATAAAGCAAGAAAGACTTTCAAAAATAAGTCAATTTGATTCTTTTCTAATAATAATAACATAAAAGAGTACGCCCTTCCATCACTTAAATTTTCCAGCGTTAAGTATTTTGGGAATCTTTAAATTTGAGATTGCACTATGAAAAGTGAAATATTCGTGGTTTTTCGCTACATTTTGTCAATTTTCAAAATAAAAACCGAAAACAATCAAAAAAAAAAAAAATTCACTAAAGCGCCCTCTGGCGGCACCCAAAATTAAAAATATATGTCAAAAATGAATTCCTCGACCCCGAAAACCCCCAAATTCACATTTGGCTAGAGAAAAAATAGCGTTTTTTGGCCTTTTCAATGCAATGTCTAAGTCGATTTTTGAATATTGCGAAAAAAAACCTATTTTGGAAAAGTGGGCGACTCGAAATTCATTTTAGACCCATAGTTTCTTGGGCAAATTTGCTTAGAATTACCCAAAGAATCAAAATCCGAGTGAGCCCTAATACCGAAAAAAATTGACCCACCCTAATATATACATATATAACTCTAAAGTTTGAGACAAATGCTTAATGTAGAGGGTTTGGAAATTTAAAAAATATTTCTAACGATACACAAGCTTCGTTAACAAATGGACTTTTTAATTCTTTTCAAATACTGGTAGTACAGTAAACGAAGAGTTTCAGCTGGAAAAAAATACTTAATGGATAAAACTTTCAGGGATCGTTAGGGACCTTGTTCTAAGTCTAAAACTAAGTTTTCGCATTACTTTAACAAATATGTTATTTATATCCGAAAAAACTACTGGTTTTGAGATATTTGCAAATTATTCGAAAAACACCAAACACGATTTTCAACTTTTACCTTTAAACAGGCATTGTGATAGAACCAATTAAGCTACAACCTTGATTTAAGTCTTGTTTGATAGATAATTTTATTCACTACAATTTTGACCTACAAATCTTGACTCTTGGTTGGAAATACGAAAACTCGGTTTTAGACATGGAACAAGGTCCCTAAGGATCCCTGAAAATTTCATCCATTAAGTATTTTTTTCCAGCAGACGTCTTTTTTGAACCTTCGCTTACATCGTGTACTAAGGGGACCAACATTTTAAAAATTGTTAAAAAAAACACAAATTAACCAATAAAGAAATTCCATAGAAAAATTTTTTTTTTTGACTATACAGACCAAATTATGTACATGCCCTTCTGCCTCATTTTTATTATATTTATTTTATTGGCTTGAATTATTAAAGTACCTTAATATTTTTAGCTAGTTTTGACCATAAAACTATTCGCAGTACAAAATATTAAAAATCTAACATAGTTTCCAGAAATGCTTCACTTGTGAAAAATCTGACACAAAATATTTTTTATTCAAACATGCATCCAAAAGCAATCTATCAATAAGCAAAAATTATTATTAAGTGTGTTCGAAAACTACTCAATACTAAAAGCTACTAAATAGCTAGCTACAGTGGTTATAAGTCTATTATTTATATGACTAAAATTAGTTCAACAAAGTCAGTTCTCATAAATTTCTTCAATAAACATCAGTATACATTCTTACTATACTCATCCCTGTTGCAACCATATATACCTTTTAAACTTTGCAACCTGAATCCTAGATTATAAACCCCTTAAAACCATTTTCCAATTCTAAGCCACATCCGCCTCGTTGACCATCGGATAACCTTTTAAACTCCTGAATTATAAAAGTTTTTCCGCTCTGCTAACAAATCTTTCTAATTGCAATCTAACAAAGTGCCGGAAATTAAAGTACTTAATGGACAAAAAGAGAATTCTAGGGCCAAAACTGCAAAATTGCCAAAATATCATTGTTTTTCTGCTCCGATCCTTTTGTGTCCTTAAACCAAGCAAGCAATTTATTTTTTATTTAATTTTTTTTTATTTTTTGTTTTTATTTTTTGTTAGCTGCGTCTACAAGTGGGAAACACACAGCGACAACGTGCCGCAGCATGCCGTGCAAATAAATTAATTTTTTATTTATTCGTTTCAGCATCCGTGACTTGATGCAGCTTGCAGTGGCAAGCAGTGGGGCGCAGGTACCAAAAAGAAGACCGAGCCGGAGACATGGGGTACGGACACGGCGACACAAAGACACGGGGACAGCGACTGAACGGTGCTACGGAGAGCAAGTGCATCGCTTAATTAGGTAAGTGAAAGTGGCATGCCACCAACAATTGCAGTTCTCAGTTGTTCCAAAAGTGGGTCAGTTGCCGCTGGCCTGCTTGAGAGCGTATTTTAAAAATTAAACAATAAAAGCGAGTGCTCTATTTGCATGGCATTCGGAGCATAGCTGACTGACTATATATGTATATTAGGGTGGGTCAATTTTTTTCGGTGTAAGGGCTCACACGGATTTTGATTCTTTGGGTAATTCTAAGCAAATTTGCCCAAGAAACTATGGGTCTAAAATGAATTTCGAGTCGCCCACCTTTTCAAAATAGGTTTTTTTTTCGAAATATTCAAAATTCGACTTAGACATTGCATTGAAAAAAAATTTCTAAAAATTATGTTAAGCTTTAAACTAAAAGAGAATTCGTTTACGAACATTTCGAGTCTAAGATCTTAAAAATCGGTTGAGAATTGTAGATGTTATGTAACCATGTACGGAAGTTCCAATCTTAACTCAATCACAATTATATATGAAAAAAAAATTTTCACAAAAATTTTTTTATTTGCATTACGTCTTCACGAGTTTGTATGCAGCTGTAGCCGTTATTTTTCGTTCATAACACCTACAATTCTCAACCGATTTTTAAGATCTTAGACTCGAAATGTTCGTAAATGAATTCTCTTTCAGCTTAAAGCTTAACATAATTTTTAGAAATTTTTTTTCAATGCAATGTCTAAGTCGAATTTTGAATATTTCGAAAAAAAAACATATTTTGAAAAAGTGGGCGACTCGTAATTAATTTTAGACCCATAGTTTCTTGGGCAAAGTTGCTTAGAATGACCCAAAAAATCAAAATCCGAGTGAGCCCCATAAGGTTTTTTCGGCCCCATACAAATTGACCCGCCCTAATGTATATGTATGTATATATATATATATTTTCCACGGATTCGTGCAGATAAATCGTAACGGTCCTTGAAAGCAAAGCTCTCACAATGCCAAAGCTGCGTAATAATTTAATTATGCGCTTTTGACCTGAAATCCCCCAACATGCCTTCAAAATGTAATAACAAAAGATGCTCCTGAAATCACGTCAAGTGCTGTTAACTAGAGATGCGCACGTGACAGGATCGTAAAACTTTGACAGCTTTAGTGAGTGTGTTTAAGGCGATAAATAGGAGTAGAGACAAAAGCAAGCGAGTTTTACGATGTTCACGAACATAACACTCAACTAGCAACTTGCTCTTAAAAGTACCATAAATAAATAGCATATTTTAGAGATGAGATATTTTACATTAAAATTTTATAGCTTTTAAAGAAAACAACTGTAAAACTCAAGAAAAGGAGAATCTGTTACGAAAATGAAAAATAAGTCTATATATATGAAATAAAAAAAACAATCTCAAAAATAATAATAATGTTGAAAGTTATGTTTAAATGTTTTTATTGAGCTATGTAATTTAATCGTCTTAGCCAAAAACTAAGATTTTAAAATAATTGTCAAAATATTGTATGTTAGACTGACTTTATGATTGGCTTAAAAATACAGAATTATCAAAAATTAAAAAAAGGATTATTATAATTCATTTTTTCACATCACATTAAAATAGATTTAAAGACAGTTCCAAATTTGTGCCAACATATATTTTGAAAGTCACTTTAAAAAGCATCTATTTTTTAATATTTTTTTTTGTTAATTAATTTTTTTTTATCAAACAAAAAAAATGCAAATTGTGGTAGTTGAATTAAATTTTTTTTTTTGTTTAATTTTTTGGTATAAACAATATAATTTGCATTATCAGAAAGCTGCAGACACACTTAAAAAGCAAAAAAGTTTTTATTTTTTTATTCCAATTTTGTTTACAATCTTTCCTAAAAACAATCAGTAAATTATAGAGACTAGGTGATACATGCAAACTAGTGTTAAAAAGCAAAAATATGCATATTTTTTGATTTATTAGTGATAAATTTTATGATGATTTAGTATTTTTTTTTTTTCTAAATTTTGTTTTCTAAAAAATAGAACTAAACTTGCGGTCAGGCTAGCACGTCGCGCTTATTTTTATTTTTTTTTTAAACTTTCAAGCTATACATTCATTATCAAACTTTTGGAACAAATTAAATAGTCTCGATATTTTGTGGGGATGTGACTTGAACAATTTTTCCATTATAATTTAGAAAAATTGCTGATCAATCAGATCCATTTTGCTTAAATTATGTTTTCCCTACTCTTAAGTATCTTGCCAATCCCAAATGTTTTCTATTAAATTTTTGTCCCCATTATAATTAATCACAAAATTTGGCTCATTATGCATAACTAGTACTTCAGTATTTTGAAGCCATGTTTACATGTTGTTTAACTTTCTTTATTTGTATTCGTGAGGCAATTAATTTTGTGTCACGCGCCCATCTCTAAGAGAACAAGCAGATGTCAGTGCAATTGACAACACCAAGCTCACTTGACAGGCACTCTCCAGCTAGGCTTTTGTTGATATGCGTGTGTGTGTGTGTTTGTGAAAGCGTTAGTGAGAGTGTGTGTGTTTGTATATAAGTAGAATGTTGCGCCTGAAAGCAGACTACACTAGATCTGACTCCTTGACTGCTGCATATCCGTATGCCCATCAATACACTGATTGCTCGTAAATTAAAATTACACACGGCAAATTGTTGCTTCTCAGAGTATCTGTGTATGCTGGTGTGTGTGTGTGTGTATAAGTGTGAGTGTGCCCGTAATTGACTTTTGCTGCTTTGAGATTCAAAATCCAATTTAAATGTCAATGCTGCATGCACTTTGAAATTAAATGTATTATGTACCATATTAAGACATAGGCAATCAACTTATTTGGCATATGGCGTAATTGAAATTTTATATACACTTGTTATTCATGTTTTAACAAGATAATAATGAAGTGAAAGAGCACACATGCACACAGATACACACATAAGCTCTTAACATGCAACAAATCTTATCAAGTTTGTTGCCATATAAACTTAGCTTTGACATTAATATTGTCGACTGGGATTATGTTTGACTACGTGCGACATAAAATTGAAATAAAGCACGAATCTGTCAATATGTATGACTTAGAAGAATACACCCACACACAAACACACACAGAGATACACACAATGACACTAATACACATAAAGCGCAGCAGCATCTTTAGTATACTCCAGCTTTGATAATTTATGTACCAAAAATTCGTTCCTAATTTAAGTACAACAGCTTTGTGCTGTCTGCTTTTAGCTACATAATGTATGATTCTTAAGACGAGGGCAGGCCGAAAAGTAATTGAAATAGCA
Source organism: Chymomyza fuscimana (assembly GCA_949987675.1). Taxonomy (NCBI): domain Eukaryota; kingdom Metazoa; phylum Arthropoda; class Insecta; order Diptera; family Drosophilidae; genus Chymomyza; species Chymomyza fuscimana. The sequence continues at coordinate 90,243,824 of OX465089.1, read as the reverse complement.
TTTTAAGTTAAGTTAAAAGTTAATCCCTTTTCCTCAAGCCATTTCTTGAATTTTAAAAAAGAGATCACAGCATCTCATCTCAACTATCAAACCAGTCTTTTAGTTTAGATTTTTTTGCCCTCGTTTGTTAAAACCATAATTTCATGGACAATATAATGCTCATATTTTTCAATCATAAAATTTTTTTTCGTAATCTTTGACTCGTTTTATATCCTTGGATATGCTGTAAATTAAATAGGATCACAACAAAAAAAGTTTTTAATTTAACACTTAAATAGTTACATATTTATACTCGTCACTTTTATTATATATTCCGATTATTTGCTTGTGACCTGTTCGGTTCGATTGGGTGAATGCTTTTCAGTCGAGCATTCTTTCCTCCAGCTCAATATTTGGGTGCAACATGACTCCAGTGCGAGCAAATGGAAATGCGTCCGAGATGAAGTGTACCAACAACGAGCTGATGCAAAAAACAATTAACAAAATGCTTCTTACTTTTCGGCCCGCCCTCGTATGTGCGTGTTTGTGTGCATGTGCGTTGCTTTAGCTCAAGTTCATAATACGCACAAAAGGCCAAAAGCCAAGGACACGGCGAGAGTGCGAGAGACATCTCCCAGCTTCTTGCAACATGGAAACAACAACAACAAGCTCAGTTCACATTTGACTGACAAAAACACATTAAGCGAGCGCTGACAATGTCTAAGTGCTGCCACGCCTTGAAGTCGGCAACAAAAGCTTTGTAGATTTATGCATTCAGCTTATTGATACGCGCACAGCATGGCGTCGGCAGCGACGCCAGCGTCAACATCAACGTTAACTGCGGCAGCGATTCTGAATCCGGATTTCGATTTTGGGCATAGCTATAAATATTTTACGTGCTCTTGATATTTTTATTTTATTTTATTTTTATATTGCCGTGCACTTTTCTTTTCTTTTCTTTTTTTTTTTTTCCTTTTGCTTTCGTCTTTATTTATGCTTGCTTTTGGCTTGGCTTTTATTGCATGCCAACATGTTTGTCATGTTTATATTTTTGCTACTAGTTTCAGGATATATTTATTCACCTGAAAGCAGCTTTAAAGTGTCTGTCTTTCAGTGTCAGGCCATAAATATGACTAAGCCAACCAAATTGCTCGCACTAATACACATATGTACGTAGCACAGTGCTGGAAAATAGTATAGAACTTGAAACCATAATTTTAGAACAAAAACGTAGATGAGATCTATTTTTTATTTAAGCGCGATCATGACATAATATAGACAAAATGTTATTACGATCGATATAGTTATTTTTTAAATCATATTATTTTTTTTATTGTGATTTTTTTTTAATTGCATTAGTAAATAAATTTTGCGAAAATATGCAAAAATGTATTTACCGGTAATTTTTCGTGATATAGAATAAAAATTTGCGAAAAATGTGCTGTCATTTTTTTTTAAATGAAATATTTTACAATTTTGTTCCGCAACTTTTTCATGTTTTTCCGGAATTCGAATACAAAATTTAGTTTTAAGAGTGAAAAAAATATAAAAGGTTATACTTCGATTGGATTGAGTTTTTTTCCTTTTTTTAAATTTTTAGAATTTTTGTTTTCTTTTAACTTTTAAAAACTTTTAAAACGTGAGCTCCACTTGTTTAAAATGTGAGAAAATTTAGCAAAACTCACTTTTTTCGGATGCAATGAGCTTTCGCTTTAAAATATATTCAATAGGAGGTCGGCTCAACTGCAACCACACTTAAAATGCAAAAAAGTTTTTATTTTTTTATTCCAATTTTATTTACAATCTTTCCTAAAAACAATCAGTAAATTATATAAAATTGAGACTAGGTGAAATATGCAAACTAGTGTTAAAAAGTAATCTTTTATCACTTCATAATTATACCCTGTACCTATAGGTGCAAAGGGTATACTAGATTTGTGCAATGTATGTAACGGACAGAAGGAGGCGTGGCAGACCCCAAGTCCTTTATACCAAAATGCTTATCATTACCTCGGGTAGCGATTGAGCCATGTCCGTCCGTCCGTCTGTCCGTCCGTATGAACGCCTAGATCTCGGAGACTATAAGAGCTAGAGACACGACTTTACCAGCTGGTGCGCATATTTCCTAAGCAGATGAAGTTTGTTGAATCATGTCAATATCTTTCCCCGTTCCCCCGCTGTAGATTTTCGCGGTTTTTAGCCACACCGTTTAATATTTTCATTCGAAATTTAACAGAGCGATGCGTTGTGGATACATGCATCTATGTGTAAAAAATGGACAAAATCGGACAAATACAGAAAAAGTTATAGTCAAAAATGTACAAATTTCACTGCCCCTGCCCATAAAGTGCATCAATATTTGACTCCTCGTAATTATGGTTACAAGTGACCTAGAATCACAATTTTTGGTAAGCTCATTCATGTGGCTCTAATAAACAAATCCACATCCAAATTTCATCGATGCGGTCCCACCACCCCCCGCAATCGACTTACCGTGTTTTCTCCCACACCCCTTAACATATCAACTTGAAACTTACCCAATATAATAAAAATAGCTTCTTTGACGTAACTTTCGATTTTCATCAAAATCGGTAAAAATTTAGGGAACTTATAGGTATAAATATCGAATTTTACCAAAAAAAAAAAAATTCCAATTGGAAAGTTCGTAGAAGGAATATGCAGGAAAAATTGTTTGCGAGACAAAAGGTAGAGGGTATTCCACTGTCGGGCACCGCCTCGACTGTACCAAATTTTTTTTTTAATATAATTACGTAATAATAATGGACTTTTCCGAATCAAACTTTTAGATAAATTTTTTTTTATATATTTTTTTTTTTTGACATATAACCGATACGAATAATGTTATGATCCAATATTGAGTACATGAAAATTAATTGGTATACATAAAATATAATTTAGTGTGGGATAGGATATTAAGATTAATAAAATTCGAATATGATAAAATAATTTGTTTATTTTCATTATATTTGACTATTTAGGAAAAAATAAAGACAATACTGACGACAATTCGTTATTTCTTATGAAAGTTACTTTTCTTAAATTAAAATTTTTCCAAAAAAATGCACTCTCTGTATCTTAATTGTGATAAGTTTAATATATTTTCAATAATCAATATTTCGAATGATTTTATTAATATGATCATCAGCCAAATATGATACAATGATAAGAAATTATCGGGAGTACTGATTATTAGACAATATGTAAGCATAAAAGCCGTACTCTTTGTAGACGTTGAAGTCAATCCCAAAGATTGTTTATTTTATTATATTTTTGACTTTTCTTTTGCCAATGCCGCGTAGTCATATTTGATTATTTAATTTATTTTTTATTTTATTTTTTTAGTGTATTGAGTTTTCAATTTTTCGTACAATAACAAAATAATTTTATCTTATCACAATGTGTCATTAAAAGTTTATATTGATAAAAGATCAGGATTTATAAAGTTTAAACAAACTAACCAAAAAAAAAAGATGGTGTACGTTAAAGTCGGGCGCGGACGACTTTGGGATACCCTGTACCACTGCTTGCAATAAAATCCGGTAAATGGTTTAAGAACACCAAACGACATTTGATTGCCAAATTTGATTATGATACCTTCATAAACAACCAAAAACAGACGAATTTTTAATCAAAAACTTTTTTTCGACCGATTGGCCCTATGGGAGCTATATGATATAGTCAACCGATTTTGATAAAATTTGGTACAGTGTTGAAGATCTCCAAAAAACTTTTGAATGCCAAATTTGGTGACAATATCTGCACAAACAAACGAAACACAACGAATTTTGTCCAAAAAACGTTTTTTTGTCCGATTGGCCCTATGGGAGCCATATAATATAGGCAACTGATTTTGATCAAATTTGGTATAGTGCTTGGGAACTCTAAAAAACTTCTTAATGCCAAATTTGGTTACAATATCTTCACAAACAAACGAAACACAACGAATTTTGTACAAAAAACAAATTTTCGACCGATCGATCCTATGGGACCTACATGATATAGTCAACCGATTTTGATAAAATTTGGTACAGTGCTGGGGGTTTCTAAAAAACTTCCGATTGCCATATTTGGTTATGATATCTTCATACGCAAACGAATTATCCATCGAAAACTTCTGCTTTTTTTCGAGGTCCTCTGAAACACCCCTATGGGAGCTATATAATGTAGTCCCGATATCAAAAAAATAAAATAAACTTGTCTCCTATGGATTAATAAGGGATCTTATCTGAAAGTTTGGTTGCTCTAGCTCTTACCATCTCTGAGATCTAGGCGTTCATACGGACAGACGGACAGACGGACAGACGGACATGGGTATATCGACTTCTCTAGTCACTCTGATCATACTTTAGGTAACTTTGGGGGGTCTCCGACTTCTCCTTCTGTACGTTAAATACATTTTCGGCTTGCACAAACACAATATACCCTTTGTACCATACGGTACAGGGTATAAAAATCATTGTAGATGGAATAGAAAAATATTAACATGAAGAATATAAAGAATAGGTCAAAAAGATTGTTTGCGGCGTCTAAGAAAACCATCTATTGATTACTTTTATTTGAAACCAATCGCAAATTGTTTTGTTTGACGAAAAATTTAAAATTTATAAAATAGTTTGAAAATATAAATTTATAGAAATTGTACTTGCTCTTATATTTAAATTAAGTGAATTCTCAGAAATCAGCGTTTCTATTCTTTGGTCTAGTACTGTACACGATTGTTATGCTTTCCATATAAACATACGTCTTAAATTGAGCACATACAAAACAAGCTGAAAGTTTTTTTATGCAGCATTTAAAAGTTCTTGATTACGGCCTGGCCAAAAGACGCAAATACACACTTTTTGGGGCAAGGAAGGCAAAGAACCCCAATGCCGTAGCCCTGTCAAACCACAACTCAAACACACACTCACCCTCATACAAAACACATAACTTATTTCATTTCACTTGCACCTGCCCACAGCGCTGAAAGTTCATTTAAAGTTTTGTTGCAGCCATAAATTCAAAAACATGCCAAAAGCAGGCAAAAAAAAATTTACAAAAAGTTCTAAAAATCATCAACTAAAATATGTCTCCAAGCATGTGTAAGAAGTATGCATATATAGTTCACCTCCACACTGTGAGAAATACAGTGTTGCATAATTTTTTAAAATTTTTTCGTCCAGATGAATATATAATGTTAACCCACAAATGTGTAAGGCGAAAGATAGACCAAAGAACTAGACTATCTAGGCTAAGAAACTGTCGGAACAAATAAAGGCGAAATATATATTGAAGTTCAATATCTTCTGTACCTCTTCAGAAAATGAGTAATATTATTCAGGGTTGGCGTTCGGAAATTGTTGGTCCCAAAGGCTGCCTAGTTGCCTCTGATATCATTTACGAAATGATTTCGTTGACAGAACCAAATCTTGGAAATGACTTAAACATCTGCGCATTTATTTAAATTTTCTATTTGACAGAAAGTCTTATCAATGCAGCTGGAATTTTCAGAAAAAAATACTTGCTAAGATAAAAATGAAAGCTTTGATAAATTTGCTATTGCTATAAAAGATCTAGTGGGCTTATTTCCAATATGACTGAACCAGATATAAAAAATAATAAATTGTTGAAGGATTCCACTATATAAAATATATACAATGATAAGACGATAAATTTCACAATTGAAATATTTCAATATCATATTTCATTTTGCCAAGTGTATCAAGTTTCATAGTTTTCTAGCCCATGCCGCAACAAAAAAAGTGAAAATAAAAAACCTCCAGTAGATAGTATATACATATACATATGGATGTGCCATCTAATTGGCCTTTTTATGCAGACAAGCACACTCGACATCATTCCCATTTCCAGTGCCATTTCCGTGCAAAAGCAGTTTATCACTAACTATGCGCATTCATTCGCTTGTATCTTACCAGTTTCAACCAGCCGCTCCGCCATTGCAGTAGCACACACAGTACAGAGCAATTCAATATTACGTATACGCAGGCTACGGTGCCATCTGACTGTGACTGTGAATGCATTTTTCGCTTCAGCCAAGAGCGGGGCTCTGGTTCTGCCCAGAACTAATGCCATAAGGGCCAACAACAGCGCTCTATGATGCTTGACGAAACGTGACACTCACAGATACACCAGCACACAGACTCACATGTAGGAAGAGATGACAAAGGAGGGCGCGTGCGGGCGTCAACTTGTGCGCTTTATCATTAGTGAGCCCTGTGAAGGAGGCCTGAAGAGCTATGCAGGCCACTTTCAGTCATGCAAAACTTTAAGCAAACAACGTTTGAGCCTGGCTTTCCGGCATAACTTTGTTTAGCACTGCAACAAAATGCCATTGGGCATGGCCATAAAATTGACAAAAAAAAAAACAACAGCAACAATAAATATGAAGCCACATAGATACACATACAACATATACATAGAAACGGGAAGAACTGTGTGTGTTTATGTGTTAAGTTTGCACGCAAAGCCGCTGGCTATAAAGCGCAACGCTTAACTAGTCGACTTTGACTGACAATGTTAATCTGTTTATGAAGCGACTGTCAGTCTGTGTGTGTGGGTGTGTGTGTGTGAGTGTCTATGTGTGTGAGTATCTGTATCTACTAAGTGCATAAATGCATATAATGCGTCATTAGAGTGATCAACACTTATTGTGGTTTTTTTTTTTTGCTGCAGGGTAACCATACTACAGTGGAGTATCCCTGGCGGCACCTAGCAGCATTAGAGGCATGCTAAAGCGAACCCAAAAAAGGAAAGCTTTTATTTCATGGGCTGAAACTATCAGTTAACTGAAAACATATCTTTTATGAAGCTCCCATTTTCTTATACGTTAAAATTCGAATATTTTTGCTGCCAAACATTATTCTATCACTTTGTTATACTTCTTTCGAACCCAAAACTCTTTTTTTGAAGTCAAAAATTTCAGAGCTAACTCTTTTTCGAGCTTGGCCTGAAAACGTGACAGAAAAACAAACGCAAATGCAGCTTTCGTTTTCTCGAATTGTAAAATCCGAATATTCTCATTAAATTTCTCAACGAATTCCTCTTTAAGTTTGCTAAAAAGTACCACAATATGAACTTGGTACATTTTTCGTACTCAAAAGAGAAGCGATTTTATTTCGAAAACAGGCTTAACCAGACAGAGCGAAAAAAAGCTCTAATTTTCTAAAATTTTATAATCCGAGTATTTTGGTAAAATTTCCCAGCTAACTCACTTTGCCAAAAATTACTCTCTTATTAATTTTGAAATACATCTTTCAAACCCAAAGGAAGATCATTACAATTTAAGAATTCCGGAATTTGCTATTTTAGTATTTACCGCATATTTTCAACAAATGTCCTATTAAGCTCTTTTAAATAATTTGCTAAAATTTTCACTGCATCTAGTTCGATTTTAATATCTTTGAATATAATATTTTTTAGTTTAGCTAGCTTCTAAAAATTCCAGACAAATTAAGTTAGATAGGCTAGAGATTTGAGGCCGATTGATTTTCTTTGCTAGTACTTAACATTGCCTTCTGACGTCATAAATATCACCACAAAATCTTGTTTGAGGCCGACCTCCCAAACATCCCCAGACGTCTTAAGTACGACCCTTCGATTTTCTACGTTCCAGAGGAGCATCAGAAGACTTCAAAACTAAATGTCGTGATTTAAAACAAATCCAACTTTATATAAATTGCAGTAGTGCTAAATATGGATCGCCAATTCAGCTTAGGAGGCTGCAAAAATATATGATAGGATATCTATAGTATATAAAGGCCAGATTTGGCCGACTTCATAGCAAAAATATAAATTAAATGAATATAAATAATTGAAATGTACAACTAACTTTGTTTTAAACATTGCACAATGGGCCCGCGTGGCCAGATTTTGGCCAAAAGGTTTCCAGACGAAATTCAAAATTTGGACACAATGACAAATTAATATGATTTTACACATATTAATGCATCCTGTGCAAAAAAGAAATATTAAATTTTAATTACTGGTTCTTAAGTAATTAGCCATCAAAGTTGGCATTTTGTATTTTTGTATTAAACTGGCATTTACCATGATACATGCAGCTACAAAATCTTCAATCATTTGTTATTCATAAATGTTACTTCAGAGAAAAAATAAAATTGAGCCGAAAAACTTTTTGGTTTTAAATATATTCGAGTAGTTATAAAGATTTTGTTGGTTTTTTTATCATTTGGCTACTTTGCTTTAAGGGTACCTCCGACTACCACTCGATATTTGATCGATATTTTTATTATAAATTTCTTCACATGTTTTACAACAAAATGTAATTCCTCGCGATTTTCGGAAATTGAATTTTGTATCTAAAAGTTGAATATTAAAAATGTGGTACAGTCGAGGCGGTGCCCGACAGTGGAATACCCTGTACCTTTTGTGTCAAAAAAATTTTTCCTGCATATTCCATCTAAGAACTTTCCAATTGGAATTTTTTTTTTTTTTGTGAAAATCGATATTTATACCTATAAGTTCCCTAAAATTTTACCCATTTTGATGAAACTCGAATGTTACAACAAAGAACTTATTTAAAGTATATGGGGTAAGTTTCAAGTTGGTATGTTGAGGGGTGTGGGAGAAAACACGGTAAATGGATTGCGGGGGGTGGGGGGACCGCATCGATAAAATTTGGATGTGGATTTGTTCATTAGAGCCACATGAATGAGCTTACTAAAAATTGTGATTCTAGGTCACTTGTAGCCATAATTGCGTAGAGTCATATATTGACGCAGTTTATAGGCAAGGGGAGGTGAAATTTGCACATTTTTGACTATAACTTCTGTTTTATTTGTCCGATTTTGTTCATTTTTTACACATAGATGCATGTAACCACAACGCATCGCTCTGTTAAATTTCAGATGAAAATATGAAAAGGTGTGGCTAAAAACCGCGGAACTCTACTGCGGGGGAACGGGGAAAGATATTGACATGATTCAACAAACTTCATCTGCTTAGGAAATATGCGCACCAGCTGGTAAAGTTTCGTGTCTCTAGCTCTTATAGTCTCTGAGATCTAGGCGTTCATACGGACGGACGGACGGACGGACGGACGGACGGACATGGCTCAATCGCTACCCGAGGTTATGATAAGCATTTTGGTATAAAGGACTTGGGGTCTGCCACGCCTCCTTCTGTCCGTTACATACATTGCACAAATCTAGTATACCCTTTGTACCTATAGGTACAGGGTATAAAAATTGACCTCCAGGAAGTTGTACTATTTTTTGAATTTCTTAGCTGCCTAAGAGTATGCTTTAATTTTTTTCATTTTAAAAGTTGTACTTAAATGTAAGAAAAATGTACAATTTGAAAATTTTATAGCATACTTACAAAGGCAAAGACAAATTGTTCCATTTTGAAGAAAAAACGTAAAAATGTAAATATTGATTTTTGAAATTTTTTTTTCGGAAATTAAAAGAGCATGCAAAAAAAAAATTATAACATTTAAAAAACATATGAATTAGTGATGTCGTCTTTTAGTAGTTTGCTTCGAAATCTTAAACTATTTGGGGCTACAACTTCAAAACCATTCAATATTTTGGGTATAGGCTATTTTTTCAATGTATGAGTAGCTCATATCTACCTCTGTGTGAAATATGGTCCAATTCCAATAAACCGCTTTTTTTTTAATTAAGTTAAACATTCTTTTTTTATTTTTTTCCAATTTTGGCTTAGATTATCTATATCTTAAAAAAATCTGAGGAGGCTCAACCTTAAATAATAAAAAATAGCTCAATCCTTTACGAACACGTGTGTAAAATTTCATCAATCTAAAAAAGTTATTATGGAAATGCCAGGGTTTTGGCCAAAATATGAGAATCTGGGCCCATAGTGCATTGTTAAAGTTTAAGTCTAAAGCTTAAAAATATGATTTACAAAAATTCTGGCTCTATTTAAAAAAAAATAAAATAAAGTTTGAAACCAAACAAAAAACTCTTTTTGCACCAAATGACTGAAATCTTAGAATAATTTTATTACCAAATTTTCGGTTGAATATAAATGCTCGAATATGTTTACAATATTTGTAGCATTTTAGTTGCGAACTCATTTGCACTTCTTGTTCTTCTTATCAAAAAATCGTAGCATACTTTTAGTCATCAAATTAATTCCACTTGTTTTAGTTTTCTGTTCGTCTGGTACCTTTGCTAGGGGCTGAGCTGTGGATTTTTTAAAACTTAATTTCAACGTAACGAAAATTTTTGAATTTTAACAAATTAGAATTCAACAATAAAATCTGAATTTGAATTTCAAAATTATTTGCACCTGCTGCGATTTCTCAGAAAAAGCAGTTTTGATGATTTGAT